>CM057341.1:715529732-715918082 GCA_030015575.1 Agapanthus africanus | reverse complement strand
AAAACTATGAAGAAATACCACAATTAGGACATTGCACTAACGTAATTCCATAATTAGTATCACACCCTCTTTACCTAAGACTAACCAAGCCGCAAACCACCACCACCACCACCCCTCCTCTCTCACGACGATAGTCATCCAAACCTAGATTTCCCCCTCGTCGCCCTGATCAACTATAATGGTGATGGAAAGTTGTAGCCACAACAAAGGTACGACTAATTCTTTACTGTTCCTTCTTTTTTATGATTTTACCTGCTCTTCTCAACCAACAACAACCGACAGTATACATTTTTGCCTGTATCGGACCATATCGGCCAATATTTTTCAATTTCTAACCAATATAAACAAGTTTCAGTCTGTTACGAACTTGTATTGGCCTATATACCCCGATATCACTTGAGATTGAGAAAGATGTAGCAATTTTCCGAAACTGGTCTAAAACTCTCGAAACTTGGAAGTATCGGGCTATTTCTTTTTCTGTGGTTTCAAGGTTGGACCCATGTAGTACCCACCCCCATCCCTAATATTATAAAGTGTTTATATTCTCCCCACTTGTATCGGTTGCATGACCTGAACTTGTGAACTCATTGTCACAATTCTCATGCCCTGCCCACTCTCCTACCCCTTGGGAGTGATGTCTACTATACAAAATTATCATGATTAAAAACAGGGACATATTATATAGTAAATGATGATCACTTTGAAGCAGGTATGAATTGATCAGGACATCCTTTTAACATATGGAAAGTAACTAAAGAATGTAGAGACAAAACCTTGTATGAACATATTCGTATAGCCACTCCCCTTCCACAAAGGAATAACAAAATGGCGGCTACAAAACAATACAAGCAAGGGTAAAACAAAAGTTATATGAAAGCACATTATCGATACCGAGGTGAGAATAAGTACCAGGAAAGTGATCTTTGCTCCAACAGATAGTAAAGCTTTGCCTTCATTGATGTACCTATATGACCTCTTCCCAGATGATACTGGAGTTTTCACTCAAAAATAAGATGAAGAAAATCAGTCCTCCTTCTCCTTGGGATGTAAAATTCAGCTATATATGACTGAAAGTTATCACCGTCGATAAAATTATACCAGTAAAAGAAAAGAAAAGGCAACTGGTTTTGTTCTCATATGCTTATTAATGTGATTAAAAGATGTTATTTGTATTTCTAAAGGAATGGTATTCTGATTATTATCTATTGCTAAAGAAATATTACAGTAATACTCTGGAAATTGAAGCTCCCCTCAAGATTTTGTTTGCCTACGGTTGCAATATACATATACACAAATTACGCCTTGAGATAGCACCAAGCATGCCTGAAGTGTGACACATGAACCTTCCAATGAACCCAACACTACGTCTTGTCTATGCTTTATATGTGCACGCAAAAACTTATTTATCTACATGTGAAATAAGGAATTCATATAACCAAGTAGTCCAAATCAATTATATCATACAAAAGAATCAGCAATTTAATTAATCACGAAAAACTTCATAGTTGCGACTGTAAGTCTCGAAGTGTCGTTAGAGTTGTCCTCAAACATCCAGGTGTCTAGTCTCCAACACATCAAACAGAAAAAAAATGTAGAAAGGTTTGAATTTCACACTTTATACCAATTCAATTCCATAGTGGAAAATTCAACATCTTTGTATTACTATCTCTTCAGTCTCCAATAAGAAAGATGATTGCAATTTTCAAAGATGGATATTTTTTTTTGTTTCCTGGGGTAGTGTCTAAAAAAGCGTAAGCGGCCGCCGCTCCGCATTTTACCACTTAAGCGGTGTGTTATCCTCACACCTTTATACGGATAACTATGCTCTATTTCTTATTGAATAGAGGTCCATTTAAAGGATTATGGATGTGGTTTAACTACTTATAACAACACACCCTCTTTATTGGTATTTACATCCTTCTAAAGTCCGATAATAAGTATATATGTATTGTATTTGGTATGATAAAAACATCAAAATAACCCAAAAACTCTAAATCTTTTCATATTTTTTTCCTTTGACCAAGACTTCGAACTAGGATTTTACCGAATTTGATTATGACTTAGAAGCTTTGACTTCAAGTCTGACACTTCGACTACGATTTGGAGACTTCAATTGTGAGCAACTATGGTTTTCGGCTTGGAGGCTTCGAGCAAGTAAGGGTTTCGAAATGGAGACTTCGACTACGAAGTTGAGAAGATTTAATTTTTGTTTCGAAGGGAAAAAGCAGCTGGCGTTTTTCGAGTTTAGGTCCTGATTTCAAAACCGGTTTTTGAGCAACTTTGGGTCAGAGTTTCGACATCCTTTGATGTTATAGCTTTCGATTTTGACTTTGATTAGCACCGATTTCCACTTTAATACTCGACTTATGAGATGTTTATGTATCTAAATACCCTATTAAAACAATATTAACACATGACTTACAAGAAAAACAAATTTACACCAAAATAAGACATTACTGACTTTTGAGCAGCACCTGAGCAGCCAGGCAGCCCGGCTGCTCCGCTATTTCTTCCCGCTTTTAAAACACTTACTTTCATAAACTCGCATTTCCATAAATATACCAGCGACAAGCTAAAATGACAATCGCAGCGATGAGGAATTTCGTCAAACACATGACACGCAACCTGGAAACAACAAACCATCAAATAAAAAACTAGAGCGTTGGCAAAAGGGCTTACGTCATCCCACACAGACACAAGGTCCTCGGCCGAGCGCGCCTCGGCCCTATCCATGTCGATGATGGAACCCAACGTCTTGGGCTGCAGAGGAGCGAACCCCGTGGCGAATCGAGAGAAACCGCGCACAGAACCCAGCGACGATGCCCATGATTTCGAGAAATCGACGATGGGGATGGATCGATGCTGTTGCTGATGATAGCGATGGAGATAACGAGAGAGAGGAAGGAGAGATTTGTTAATTGATGAGGGTTTTGAGAGGCGTGGGATTTTGTAGAGCACAAGGCTCCGCATTGTAGAACAAGTGTTGGCTTTTTTGGCTCAGTGAGCGAGGAGGAATTTTAATTTGAGCAAAATGACACTTTCATTCCTAATGATCTACCTAAAGTTTATACAGGGTAATGTCAAAAACAAGCAACTCCATACACACCTTAGATATAGCATAAAACTATATAGATACCGCAGGGATTTTTCACTTTTTGACAATTGAAAACTTTTTCAAAGGGTTTTTGACAGGTGATGATGCTCGATATCGGTGATCTCCCAGATCAGGACACGTGGCAGATGATGTGTCACAGAGCATGCAAGAAGGACCTACTGTGGTTGACCTAACCACTCATGTGTCCGTCCTACAAGCAAACGCTGGCTCACCTCCGAACCCCCAGCACAATTGACCTCCTCGGCCTCGCAGCTCGTCTCCGAGCTATCGCAGGCCCGAGCCTCCTCGACCCTCTCAGCTTGCCTCCGGGCTCGAGCAGAACTAAGATACCTCGGCTCTCGCGCTCCTCCGCGAGCTCTCCTGCCGAGGTCATCTTCCTCGGTCTCATCGACCGACCGACAGCACCACTTGCAGGCGTAACCGTCATCCCGCGAATCTTGCCATGCGCGAGATATCCGCCGGCCACATCCCACGTTCCACGCCACTACGATCCCCCATTAACGAGCATGTCTCGCCATTAATGGGAGGTCCCACTAATCACGCAGGCGTGACGTCGGGAGCGTAACGGCCAGCGTGATTCTCGCGCCTGCCTCGCCTGCTGCCACCGCTATATAAACCCCTTCTTCAGATGGTTCAAGTAAGCCATTTTTACTCCACTAAGCCGTTACTCTGCTCGGATCTCTAGTCTAACTTGACCGTCGGAGGGTCCTTGGTGGTACAACCATCCCGGGACTTCTTTGCAGGTAGCTCGGCAACCACAACCTCAAACCCATTGAGATCCACACACTTCAGGAGCGACAACCTCCAGATCAAATCTCAGCCACCCATCGCCGCCATCAATAGATCAACGGAAGGTAACATCTTGACGCGATCCAGGTCGCGTCAGCTGGCGCCGTCTGTGCGAAATCCCTGATTCCACAAAAATAAAAGTTCACTTTCCGATCTCAATCTAATGGCGAGCGATCATCACGACGATCCAAGCACCAGCCGCTGCCTCCCCCTTAATGGAAGCACGGACGGACCTCTTCCGCCGAATGCCGTCAGCACCCTCGCCGGCCGGATAGACCGACTCGTGTCTGTTGTGGAGGCGCTGATCCGCGTCCAAGCAACGGGGCAAGATCACCAAGTCGCCGCTCCCCCGCTTCGGGACCAGGACCCCTACGCGGGGAGAGAAGACTCCGTCCGCGTAGGCACTGCCGATCGCCGCCTCATCATTTCCGGCAACCGCGGTTTCCTCGGGCCGACGTACTCGAAAACCCGATGGGCACCGCTAAGTTTGGCTCCGAGGTCTTACGCTAGAGAGTTTCGTCCCGAGTCTCGTCGCACCCCTGTCCCTCTCGAAGCGGTGGCGGTCAACTCGCCTGTTTACAGGCACGACCGACACTCCCTCTCTCTCGGGGGTCGTGCACGCGAGACTCCCCATGGCAGCTCAAAAACAACCCCACCGGGGGGCGTAAGGAACCTCTGTAGGGTGTTTTTCGTCACCCCATTGAGATGGAAATACGCGCACGCTTGTCAGGCGTACTACAGATTTCCCTGCCTAGGGTAGGCTGGGGTTTAATGATTGTGGGGATCCGAATCTCCGGTAGCCGCGGACTAAGCTGCCGTTAATTACCCTCGCCTTTGGGCGAGGGAACCTCCGATTAACGGGTTAAACTGGTCATGCGAACTCAATGTGCGGTGTGCGTGTGTTTTGTTTTAAAAGGGGGTTTTGGATATATCGGGAGCCACGCAGAGTTTTTACGGGGGTCCCGCTACCCGGATAGCGGGCTGGGGGTCAAGGGGATTAGCAGCCCCCTTGCGGGATTCGGGGCAGCGCCCCGGCCCAAAAATTTTTTTGAGAAGGAAAGTGTCGCGGAGTATGTGTATGTGTACATTTGTATACATATGTATATATATACATGTATATATAAATAAAGGGGAAAAAGACATCCAAAAGGATGCGTGGGGTCAGCGCTTAGGCGCTTGAGCGCAAGAGCGCCACGTGTCGGCACGTGGGCACTTTGCACTCGAGCGCAGAGTGCTGGAGCGCAACGCGCCACGTGTCGGCAAGTGGGCGCTTTACGCTCGGACGCTGAGCGCTTGGGTGCAAGCGCGCCACGTGTTGGCACGTGGGCGACTTGCGCTCGAGCGCCTGCGCTGGAGCGCAAGAGCGCCACGTGTCGGCACGGGGTGACTTGCGCTCGCGCCACGTGTCGGCACGTGGGCGACTTGCGCTCGAGCGCCTGCGCTAGAGCGCAAGCGCGCCACGTGTCGGCACGCGGGCGCTCTGTGCTCGAGCGCTTGCGCTGGAGCGCAAGCGCGCCACGTGTCGGCACGCGGGCGCTCTGCGCTTGAGCGCCGGCGAGAAAAAGAGGCTTTTAGCCTAAAAAAATTTCTCGGAAGAAAAATCATAGAGGAGTTGGACTCCTGAGTGTTTTTTTTTCTTTTTTTTTGGGTTTACTGAAAGGGGTTCTTCTTCTTCCTCCTCTGTTAGCTGGATCTTGAAGATCAATAGATGTGAGATCTCAAAATCTCTCCTTTTGGGGATCTAAAGACAGATCCAAGTCCCCCTTTGTGGGTTTTGTGGTGAAAAACTATTTTGTTTTGAAAAGGAAGAGTAAAATTCTTGATTTAATTCAAAAGAAATGAGAAGGTCTTGGAACCTTGAAGAAGGAAGAAAGATTTCAGATCTGAAACTTTTTTTTGGAGAGAGGAGAAGTTGTTGGGATATTTCATTATCCTTGCCTTTATAGGCTACACACTTTACACATAGCCCCTTGGGCTTCATAAAATGGCATTTTGCCTATCCCATGGCTCATGTGCCATTTCTTTTTGCACATAAGCCATGGGCTTTACAAAAATTTGGTTTTATGCCTATTTTTCTTACATTTATTCATAAAATAAAATAAAAGAAATACAACAAAATTATTTATTACAAAATTTTTATCTTGGCATGGGGGGAGGCCGGCCGCTTCATGTTCTGGCTCGACCCGGGCATGGGCCCACTGGATCTGGGCTTGAGCCCACTTGGCTTGGGGTTGACTTTGATTTTGACTTGGTTAACCCGGGTGTAAATTTTTACCCCAACAAATTGCCCCCATCAATAAATGCACACCACATATGTGGGTCGTGTGCATGAAATTGATGGATCTTCTTTCACGTGGAGGCGACTTGATTTAGTTCCCGCTTTTTGGGAAGCTGGCACTGCCCTTTTTACGACATGGACGGTCGTTGCTTGACATGTCTCCGAGACGGAGTGTCCGTGATAGACGTTTTCTCTGGCCCGGAGTGATCTGGTTCCCGCTTTGTAGGAATCCTGCGCTGCCCTTTTTGCGACCTGGACGGTCGGTGCTGCCCTTTTTGTGACTTGGACGGTCGGTTCTGCCCTTTTTGCGACGTGGACGGTCGGTGCTGCCATTTTAGCGACGTGGACGGTCGATGCTGCCCTTTTTGCGACTTGGATGGTCGATGCTGCCATTTTAGCGACTTGGACGGTCGGTTCTGCCCTTTTTGCGACATGGACGGTCGGTGCTGCCATTTTAGCGACGTGGACGATCGGTGCTGCCATTTTAACGACTTGGACGGTCGGTGCTGCCCTTTCAGCGACGTGGACGGTCGATACTGCCATTTTAGCGACGTGGACGGTCGGTTCTGCCCTTTTTGCGACTTGGACGGTCGGTTCTGCCCTTTTTGCGACTTGGACGGTCGGTTCTGCCCTTTTTGCGACTTGGACGGTCGGTTCTGCCCTTTTTGCGACATGGACGGTCGTTGCTGGGTTTGACTTGCCCCGCTTCTTGCGGTGTCAGGGATGAAGTTGACTTGCTGATTGTGATTTGGATTGACATCAGCATCGCTATACTGGAATATGCTATCAGGAGCGAATCATCATTTGCCATGAGAGGATTTGGGGATTGGTTTTGGTTTGGCATCAGCATCGCTGCACTGGAATATGGTACCAGGAGCGAATCATCATCTGCCATGAGGAGATTTCCCTCGTTCCTAGTTTAACGACTTAGGGGTCATCTGTTCCCAGTTTAACGACTTAGGGGTCTATTGGATTGGAGTTTGGGATTTTGGGGTTAGGACAGGCATCAACGTTGCTAACACTGAAGCACACGTGCCAGGAGCAATTCATCGTTTGCCTATTCCTGTTGGGGGAGCGATGGCTTAGGAGACAGGTTTAGGTCCCTATCGCCTAAGGCTTTTCAATTTTATGGGCCGTGAGGGTCCCATAAAAGCATTTTCTCCCTACGAGTCGTAAGGATCCCGCAGGTGTATTTTCTCTTTAGGAGTCGTGAGGACTCCTAAGTGTGTTTTTCCTTTATGAGTCGTAAGGATCCCACAAAGGTTTGTTCTCCTCATATATCGTGAGGACACATGAGTGGGTCTTATCAATGGAGCATCATTCCCAAAGCGGAGACCGGCCGCGTAACTGGTGGTTACGGTGGGGCATGGGTATGATGAGAATTATTTGAGCCCGTGGATTGTATACGATGGTCGACTTGGGGACCCACCGTAGGGCTGGCGAATTTTGAGAAATTGGATTTTGGTTGGCGTCTGCATCGCTACACTGGAATATGGTATCAGGAGCGACTCATCATTCGCCGTTTGGGGACTTGGAATTTGGATCTTGTTTGGCATCAGCATTGCTGCGCTGGAATAATACCAGGAGCAACTCATCATTTGCCTTGTGAGGACTTGGGATTTGGGTTTTTGGTCGGCATCAGCATTGCTGTACTGGAATAATGCCAAGAGCAACTCATCATTTGCCTTGGGAGGACTTGGGATTTGGGTTTTTGGTCGGCATCAGCACCGCTAACACTGAAGCGAAACGCCAGGAGCGACTCATCATTTGCCGTTGCCCGTTGGGGAACGATGGCTTAGGAGACAGGTTTGGGTCCCTATCACCTAAGGCTTTTCAATTTTATGAGCCGTGAGGGTCTCATAAAAGCACTTTCTCCCTACGAGTCGAGAGGATCTCGCAGGTGTATGTTCTCCTTAGGAATCGTGAGGATTCCTAAGTGTGTTGCTCCTTTGTGAGTCGTAAGGATCTCACGCAGGGGTTTTCTCCTCACAAGGTCGATAGGACTTTGCGAGTGTATTCATCTCTTTTCACGAGTTTGCGCCCTTTCGGGTTTTCACAAACTCGCCGGTAGTCCTGCTGTTTTTACTCACGGAGCCCTTTCGGGTTTTCATCCGTACCCGTTTTGCTTGTGGACATACCATTTATTTTTTTATTTCTTTTATTTTTTTTTAAAAAAAATTTCTTTTTTTTTCTTTTTTTTTTCCGCTGGTGGGACTTTAAAAGTAGTCTCACCGGCAGGATTTGGGAGAGATAGGGGTCATTTTACGCCCGTGGATTGTATACGGCTTTGCAGGATGTATGATCCAGACCATAGGGCTGATGTGCTCAATTCGCCTGCGACTTGGAGCATTTACGTGTAGTATTTCTTGAGATATCGGCCATTGATAGGTGGCATGGGCCTTTCTCTCTCGGCACTTATTAGTTGGTAGGATCCTCCGTCGAACACTTTCTCGATGACATATAGTCCTTCCCAGTTTGGCTCGAATTTTCCCTTGGCATGTCGGTTGGGGATAATCGGTCTTTTGAGGACCAACACCAATTCACCTTTCTTAAAAACGCGGAGACGGGTTATCTTGTCATAGGCCCGTGACATTTGGGCTCGGTATAGCTCCAGATTTTGCTGCACCGCGAGCCTCTTTTCTTCGAGGGCATCGAGCTCTTCAAGCCGAAGGAGCACGTTTTCCTCCTCCGTCAACTCGTGCTGAACGGCCATTCTTAAGCTTGGAACTTCGACTTCGAGGGGGAGGACCGCCTCCACTTCGAAGAGCAATGAGTATGGAGTGGACTGAGTTAGAGTACGGTGCGTGGTACAATATGCCCACAACGCCTCGTGAAGTTTGAGATTCCAGTCTCTCTTGTTGGCTGAAGCATTTTTCCTCAGGAGCTTGCATAGAGTCTTATTGAAGGCTTCGGCTAGCCCATTGGCTCTTAGATTATAGATGGAGGAATATCTTCAGTCTATCTTGTGCTGAGTAGCGAACCTTGAGACATTGAAGCTCTTGAAAGAAGGCTCGTTGTCAGAAATGATTCTTCTTGGTGTACCGAAGCGGTATAGAATATTATGCTGGAAGAATGTCAGAATATCTTTTGTCTTGACTTCTTTTAGCGGGACAGCTTCAGCCTATATGGAGAAGTAATCCATCGCGGCCAGTATGAACCGATGGCCTTTGGATGACGGAGGATCAATTGGGCCAACAATGTCGGTGCCCCAGACTTCGAAGGGCCACGACGCCACCGTAGGATGCAATGGATTGGGATGCTTGTGAATAAAATCACCGTGAATTTGGCAGATATAACATTTCTTTGCATGCTCTCCGCAATCCCGTATCATGGTGGGCCAGTAATACCCAAGCCGTTTGATTTGAAGTCGCATCTTAGGGCCAGATTGGTGAGCACCGCAAATGCCCGAGTGAACATCTTTCATGACCTTTTGGGCTTCGGCCAATGACAGACACCTGAGCCAGAGTTGGTCATATGACCCGCGGTATAATGTGTCATTTACAAACACGTATCGGAGAGCTCTTTTCTTCAGCTGAATCCTCGCGGATTTTTCTTCGGGCAGCTTGTCGTATCGGAGGTACTCTATGAAGGGTTCTCTCCAATCGGGCTCGTCTTGGATGATCGAAGCTTCTTCGGCAGGACCGCTCTTCTGTTCCGCGCTTTCCTCTTCTCGTAGAGAGACTGGGGGTAGAATTTGTTGGCTCCTGACTGTGATCAGAATTTCGTCCATGTCAGGATCGGCTAGCTCCTTGGCTAAGCGAGCGAGTACGTCAGCCTTCCCATTCAACGCTCTAGGGACTCTCATTAGTTCAATGTGAGTGAACCGTTTCATGAGTTCCACCACTCGGCCTCTGTACCGAGCTAACTCGGGTTTGTATATTTTATAATCGCCGCTTACTTGGTTGACGACGAGCTGGGAGTCACCGTAAACTCGTAGCCGATGGATTTCCATTTCTATGGCGAGCTCCAAACCAGCTATCAGAGCTTCATACTCAGCTTCATTGTTTGTCCGAGGCTCGGTGAGAGCGAAAGAACGCCGCAGGGTTCCCATTGATGGCGTGGTGAACACCAATCCTATCCCCGCTTTTACCTCCGGGATGCTTGATCTGCCGGAGCTCCTTATTGATGAAGCCCCATCAAAGTAGAGCTCCCAATATGGCTCGTCTTCCTCGAGGTGCAGCACTTGTTCGTCGGGTAACTCACAATTTAGCGGCGATCCCTCTGGTATGGGATGAGCAGCGAGAAAGTCTGCAAGAGTTTGCCCTTTTACTGCTTTCTGGGGAGTATAAACTATGTCAAACTCGAGTAGCATAACAGCCCATCTTGCCATTCTGCCGGCTAGGCTCGCTCTGGTAATCAAGTGTTTGAGCGGGTCGACCTTGGAGATCAGCATAACCCGATGAGCAAGCAGATAGTGCCTCAGCTTCTTCACAGCAAATATCAGAGCCAGGCATTGCTTCTCGATTGGGGAATAGTTGTGTTCCGCCCCGATTAGAGTTCGACTGAGGTAGTAGAGGGCATTTTCTTTTCCCTCCTCGTTATTCTGGGCAAGGAGCGCACCGAGTGACTCATCCAGCGTGGCAGTGTAGAGAATCAGCGGTTTATTTGGAATGGGAGCGGCCAGCACTGGAGGGTGCAACAAGTACTGTTTGATGCTTTCGAACGCTGCTTGACATTCAGCATCTCAGATAAAAGGAGCTCCTTTCTTCATGAGCTTCGAGAAGGGCCTACATCTCCCCGATAAATTTGAGATAAACCTCCGTATATAAGCAAGCTTGCCTTGAAAAGACCTTAGCTGCGTCAAACTCTTCGGAGGGGGCATCTCCATGATGGCCTTTATCTTTGATGGGTCAACTTCGATCCCTCCATGTCGGACTATGAAGCCCAGGAATTTTCCCGATGACACGCCAAAAGCGCATTTCAGAGGATTCATCTTCAGGTCAAATTCCCTCAGTCTGGTGAGAACGGTCCTAAGATCCTGGATATGATCGGCCTTGGTTTTAGTCTTAACGACCAGATCATCAACATAACATTCGACGACTTTATGAATTAGGTCATCGAAGATATTGGTCATTGCCTTTTGATATGTAGCACCTGCGTTCTTCAATCCGAACGGCATCACCTTGTAGCAATATATTCCGATCGGGGTTCGAAATGCTGTGTACTTCTCATCCTCAGGCGACATCTTGATCTGATTGTATCCAGACGAGCCATCCATAAAGATGAACAGCTCGTAATTTGAGGTGTCATCGACCATCATTTCCATGACCGGTAGCGGGAAGTCGTCTTTAGGACATGCCTTGTTGAGGTCCCTGAAGTCGGCACAAACTCGGATCTGCCCATTTTTCTTCTTCACTGGGACTATGCATGCGATCCAGTCCGCATATTTCTCTTCCATGATGAAGCCGGCATCGATGAGCTTCTTGGTTTCCTCGATGACTTTTTCTTCTAGTTCCCTTCTCATTCTTCGAGGGGCTTGTTTGACTGGCTTAGCATCAGGAGATATAGCCAGCTTATGCACAGCCACTTCAGGGGAAAGGCCTGGCATTTCTTTGTATGTCCACGCGAAGCAGTCGACGAACTCATGCAGCAGGGCAATTATCTGTGCTTTCATTTCCTCTGACAAGAGCGAGCTGATATAGGTCGGCCTTGGATTATCGGGCGTTCCTAAGTCAATCTCGGTTAGCTCGTCAAAGGTTGCTTGTCCACCATCTTCGAGCTCTTGAGGAGCTTCTTCTGGCTCGGCTATCTCATCATCATCATTTGATCTTTCGTTGGCCTCACCAACATAGATCATGTAGCACGCTTTGGAATCAGGTTGAATGTAGCCTATGTCCCGTCTATCTTGAATTCGTCCATCAATGAGTGCTCGGACCTGGGGCGGATACCATAGCCCTTCGTAAAACTTTGCTTCGGACTCCGTTTGATATAACCAGCATCCGCACCTCTTAAAGTATTCCCGCATATCGGGCGCATAGTATCTGGGATTGAGGACGGCTCTTATGCCCCTCTCATAGGGAAGGCACACGACAAAAAGATCGTCCGGGTGCACAACGGGGTTTGACCTGTAAAACAGGATGCCCTTCTGTCCATTTTTCCTCCCGGGTACGTAGAAAGTTTTCAGCTGGTCCACGGTAGAGACTGACAATGCGTCGAGCTCTTTGCACATCCGTTCCGGCACCCTTGTGATGGCCAGGGACCCTTCTGCAACTTCGAAGGTCTCTCTTAGTTTCGCTTGCTGCATAGGGGTCCAATCTGCACAGCTGTTGCACGGCAGGTCCTCTTCTTCTGACTCTTCAGTATCACTGCCAAGATGAGGGCGGACTTTGCTGCTAGATGGACCTTCAGTAATAGATTCATCCGTATCGCTGCCGAAACGAGGGCGGGTTTTACGGAAGGACGGGCTTCCAGCGTCGGACTCATCAGTGTCGCTACCGAAATGTGGGCGCACTTGGGCGTTTTTACTTTTGAAAGTGACAACCGGCGCAGATTTGCTTTTGGGTCTTGGGGCCGGTCTATCCTCAGTCAGTTGTGGCTTAGCATTTTGGTGGTTCATAAAGTACCGAGAATCTTCATAGCGGACTTCATGCACACCGAATGGCTGGATGTCTCCGTCAATGCGTCTTTCTTCGCCATTTTTAGTATACTTCATGCATTAATGGAGAGTTGACGGAATGATGCCATAATTGTGGAACCACGGCCGCCCCAAGAGAATCTTATAAGACGTGTCGGCGTCGATCACGTATATCTTAGCTTCAGTTTGCAGATCCCCGAATTTGATTGGAAGAGCTATGGACCCCAGAACTTGCTGGCAATTTTGGTTGAAGCCCTGAATGACAATCCTTTCCCTTGACAGGTGTCGGACGTCCATTGACAAACTCTTCAGCGTCCGCAAGTTCATGATGTTCACTGAAAACCCTGGATCAATCAATATGCGATTAATCCGATCTCCGTCGCTGTACCCGGTCACGTAAAGCGGCCGATTATGCTCAGCCGTTCCCAGTAGCAAGTCTTCATCCTTCAATGTGACTGCGGCGGCATGCAAAGCGTGCTGGGCTTCTTTCATATTAATTTCCGCAAAGTGAGCCTGATACCGTTCGGAGTTTTGTAGAGCGTGAATGAGAACATCTCTATGCTCCTTAGATAGGACCAAGGCGTCGTAGATGCTCAGGAGAGACGGAAGCTTTCGAAGATGTGCCAAGACATTATAGTCCACTGAGGAAGGACTTATGTTTTCATCAGCCGGTTCTCTGCCATCTTCTTCATTAGCGACTTGTTTTTCCTTTCCTTTTGGGGCGTTGCCCTGATTTTGCGGTAGAGCCCTGCCGCTTCTGAGTTGGATTTGATTGGCCTTTGTGGCGAGCTCCTCGTCTTCTTCGGGAAAACAGAGCTCATCCTCGGAGTCGTTGCCAAGATGGATGGCGTAGCAGGTCACCACTGGGATCCCTTCATTGGAGTCTTCTTGTAACTCCTCCAGAATTTCACCCGCTTGTACAGGGAAGAACTCCTTCAATTGAATCAATGTTCTTTCCTTTTGTTCATATTCTTCGAGAGAATCGATATATTTTTGAATGGTCGATCTCCCTGCAGACTCCTTTTCACGCCGAGCCGCACTTTTCTTCTTCTTGAGTTTCTTGGATTTTGAGCGTGATAGATCCGCATTGGCAACTGGACTGGTAGGCTTCTTCTGCCCTTCCCATTCTGTCCTGGGCTCTTTCCGAAGTAGCTTTATCATCTTCTTCGTCTTGTTAGATATGTGCGTACTCCACGAAGACCGCGATGAGTCCATCTCATTTCTTGGGGCAGCGGGTTCGGCTGTCTGCTCCCAGAAGGCTTCAACTTCTGTCTGTATAAAGTTGGTGGTTGCAACTTGATTGTTCACCAACACACTTTTGGACAGCTCGATCTCTCCAGCCTTGTACTGCTTCTCGACCCAGTCTTTGAAGATATAGCAATCCTCGATCGCATGGCTCACTACTCGGTGGTACGGGCAATACAGGGGATTGTCGGTCATTTTTGCTTCTTGGGGTCTTTTCGACTCCGGCAATTGTAGGCCGTTGTTCAAGGCATCTTTAAATATCTTACGGACCCTGTCCCTTCTGAAAGAGTAAACCTTGTTCTTCTTCTCCTCTAGGGAAGGCCCATCTCCTCCCAGCAATGGCTTTCGAGACCGGTTGGTTTTGGATTCGCCCGCCCTTCGTTTTTCTTCATTGTCGGACGCATTGAAGACATTGGTACTGCTGGAACTCCCGCTTCTACGGCTGTCGTCCCGCTTGCTTTTCCAAGTTTTGTCTTTCTGAGAGTCCGGCGGGGACTCTTGCTTCGAGCGTTCCAGCATTTGGACTTTCTTGGTTAGCTCCTGAAATGTCTTGAGGCCCGCTGTACACAAGAATGGGACCATCCAATTGCTGAGGTTCCCAATGTGAAGGCTGACGAACTGGTCCTGCTCCAGCGGCGGTTCGCACTTGACCGTGAGATTACGCCATCGGGCGATAAAGTCAGTGTTGCTTTCATTATTCCACGGCTTGGTCCTCACAAGGTCGGCAATGGAGATTTTATCACTGACGCTCATGAACTTTTGCCGGAACAGAGACTCTATTTGGGCAAAGGTAATGATGGACCCGTCTGGTATGCTCGCGTACCAGTCGAAAGCGATACCGGTCAGGCTGTTGACAAACTGACGAAGAAGGAGCGCGTCATTGCCCCCTGTATTTCCGCACGATGCTTTGAAGTGGGCAACGTGCTGATTTGCATTCCCCGTTCCATCAAATCTTCCGAACTTAGGAATGACGTAGCCGCTTGGGAACTCAATCAGATCGTACTGCGCGGGGTATGGCCGCCCACTACTGCCGATTTCTTTCTGAGCTTCAGCTTCGGCCACCAATGTTTTAACCTTGCTGGTGACCAAATCCATTATCCGATCCTGTGTTAGCGGGATAGTGCTATCTGGGGCCAAGGCGTCCCCAGAAGCGGAGTGTGGCCGGGTTTCATGTGGCTCGACCAGTCTTGGACCCGGAGGAACAGGCATTGGCTGCCTCGGATTGTCATCACCCGGCTGATTAGTAGCGGCTTGCGCTTGATTGGGAGGCGCTCGAGCAATTTGAGCCGTAAGTTGCATCACCACATTCGTTAAGTCATTAATCTTCGAATAGAGCTTGGCCATCTCTTTATCTTTGCTCCTGAGCTGTTTTCGAAGCTCTTGAAGCAGCTCTTGCTCCGCAGTCCTGGGGCGGAAAGTCGGCTCTTCATCGCTGTCTGAGCTTGACTCTGCATGGACCGAGGGGTCTTTCTGCCTATCATCCTCATCGAGAGGGTTTTCTTCATCCAGCGGGGGCAGCTGTTCTTGGGCAGTGGCAACCACATTCAGGCTAGATTGAGCTTGGGATGTGGTGGCCCCATCCTTGCTTTTGCTGCAAGGTTGTCGCTGGGGCGACCGCCCGCCATATAGACCGTATGGATGATATATCCGGCCGTCTTTCTATCATTGGCAGCTGATTTCACGGATTGCTGTCTTGACCCCCTTGTTTCGGTAGCTGGTAGTCGATTGAAGGCGGCTGGCCTAACCAGTTTCTTGAATGGTGATGGCGCTTCTTTTCTGGGTCTGCCCCGCTGCTTTCTTGCGGCACAGAGTGCTTGATAGACTCTTGAAGAGACAGTGTCATACTTTTTCTGTTGGGGCCGGGATACGTCTCTTTGTAGAATCGTTCGGACCGCTGTCTTCTTGATTCTGGCGGTCATGGAATTTTTCTGAACCCACTTCAGAGGCTCGAAGGAATTGCTGATTCTTACGCCAGACTCAGCCGTCGTCGCGGGGGGACCCTGCACTTGGAACTTCACAAGATTCCATTTGGCCGAAGCCTTGGACTTCTTGTTGGCTCGATACCTGTGCCGCTTCTGCCTTAACTTTTCTGTTCTAAGTACCTGGCAGACTTCGGCTCTTTCGGAAGACGCCGCAGACAGGGCGATGGAGGGCCTTGGAGATACGCTCAATTGTGCATTTGTTGGAGTCATCGCCTGAGCTCGTCCGCAACATTTGATGTTGCCCTTTGTACCGGAGTTCTTGCCCCCTGCTGGAGCACCAGAGAATCGTTCAGACACCGTCTTAAGTTTCGGTTGTGGTGCCTTGGCGACCACGACATTCGGCCTCTTGCCCCTTGAGACCGGCTTGGCCACCTGTTCCGCCGGGATCTCCGCAAGGTGAGCGCTTCCGGCAGGATAGATGATGACGGAGCCAAACTGGCGGGGCGGTTCCTCCCACTGTCGACTGAGGCTTGCGGGGAGAACCACACGAGCGTTGATCTTGACCACGTACGGAATCGGGGTCTCTTTGGAAGTTGAATTCGTCTTGGGAGACATTGTCGTTGAAAGTTGATTGCTGCACGAAAAGGATACATCATTTCAGTATAGGCAATCGATATGTATATTGATTGAGTTCGCATGAACATTTAACCCGAAATATGGGAGGAGAGAAGGATCCCACCGGGCGTGCCAGAAGCTGTAGGGTGTTTTTCATCACCCCATTGAGATGGGAATACGCGCACGCTTGTCAGGCGTACTACAGATTCCCTCTGCCTAGGGTAGGCTGGGGTTTAATGATTGTGGGGATCCGAATCTCCGGCAGCTACGGACTAAGCTGCCGTTAATTCCCCCTCTCCTTTGGGGCGAGGGAACCTCCGATTAACGGGTTAAACTGGTCATGCGAACTCAATGTGCGATGTGCGTGTGTTTTGTTTTAAAAGGGGGTTTTGGATATATCGGGAGCCACGCAGAGTTTTTACGGGGGTCCCGCTACCCGGATAGCGGGCTGGGGGTCAAGGGGGCTAGCAGCCCCCTTGCGGGGTTCGGGGCAGCGCCCCGGCCCAAAAAAATTTTTGAGGGGGAAAGTGTCGCGGAGTATGTGTACATTTGTATACATATGTATATATATACATGTATATATAAATAAAGGGGAAAAAGACATCCAAAAGGATGCGTGGGGTTAGCGCTTAGGTGCTTGAGCGCAAGAGCGCCACGTGTCGGCACGTGGGCGCTTTGCGCTCGAGCGCAGAGTGCTGGAGCGCAACGTGCCACGTGTCGGCACGTGGGCGCTTTGCGCTCAGACGCTGGGCGCTTGGGCGCAAGTGTGCCACGTGTCGGCACGTGGGCGCTTTGCGCTCGGGCGCAGATTGCTGGGGCGCAACGCACCACGTGTCGGCACGTGGGCGCTTTGCGCTCGGACGCTGAGCGCTTGGGCGCAAGCGCGCCACGTGTCGGCACGTGGGCGACTTGCGCTCAAGCGCCTGTGCTGGAGCGCAAGAGCGCCACGTGTCGGCACGTGGCTTGCGCTCGAGCGCCTGCGCTGGAGCGCAGGCGCGCCACGTGTCGGCACCAGGGAGACTTGCACTCGAGCGCAAGAGCGCCACGTGTCGGCATGGGGGTGACTTGTGCTCGAGCGCAAGCGCGCCACGTGTCGGCACGTGGGTGCTTTGCGCTCGAGCGCTTGCGCTGAAGCGCAAGCGCGCCACGTGTCGGCACGCGGGCGCTCTGCGCGTGAGCGCCGGCGAGAAAAAGAGGCTTTTAGCCTAAAAAAATTTCTCGGAAGAAAAATCATAGAGGAGTTGGACTCCTGAGTGTTTTTTTTTCTTTTTTTTTTTGGGTTTAGTGAAAGGGGTTCTTCTTCTTCCTCCTCTGTTAGCTGGATCTTGAAGATCAATAGATGTGAGATCTCAAAATCTCTCCTTTTGGGGATCTAAAGACAGATCCAAGTTCCCCTTTGTGGGTTTTGTGGTGAAAAACTATTTTGTTTTTGAAAAGGAAGAGTAAAACTCTTGATTTAATTCAAAAGAAATGAGAAGGTCTTGGAACCTTGAAGAAGGAAGAAAGATCTCAGATCTGAAACTTTTTTTTTGGAGAGAGGAGAAGTTGTTGGGATATTTCATTATCCTTGCCTTTATAGGCTACACACTTTACACATAGCCCCTTGGGCTTCACAAAATGGCATTTTGCCTATCCCATGGCTCATGTGCCATTTCTTTTTGCACATAAGCCATGGGCTTTACAAAAATTTGGCTTTATGCCTATTTTTCTTACACTTATCCATAAAATAAAATAAAAGAAATACAACAAAATTATTTATTACAAAATTTTTATCTTGGCATGGGAGGAGGTCGGCCGCTTCATGTTCTGGCTCGACCCGGGCATGGGCCCACTGGATCTGGGCTTGAGCCCACTTGGCTTGGGGTTGACTTTGATTTTGACTTAGTCAACCGGGGTGTAAATTTTTACCCCAACAACCTCACCAAAGGGAAGTCCTGCATTTTTGCGTTTCGGGTGTGAGGAAGGGAGTAAACAATTACCCCCTCCATTTAATAGCCCACAACGCCCCCGGAGTTCAACGATCGCCCACAACTGTGCCGCCACGCCGCAGGCACCGCGCCGCTCGATGCAAAGTCAAAACGACGCGGCTCAGACTCTTTGCCTCCTCCACGCGTTCGTGGCACATGTCAATCGCGACTGTCCATCTTCCCAAAGCCCTCGCCAAGAGGCAGCCCAGCAGCTACCCTGCTCGGCTATCCCTGGTTGGTAGCTTCACTACCCCACAGCGCCAGGGATCAAAGCCCTCACGAAGAGACAGCCCAGCAGCTACCCTGCTTGGCTATCCCTGGCTGGTAGCTTCCCTACCCCACAATGCCAGGGATCTAAACCCTCAAAAGGAGGCAACCGAGCAGTCTCACTGCTTGGTTCATCCTTGCCAGGCCTCCCACGGCCCCTCCAGCGTCAGGGATTAAAGCCCTCACGAAGAGGCAATGATTGATTGATATTATTGATGTGTAGTATTTGAGAAAATAGAATTTAGAAATCACAACAAAAAATATTTTGACCGCAATCAATAACGGTGTCGGATGTAGCGCGTTAGTAAGTGCGGATCGTCTACAGGGAAATTGTAATCCGTTCAATTTCCGAATTAGATGAGTTGAAAATTTAAAGCAAAGAAAAGAAAACAATTCATGATTTGCATTTGAAGATCAAGAAGTAAGAAAAATCTAGACCTAAAAGAAACATTAAAAACAAGAATTGAGATGAGAGATAATTTCCAATCAACACTCAAGATCATAAGTATGGCTCGTAGGAGTAAATCGGATCTATAGATGTGACGAGATCTAATGATTACTCATTCTTATCCATTAACGAATTGATACTAGATCGATGCAAATTCATCGAGGTTTAAGGATCGTGCGGGAAAATTAGGGATTCCGCAACTCATCCTTTGTCCTTTCGATGGATCGCATTCAAATTCTAACTTCTAGTTAATCAAATGGTCAATAGTTGTTCCCTAGTTTCGAGTGAACACGATCTAGAAAGCATCATCTCGAAACTAGGTCATTAATCATTTGATTCACTAGAATTTCAAAGCATTATAGGATTTAAGAATTGTAAGAATATCTAAATCATCATCATATAAAGATCGTCACAACTCCTACACGAGCGGAGATTACTCAAACATCATGATCACAAACACAATCACAAATTGAGATCTAATCATTATGCTTGAATTAAAAGATAAGCAAGAATATAGAAAAATCACCTTTATTTATCGACAAATTTCGTTACAACTCTCTTGAATTTACAAAAGGTAGGAACTAGATCGTCGATTTCGGCTTCGCTCGGCTCCTTGAGTCGCGGATCGGCGTGGATCTCTTGCTCCGTTGAAAATCCGGCGTCGTTTCTAAAGGTTGAAGGAATTCTTGCTTGAATTGATCTCGGAATCTTGATCTTGAGGTTGAATTGGAATTTGGCACAAGTTTTGTCACTAAACTTGTGGAGGGAAGAAGATGGTGATTATTGAACAATTTGCACCCTAGATCTAGGCTCCATTTTATAGACTTCCAAATTCTAGATCTAGAATTGAAATTTGAATTCCCTCCACAAGTTAGTTAACCAAAAGATTTAAATTTCCCTCCACAAGTTATTTAAGCCCAAAATTTGAATTTCTCTCCAAGAGTTTGTTAAGCCGAGCCTTCTAGATATGCCACGTGGAGCTTCTGGGGTCTTCTGGAAGCTTTTGCCGTTATAGGAGAGCACGTGGCAAAATTTGGTCCCTTGATCACACTATATGGCCGCGGATCCGCGGCGCCAAGGGGGTTTGGGCCGCGGATCCGCGGCCCTTTGGTGGCCTTGATTCTTCCTTTTTACATGATAATTCTTGGGCTGAGTTTTGGGGCTCTTTCTGATATGTGGAATTTTATTTGGATTTCTGTAATATTACCAGATCTTACATCTTGGAGTTGGCGTATCTTTTATCAGCTCTTTTCCACAAATTTGGGCTTTGCTTCTGGAATTTCCTGCATTAGACCCCAGACAAGAGTTGCGCAATACAAGGATGATGCGATGCCATGAAACACAGTCAATTTCCCTAAAAGTGCCGGTTTTAGTATACAGTACAAGTAATCCAGTATTCTACATGTGTTTTGTTAATATGTGCGATATGACTACCGGATACCTATACATGAATGCAAAAGGTAGGGAAATTGCCGTGTTAGAAATGCAGTATTTTTGACTGATCAAATTCCCCCAAACTTATTTTCGATCGTCTCGATCGAATTATTTTATTAAAAAGAGAAGGAGAAAATAAAGAAAGAGAAAAGCACACTTTCGTAGGCAACACGATTACACTGAGCACGTGCAACAAGCCTTTAAACCTCTAGGTGTCCCTAGTAGGAGGAGTGTTGTCTCCTGAGAGTTTTCAGCGGATTGCACCCACAAAATCCAATAATAAAAGAAAGATCATGAATATTACATTTAAAGACAAGAATTGTAAAAGAAAAGCCTTGAAAATTAGGGTTTCCAACTAAGCTAGCTTTTCGGTTGTCATGAGCCCTATCTTAATGGTCATGAAAAAAATGTCAGAAATCACGTCCTCCCTCAATAAAACATCGTCTTATTCTTCATTCCTATCTTTCTTCCAAACATCGATCATATCACCCTGCGTGTGTGTGAAGGACATCCCTACACTCGGAGAATTCAATTCAAGCTATCATACTCTTGCCCATCAGCTTCAGTACTTTTTGATTAATGAATATTTAAATGAATTTGCTCACACACTTTCATGCGACCGTTAATACTTCTTGATCTACTAACCGACCGATTACTCATGTATTTGCTTATTTGGTGTATTTTCCTCGTCTTGCACCACCTTAGGCATAGCAGTGACTCCCAGACCAGTTGGCCTTAGGGCACTAGGTGAAGAGGCACCCTCGCTATATATTTTTTTATTGCCCTTGGTGATAACAAAGACCAGTGTCCATTTTTCTCACCACTTTATATTTTATTCTTTTTTTTTATTTCCTTCATACATTGGCTTTAAGACAAGAGCTTTTCAAGGTATCCTCTACTATCCCGGGCTTTAAGACGTGTGTAAGTGCGAATAGCAGGGTATCAACGTTTAAAATGTTTGGCTTCCAGAATAGCAACTATTTTTCAGACTTATTTTTATCCTCAAATTAGTGACTTCCTTCATCTTACTAACCCTTGGGACAACGGCTCATAACTACTTATTACTAGTTCGTATAAGAAAACTTCTAATTTTCTTGGTTTTCTTAAATTTTTCTAATCTCATGTATGTAATTGTTCACTATCTAATCTTTTATTATCATAAATATTAAATATTTTTATATTTTGAAAAAATTTTAAAATTTTTATGAGTTTTGAAAATTTTTGAATTTTTATGGATTTTGAAATTTTTTGAATTTTTATAGGTTTTTATGGGTTTTGAAAAACTATTTACAAAAAATGATGAGCCAAAAATATGTACACAGAATTTTTATGGGTTTTGAAAATTTTTAAATTTTTATGGTTTTTAAAGAAATGTTTTGTGCTTATGCAAATGATATGCACATGATGCAAAACTAAGCACAAAGCTCCCCCAAACTTGTTTTCAACAGTGTCCTCACTGTTGCCAACTGCTATATCTACAAAACCTGTAAGCCTGAGAGGAATTTATTAGTGGGGGCAAAATATATAAATGAAGATCTTCTCCCAAACTTACTCTTTTTACTCACCTCCATTCAAAAGATGATGATATACTGGACATGAAGGTGAGACGGGGGAATTTTAATCCAAATAAACTGGCTCCTGTAAAAACAGGAGCTCCTCCGTGGGGTCAGTGGAAAAATACGGCTTTAGTCTATGTCCATTCACTTTGAAAAATGTGCCGTTTTTGACATTTTCTATCTTTACTGCCCCGTGCGGGTATACAGACCGCACAACAAAAGGTCCCTTCCACCGAGATCGAAGCTTACCCGCGTGAAGGTGTAGTCGTGAATCATAAAGAAGGACTTGTTGACCAGGTGAAAACGTTTTCCTCAAAATGTTTTTATCGTGAAAAACCTTGGTCCTATTCTTTATGATTACAGCGTTATCATAAGCTTCAACGCGAAGTTCGCTTAGCTCATTAAGTTGCAGCTTCCGAAAGTTGCAGGCTTGGTTTAGGTCAAAATTTATTTCCTTAATAGCCCACAATGCTTTATGCTCAATCTCGACGGGTAAATGACATGCCTTCCCAAACACTATCCTATATGGAGACATCCCTAGGTCGGTTTTAAATGCAGTTCGGAATGCCCAAAGAGCATCCGTCAGTTTGGTCGACCGGTCTTTTCTATTTTTAGCAACAGTCTTCTCCAGGATTAGTTTGATCTGTCTATTTGAGATCTCAGCCTACCCGCTCGTTTGGGGATGATAGGGTGTAGAAAGTCGGTGGTTGATTGAGTATTTCCGCATCAGAGTCTCAAAAGACCTGTTGCAGAAATGTATCCCATTATCGCTAATGATAGCGCGTGGGTGTCCAAATCGCGAAAAGATATTCTCTTTCAAGAACTTAATGACAACTTTCCTGTCATTAGTGCGACATGGAATGACTTCTACCCATTTTGAGACATAATCAACCGCCAGTAGTATGTACAAATTCCCAAAGGAGTTGGGAAAGGGACCCATAAGATCAATGCCCCAAATATCGAAAATTTCAACAACCAAGATGGGTTGCTGAGGCATTTCATTTCTCCGGGAGATTCTACCCGTGTACTGACATTGTGTACAGGTTTTGCAATAGTCAAATGCATCCTTGAATAAGGTCGGCCAATAAAATCCACATTGCAAAACCTTCTCCGCCGTCTTTTTAGGACCGAAATGACCCCCACAGGCCTGATCATGACAAAAGGAAAGAACACTCTTGAACTCTTCTTTCGGGACACACCGGCGAATGATCTGATCAGGACAATACTTAAACAAATATGGATTATCCCAGTAAAAGTGTTTTACTTGGGATAAAAAACGGTATTTGTCCTGTTTTGACCAATCGCTGGATATCAGTCCCGTGACAAGATAGTTCACAATATCCCTGAACCATGGTTCATTGGATACGTTCAAGAGTTGTTCGTCGGGAAATGAATCATTGATTGGCAGGGTCACAGGGGAAGAAGAGATGCGTGAAAGATGGTCGGCTACTACGTTTTCACATCCTTTCTTATCTTTGATAACAAGATCAAATTCTTGTAACAGAAGGATCCAACGTATTAGCCGACCTTTTGCATCTTTCTTCGCCAGAAGATGTTTCAAGGCGGAATGGTCTGTGTACACAATTATTGGAGAGCCGATTAAGTAAGGCCTGAATTTTTCTAATGCAAATACAACAGCCAAAAGTTCTTTTTCGGTAGTTGTATAGTTGATTTGTGCATCATTTATGGTCTTACTCGCATAGTAGATCACGTGTGGTATGTTTTCAATGTGCTGTCCTAAGACTGCACCTACTGCAAAGTCGGATGCGTCACACATCAGCTCAAAGTGGTAGTCCCAATTTGGAGACGATAGAACGGAGGCTGAAGTGAGGGAGCGTTTAAGTGAGTCGAAGGCTGCCTCACAATCCGAGTCAAAGTGGAAGGTCGTATCCTTGGCCAGGAGAAGAGTTAATGGTCTAGCAATTTTGCTAAAGTCCTTAATGAATCTCCTATAAAAGCCCGCATGGCCAAGAAATGATCGGATATCCTTGACGCTTTTGGGATGAGGAAGATTTTGAATGACATCTATCTTAGCTCTGTCAACCTCAATGCCTTTCCGTGAGATAACATGTCCAAGAACAATTCCTTCTTGGACCATGAAATGGCATTTTTCCCAGTTCAATGTTAAGTTCTTCTCTTTGCAACGAGTAAGAACTGCGTCAAGATTCGATAGGCAGTCGGAAAAAGAGTCTCCGAAAATCGAGAAATCGTCCATAAAAATCTCCAGAAAATTCGCTACCATGTCAGAGAATATCCCCATCATACACCGCTGAAAGGTAGCGGAAGCATTGCACAACCCAAAGGGCATGCGTGTATAAGCAAAGGTACCAAAAGGACAAGTAAAAGTGGTTTTATCTTGATCCTTTTTGGCTATGGGGACCTGATTATAGCCAGAGTATCCGTCCATAAAGCAATAATACGCACGTCCAGCTAAGCGTTCCAGCATCTGATCAATGAAAGGTAGAGGAAAGTGGTCTTTCCTCGTGGTGGCATTGAGTTTTCTGTAATCAATACATACACGCCACCCAGTTTGGGCGCGTGTCTGAATCAACTCATTTGCCTCATTGGTAATAACAGTGATGCCGGATTTTTTAGGGACGACATGTATAGGACTCACCCATTGGCTATCGGAGATTGGGTATATGATACCATTATCAAGGCATTTGACGATCTCTTTCATCACCGCTTCCTTCATGACGGGGTTCAACCGTCTCTGTGGTTCTCGGGTTGGTCTGGCATCATCCATCAAGTGTATATGATGTTCGACAATCAAGGGACTAATCCCTTTGATGTCCGCCATGGTCCAACCAAACGCCTCCTTATTAGATCTCAATACCGATAAGAGTGCATTCTCTTGCTCTGATGCTAGAGAAGCGGAAATGATAACCGGTAAAGATTCATTCTCACCTAAATATGCATATTTAAGGTGAGAGGGTAAAGTTTTGAGATCTAATTCTGGCGGAGAAATAATAGAAGGTGGGATCATCGAATGATTTTCGGAGTCACAAAGAAGCTCATAGCCTGTAAAAGATACAGACTCGGATGGTGGTGAGTCAGGAGTGGCAGACTCAAGCGCAGAAATGGTGTCCTCACTAAGATCATGCGGCAGGTCAAACAGTGATGTGGTATTGTCGTCGAGATCTGTAAAGCAAAGTTCCTCAACTCCGCAATTTTCGGGAGCAATCTCGTGGACAGAGCAAACATCAAGGATATGAGCAGAGGGTTCTGATGGCTGACTTCCAATTTTGTAGATGTTTAGTTCAATGGTCATATTTCCAAATGATAAGTTCATTGAACCATTTCTACAATTAATGACAGCATTGGAAGTGGCAAGGAAAGGTCGACCCAAAATCACCGGAATTTGGCTCCGGGGGTTTGCTACAGGATGTGTATCGAGAACAATGAAGTCTACAGGGAATACGAATTCCCCGACCTTTATCAACACATCCTCTAGTTCACCCCGAGGTTGGGTGATTGACCGGTCTGCCATTTGGAGAGTGCAGTGAGCAGGTTTCAACTCTCCAATCCCTAACTGCTCATAGACAGAGTATGGAAGTAGGTTAACACTTGCGCCAAGGTCTAAAAGAGCACGGTTGATGTTTTTACCCCCAATAGAAATCGATATCATAGGACATCCTGGGTCCTTACGTTTCTTTGGTAGCTGAGGGATAAAAGCAGTGCTAATGTTATTGGACATGAAGACTTTCTTCGGCACTTGAGTCTTCCTCTTCCTAGTACACAAGTCCTTGAGAATTTTCGCATATGCGGGGACTTGTTGAATCGCATCTAGGAGAGGGATGTTGATGTTAACCTGTTTGAACATTTCCATAATTTTCTCCATATATGGACTCGATTTGTTAGCCCTTAACCGGTTAGGATAAGGTGCTTTAGCAATGAGCGCTGGGTCCATCATAGGAGAAGGAAGTGGGGGTAGACGAGATCCCAAAAGAGGAGTGGGGATCGTCTGTGAAGAGCTAGAAGAGGTGGGCTGAGGTGTCGAGCCTAGAGGGAAATGGAGAATAGGCTCGCGAGAAGGCGGTGGGGTAGGAGAACAAGAATCAGACGTAGAAGTGTGTGTATGAGGAAAGGTCTCAGCCGGGGTGTTGATAGGATTTTCAGTATCATCAACTTCTTCCCCAACATGGTTATCCAGCATTCTTCCTGATCTCAACGTTGTGACGGCATTTACATTGTAATGCCCAGGATTTGGTAGGGGTTGAGACGGAAGTTTCCCTTTTTCTCTCGCACTCATTTCGGCCTTGAGTCGTGCAATCTCAGCTTCCATCGTTTTGATACTCTCAGCTTGGGACGCTAAGTTTTTCTTTATCTCACCGATGGAAGACCTAACCTCGGCCGACATTTCCGTGAAATTTGAAAAGAGTGATTTCATGGTTTGAGTGAATTGAGAGAACTCATCAGAACAGGTCGACTGCATGGGATTAGAAGGTGCAGGAGTGTTGACCTGGTTTTGGAAATTTTGTGACCGGTAGGGGTGCTGGGTGAGTTGAAGTGGTTGCTGCTGTGGTGGAGGGACCCGTTGGAATTGATTAGGGTTTGGAACCGTGTTTTGGGATTGGTTCCAAGCAAAATTCGGGTGATTCCTCCAACCCTGATTGTACGTGGAAGAATATGGATCGTTTCTAGGTCTTTGAAATGCGGCATTGGTATGCTTGAGACCTTGAAACTGAGAGTTTAATGGACATTCTTCCGTTAAGTGAGACGGATCAGAACAGCACCCACAAACAGTTTTGGGGAGCGACATTGGGTTTAGGGAGGCTGCTAAGAATTTGGGTTCCATAGCGTCGAGCTTCTTTTGCATTGCTGCCATCTCATCTCGAACACCTATGGACACGTCTATTTGGTGTACGCCACCCCTACTCGATGGCTGGGTTCCAGTCTCCTACTGTAATGACTTTTCAGCGAACTCTTCTAAAAATTTCCATGCTTCCCCATCATCCTTGGTCATAAAGGTGCCTTGACACATGTTTTCAAGGTTTTGTTTAGTGGTAGGATTACTGCCCTCATATATGATTCGGCAAAGATCCTATCTCGGGATGCCGTGATGTGGGCATTGAACCAAAAGATCCTTGAATCGGTCAAAGTATTTTGAAAATGGTTCAGCCGGAAGCTGGGAAAATTGATATAGTTCGCTACGGATTCGAGCTGTCTTTTGCATAGGGTACAATTTCTTAAGGAATGCCGCAACGAATTCTTCCCAATTCGTGATGGAGTGTGCGGTGGTGTTATACAGCCACTTCTCGGCTATATCGCACAAGGTAAATGGAAGAAGTCGTAGACGCATGGCATCCACAGAAAGTTGTGATGTACCCATCATTGCGCATACGTTTTCAAATTTGGTAATAAAAACGTACGCGTCTTCAGTCTCGAGACCGTGGAATTTGGGTAGAAGGTTGATGTACTTGGGCTTAATCTCAAAGTTATCCCCGTTGGCTGGTGGAATGGATAAGCAGGTCGAGAGAGGACATCGCAAAGGATAGCACCTCTCTTGGAAAGAGATGCGGGGAGGATTTTGCGCACCAACGGACGGCGGCAGAGCAGCGGAAAAGAGGTTCGATGGAGACGGATCCATCGGTGTGGGTGTGGTGGTGGGTAAACGAAAGGTAAATGGAGAAATACCGACTTCGAAGTCGATCGAGGGGACACGGACAAGTCGGGCATTAGAATCCCGTGTCCAGCCTATCTTGCACTAAAAGGGGTAAGTACAAGTGGCAGCATGATTTATAATTAGGGGGATGAATGAAGTGAATGCGGTGTTTGTTTTGAAAAATGATACGGATTTTGAAAAGATGATGCGATCACAACAAATGCAACAAGCAACCCTAAAATCTATGGTCACCTAGGTCAAAGCTCTTGACCGCTCCTAACTTCCAAAAGACAAGTCGCAGGATAAAATCCTCCACTGCCGCTTTGTTTCTTCTGTGGCCAGGTAAGTGCCAGGTAAGTGGGAGGTTCTCCACTACGTAAGTAGTGGGCCTAATTAAGTAACCACTAGCCTTCGACACACTTTCTTTAGACACCACAAAAAGAAACGCGGATAAGCAATGAATTACCCACGGCCTTCTTCTGTCCTAACTGAGCGCGACGGTCCTTAGAGTCATCTCTAGATATTTTTTTAATTAATGAGGGTAATGCGGATGCAAGTTTGTGATTTTTGGGGCCGAGGAAGGGTAATGAACTCCCCACCTAATCTGGATTTGGCCGTGCCCCTTAATGTCCGTATTAATTATGCAAACAACCACAAAATCAAAAACAAGCACAATTTATTTTGCTTTTTGCGGCGCTGCGATTTTTGCAAAGAAGCCTGCAACAAATTGTTAGTTGGAGCAGATTTTAGGAAGGAGATAAGAAAGATAGAAGTTACCTGCTAAAAATTTTACAGAGAAGCCCTTGAACCGCCGCGATTCCTCCGCGATAGTCGCCTTATGCCGCGGTTCCGCCGCTCCTTGAGCTCCTCTCTGCGCAAAAGTTCACCAGAGTACTCCTGAACACTTCCTTAGCTCTCTTGAATTCTCCAAATAATTTTCAAATTTCACAGCAAGCTCCAAATCTCCTTGCAATTAACCACAACAAATCGTTTAGTGTTTTGCGCGAGTTTTGATCTTTAAAAATGTAAATGGAATAAACTTTTCAACTCAAATTTCATAAAATGAACAAATAGCACACGATCCCCGGCAACGGCGTCATTTTGATTGATTGATATTCTTGATGTGTAGTATTTGAGAAAATAGAATTTAGAAATCACAACCAAAAATATTTTGACCGCAATCAATAACGGTGTCGGATGTAGCGCATTAGTAAGTGCGGATCGTCCAAAGGGAAAGTGTAATCCGTTCAATTTCCAAATCAGATGAGTTGAAAATTTAAAGCAAAGAAAAGAAAACAATTCATGATTTGCATTTGAAGATCAAGAAGTAAGAAAAATCTAGATCTAAAAGAAACATTAAAAACAAGAATTGAGATGAGATAATTTCCAATCAAAACTCAAGATTATAAGTATGGCTCGTAGGAGTAGATCGGATCTATAGATGTGACGAGATCTAATGATTACTCATTCTTATCCATTAACGAATTGATACTAGATCGATGCAAATTCATCGAGGTTTAAGGATCGTGCGGGAAAATTAGGGATTCCACAACTCATCCTTTGTCCTTTCGATGGAACGCATTCAAATTCTAGCTTCTAGTTAATCAAATGGTCAATAGTTGTTCCCTAGTTTCGAGTGAACACGATCTAGAAAGCATCATCTCGAAACTAGGTCATTAATCATTTGATTCACTAGAATTTCAAAGCATTATAGGATTTAAGAATTGTAAGAATATCTAAATCATCATCATCTAAAGATCGTCACAACTCCTACACGAGCGGAGATTACTCAAACATCATGATCACAAACACAATCACAAATTGAGATCTAATCATTATGCTTGAATTAAAAGATAAGCAAGAATATAGAAAATTCACCTTTATTTATCGACAAATTTCGTTACAACTCTCTTGAATTTACAAAAGGTAGGAACTAGATCGTCGATTTCGGCTTCGCTCGGCTCCTTGAGTCGCGGATCGGCGTGGATCTCTTGCTCCGTTGAAAATCCGGCGTCGCTTCTAAAGGTTGAAGGAATTCTTGCTTGAATTGATCTCGGGGTCTTGATCTTGAGGTTGAATTGGAATTTGGTACAAGTTTTGTCACTAAACTTGTGGAGGGAAGAAGATGGTGATTATTGAACAATTTGCACCCTAGATCTAGGCTCCATTTTATAGACCTCCAAATTCTAGATCTAGAATTGAAATTTGAATTCCCTCCACAAGTTAGTTAACCAAAAGATTTAAATTTCCCTCCACAAGTTAGTTAAGCCCAAAATTTGAATTTCCCTCCAAGAGTTTGTTAAGCCGAGCCTTCTAGATGTGCCACGTGGAGCTTCTGGGGTCTTCTGAAAGCTTTTGCCGTTATAGGAGAGCACGTGGCAAAATTTGGTCCCTTGATCACACTATATGGCCGCGGATCCGCGGCGCCAAGGGGGTTTGGGCCTCCTTTTTACATGATAATTCTTGGGCTGAGTTTTGGGCCTCTTTCTGATGTGTGGAATTTTATTTGGATTTCTGTAATATTACCAGATCTTACATCTTGGGCGTATCTTTTATCAACTCTTTTCCACAAATTTGGGCTTTGCTTCTGGAATTTCCTGCATTAGACCCCAGATAAGAGTTGCGCAATACAAGGATGATGCGATACCATGAAACACAGTCAATTTCCCTAAAAGTGCCGGTTTTAGTATACAGTACAAGTAATCCAGTATTCTACATGTGTTTTGTTAATATGTGCGATATGACTACCGGATACCTATACATGAATGCAAAATGTAGGGAAATTGCCGTGTTAGAAATGCAGTATTTTCGACTGATCAGGCAACCTAGCAGCTACCCTGCTCGGCTATCCCTGGCTGGTAGCTTCCCTACCCCACAATGCCAGGGATTAAAGCCCTCGCCAAGAGGCAGCCCAGCAGCTACTTTTCTCGGTTATCCCTGGCTGGTAGCTTCCCTACCCCACAATGCCAGAGATCTAAGCCCTCACCAAGAGGCAGCCCAGCAGCTACCCTGCTCGGCTATCCCTGGCTGGTAGCTTTACTACCCCACAACGCCAGGGATCAAAGCCCTCACCAAGAGGCAACCCTGCAGCTACCCTGCTCGGCTATTGGCTGGTAGCTTCCCAACCCCACAACGCCAGGGATCAAAGCCCTCGCCAAGAGGCACCGGGCAACAACCCTGCTCGGCTATCCCTGGCTGGTAGCTTCCCTACCCCCACAACGCCAGGGATCTAAGCCCTCACCAAGAGGCAGCCCAGCAGCTACCCTGCTCGGCTATCCCTGGCTGGTAGCTTCCCTACCCCCATAATGCCAGGGATCAAAGCCCTCACCAAGAGGCAGCCCTGCAGCTATCCTGCTCGGCTATCCCTGGCTGGTAGCTTCCCTACCCCACAACGCCAGGGATCAAAGCCCTCGCCAAGCGGCACCGGGCAGCAACCCTGCTCGGCCATCCTTGAAGACAAAAAATCCTCGCCAAGAGGCACCGGGCAGTAGCCCTGCTCGGCCATCCTTAATAGGCCATTTACTGCCCCTCCCACACTAAGGATGAAAAGCCCTCGAAAAGAGGCAACCGAACCCGCCCTTGTTCGGTTATCCCTGGCTGGTAGATCCCTACCCTAACAAACCAGGGATCAAAGTCCTCACAGAGGCAACCGGACCCGCCCTTGTTCGGTTATCCCTGGCTGGTAGCTCCCTACCAAATCAAGGATCAAAGCCCTCGCCAAGAGGCACCGGGCAGTAACCCCGCTCGGCCCGTCCTTAAGGATCAAAGCCCTCGCAAGAGGCAAACGGGCCCAACCTTACTCGGTTATCCCTGGCTGGTAGCTCCCTACCCCAACAAACCAGGGATCAAAGCCCTCGCCAAGAGGCACCGAGCAACTACCCTGCTCGGCCATCCTTAGTAGGCCACTCACGGCCCTTCCCGCACTGAGGATCAAAGCCCTCGCCAAGAGGCAACCGGGCCCGCCCTTGCTCGGTTATCCCTAGCTGGTAGCTCCCTACTCCAACAAACCAGGGATCAAAGCCCTCGCCAAGAGGCACCGAGCAGCTACCCTGCTCGGCACCATCCTTAGTTGGGCAGTTACGGGCCCTCCAACAACTAAGGATCTATGCCTTTGCCATGAATCACCGAGCAGCTACCCTGCTCGGCGCTATCCTTAGTAGGCCACTCATGGCCCCTCCAACAACTAAGGAACATGAACTCAAAAAGAGGCATCCGGTCTATCTACGTCTTAGCGATCTCCACTTCGACTTCGGGGCCATGGAGATACCGTATTCGCACCGGTCTTTGCACACTCGGTAAACAAACAGGTATAACTCGATGTGTGATCGCTAGACAAAGAACCGACATAAAACGAAGGCAGTGTTGCGCAAATACGAGTGCTTACCAACAAAGGGAAATACAAGCACAAACACTACTGCAAAAACAAAAACCTTTATTCACAAAGCCAAGAGTCTTTACAAGGGTATTATGGGCTCCCCAGTTTTATCAAATTACCCGAAGGTTTACAAAGGGAAGTTCTGGCCACAAGCACGGCCTAGACCTCGCTTCCCTCATCACTGTCGACCGGGGGTATGACCACTGAAAGTGGGACCCGAGCTCGAAGCCCACCGTCGGAAAACTCTAGAAGGTGCTCCTTGACGGCATCAAGAGTTTTGTTCCATGCAATGGCAGAGGCCTCGCCGAGGTCGACGTAATTGGTCCGACCCCTTGTAATCAGCCACCGCCTTTCTAGCTCGGATCTCGGCAAGCTCCGCCGCCTGAACCGCCGCCTCGGCATCCCGCCTGCTTGCATCCCTCTCCCTCTTCATGGCCGCAAAGCGATCGGTCAATTCCACCAACTTCGCCTCAGCGACCCGGTGAGACGCGCTCAGACGGCGATAGGACTCCCGGCATTTTGAAACGGTGAGATCCACGGCTTCTAACCAGGCTTTGAGGACGATCGAGCTCTCCCTCTCCAGACGCAGCTCGAGTCGCAGACCCTCAACCTCCGAAGAAGACTCTTCTGCTGACCTTGCAGCCCGAATAGCCCCTCGGCTTCCATACGAGTAACAAGGGCGCGGTGCTGAAGGACCTGGCGAAAAATGGCAGAGAAACCTAAGGACACCCGAACTAAGAAAAGGTTGCTCGAAGTAACACATGAGGGAGTACATACCTGAACCGCCTCCTGTGCGATAGCCGCCATTTGGGCCCTTAAGGTCCTCCGCGGCATCTGGCCCCCGGACGACTCCTCCATACCAGCAAGAAGGCTGGCGGCAACGGAAAGCCCCGACGGGACCACGAACTGGACGTCCCCCTCCTGCACGGGAGTCCCCTCCGGAACCTCCGTCGGCGGCGCATGAGAGATCGTCCTCTTCCGCTTAAGAGGAACCCCGTCTTCGCCCTTTCCTGCATCCCTCGTCTGAGATTCGGGAACCCGTATACGCCTTTGGCCGCCGCCGGAACAATCGTCAGGAGCTCGTAACGGGGCAGGTGGCCCCGCGGTCGGAGGCACATCCGGCGCGGGGCTCGAGTCAGCCGGAGGCACGGCCGCACCGCCGGCCCCCCTCCAGGACTGAGCGCCAAAGGCACCAAGAGTCTGGGATCGAACCATCTGTCCTGCCGAAAGAGAGAAGCGGCTCGACTCAGAAGGAGAAGAAGCAGAAGGAAAAAGAATCAAGACATCTAACCTGATGGGAAGATGTTCTCGAGAAGAGAAAAACGCAAGATCCGACCTAAAAGGAGAGCGCCGAGCAAAAAAGGCTCAGAATGAGAAAAATATGAAGAGAGAGATCCTGAATCAGGCCTCCTCCTTATTTATGCTACCGGCGTTCTCATCCAACGGCGACGGTCGACTCCCGCCAAAACGATTCACTACTTCCGACGGCCACGATCACTCGACCTGTCGCAAGCGCATTGGCAGCATCCCATCGAACGCCAGGAGCCTGCGACACGTCACATCAGCAACCGGCATCCAACACGTGGCATGTCGCTTCAGCAAAAGGGCACATGATCCGGCGCACCATCTTTAAATGCGGAGATCTCGCCCTGATTCGCTGACATCACCCGGAAAAACAACCAATTGCCCAGAGACACGCCCAACGATATTTTCAGAAAGGAGCTCACCTTGGGTGACCCGGCAAACCACTCTCGACCCGACCCGTCAACTGGTCGGGACGAGAGTGGGGGGATAATGATGATGCTCGATATCGATGATCTCCCAGATCAGGACACGTGGCAGATGACGTGTCCCAGAGCATGCAAAAAAGGACCTACTGTGGCCGACCAAACCACTCCTGTGCCCGTCCTACAAGCAAACGCTGGCTCACCTCCGAGCCCCCAGCACAATTGGCCTCCTCGGCCTCACAGCTTGTCTTCGAGCTATCGCAGGCCCGAGCCTCCTCGGCCCTCTCAGCTCGCCTCCGGGCTCGAGCAGAACCAAGATACCTCGGCTCTCCCGCTCCTCCGCGAGCTCTCCCGCCGAGGTCATCTTCCTCGGTCTCATCGACCAACTAACAGCACCGTTTGCAGGCATAACCGCGATCCCGTGAATCTCGCCATGCGCGAGATCTCGCCATGCGCGAGATCTCCGCCGGCCAATCTCACGTTCCACGCTACCACGATCCCCCATTAATGAGCCTGTCTCGCCATTAATGGGAGGTACCGCTCATCACGCGGGCGTGACATCGGGAGCGTAACGGCCGGCGTGATTCTCGCGCCTGCCTCGCCTGCTGCCACCGCTATATAAACCCCTTCTTCAGACGATTCAAGTAAGCGATTTTTACTCCACTAAGCCGTTACTCTGCTCGGATCTCTAGTCTAACTTGACCGTCGGAGCGTTCTCGGTGGTACAACCACCCCGGGACTTCCTTGCAGGTAGCTCGACAACCACAACCTCAAACCCATTGAGATCCACATGCTTCAGGAGCGACAGCCTCTAGATCAAATCTCAGCCACCCATCACCGCCATCAGCAGATCAACGGAAGGTAATATCTTGGCGCGATCCAGGTCGCGTCAACAGGCCACGGATTTTTTGTAAGCGCGAAAACTTGCCCGGAGGATTTTGACAATTTACCCAAGTTTAAATGCGACACTTGGATGCCTAAAGTTTTACTTGTGAGCGGCGGAGCGCTTTACAAGCTACCGTTATTCCTGAGCATGTATATCCCCTTCTCGATTTTCTAATAACAAAAGTAATTTAAGAAAATCATATAAGAAGCACATGGGAATTTACAAGAGAATATACACATTTCTTGACTAACCATAGGTAACGAAGTTCCTACAAGTAAGAGTTTTAAACATTAAAGTGCCAAATTTTAAATTTTAATTGTAAGTTTGGTGAAAGATCAGGTATTAAAGTGTAATTTAGTCTATAGGTTTGTCAAATATATATAGCAGTATAGACTACAAAGTGATATATCGGAACGACACGTGACTAGCTCAAATGAAGAGTATGCTAGGCACGTGGAAAGTTGAAGGTATTTTTATTTTTTCCCCCTTCTTTTTTGATGATTTTGCTGGCACACGTAAAATAGAAAAATATACTATTTAGAAGAGTAATTTTGTTTAAGATGATAAAGACGACTTCTCAGGAAAAAAATAATTCATGATTGTTTTTTGGTTAAAACGTAGATGATAAAAGAGTAATCAATGCTACATCTACATGTCGCGTATTTTACAAGAGACAGATAACATTTTACATGAGCCTCACATGACTGGTTTAGGATTAGACACATCTAATTTACTTTGAGAGATTTGTTTATTTTCAAAAGAAGTGTATCTTTGAATTTTTATTATAACCAAAATATCAATTTAATTTTCATGATCCGAGCTTTTCTCGTGGTTTTTGAGATATTCACATCCTCTCTTTTCTCCATGGAATCTACTTAGTGCATCAAAAGAACAATGTTATTTTCTTGACATAAAAAAACAATCGATGCTCATTGATTGGTTCTTTTCATAATGTAATATTTACCGGTGTCAATATTGTCAAACCCTTATTTGACAAATCCATAACAAAATTTATATATAGACAAAATTAATCTCAACTGCATCAGCTTTTAATTCCCTCCCCCAATCGCATCGCATTGTCTATCCTCCGACTGCGACCCCTACAGCGTCGTCACCCTCTACTTCTCCTCCTCTAACCTCACCGACCCCATCCCCACCCTCTCCATCTCCTTCCTTTCCCACCTCCGTCTCCTCTACATCTCCAACAACCTCCGCCCTCTCCTTTGACCCGATCCTCTCGTTCCGACGTTTCTCGACCCTAGTGGATCTACTGGACAAGATCGACGGCATGTTCGGAAGCGAAATCGGCGCCGTTAAGTACCAACTCCCCAATGAGAACCTCAACGTCCTCATCTCGATCTCGTAATAGAAGGATCTCGGCAACATGATGGAGGAGCTTGATCACGTTGCCGACTAGGCTGCGGATCTTCGCGATCTCGTTAATGACGACCATCTAGCAATCGATATGGGGCAGTACTACATCGACGCCCCGAATTGGGATCAAGAGGAAGGACGGCATAAAAATACAAAAATTAAAGGCTGATATAATTGGGTTTATTTTGCACATGACTTTTCGTCTAAAAGGACACTAGACAAAACAAGCTTACATTAAAAAATTAATAATAAATATTATATAAATTCGTTAAAAAATTAATAATAAATATTATATAAAATCTTTGAATAGTTTGAAAAGTAGCAATAAAAGTTTAAATAAATCAATTATAACATAGGAAAAAAAATTTGCAACATAAAGATGAAGTATAATGAAATCCATAGTCTCTTTAAAAAAATCCAAAATGATTCAAAACTTAATGTTCGATAATGAGAATTGAACCCAAGACTTAAACTGTGGATAGTGGGAATTCAACTCAAGACTGTTGGGGTTGAAAATTGCACCCCGGTTGACCAAGGCAAAGTCAAGGTCAACCCCAAGCCAGGTGGGCCCAAGCCCAGATCAAGTGGGCTAATGCCCAAGTCGAGCCCGAACATGAAGCGGCCGGACTCTCCCATGCTGAAATAAAAAAAATCATGTAATAAATAATTTTGATGTAATTTTTTATGCATGAATGGGCATAAAACCAAATTTTTGTAAAGCTCATGGCTTATGTGTAGAAAGAAATAGCACATGGGCCATGGGATCGGCAAAATGCCATTTTTTAAAGCCCAAGGGACTATATGTAAAGTGTATAACCTATAAAGGTAAAGATAATGAAAATATCTCAAGATCATTTTCTCTCTCTAAAAAAATCAAGGTCTGTGCCTCCTCCTTCCTCAAGGATCTAAACATTTTTCTTTCTTTTGAATTAAATCAAGAGTTTTACTCTTTCTTTGCCAAAACTAAATAGTTTTTCACCACAAAACCCACAAAGAGAAGCTCAGATCTTTCATTAGATCTCAAAAGGGGGTTTTTTTAAGATCTCACCCCATTTGTTCTTTAAGAACCGGCCAACAAAGAGGAGGAAGAAGGAGACCCATCTCCGAAAATTCCATTTTGGGGAAGATCCAGGACTCAAGGGAGAAGCCCCTTCCATCAGCTCCAAAATATCTTAGGAGTTCAACTACTTAAAAATATATATATATACATATATATACAAAATAATAAATATTTCTTTTTTGGAGCACAGCTCCTAGTGCAGGGACCAAGTCCCTTCTGCTGCCGGCGCCCAGCGTTCGCGTGCCAGACACGTGGGGCGTTGGCGCTCTGGAGTCCAGCGCCCAGCGCCCGCGTGCCAGACACGTAGGGGCACTGGCGCCTTCTCCCGCACATTCTTTGGATGCCCTTTCCCTTTATATGTGTGTGTGTGTGTGTGTGTGTATTTATACACACACATACTCCACCACACTGCTCCCGTTAGAAAAAAATTCTAACAGGGCGCTACCCCACACCCCGCAAGGGGGCAGCTAGCCCCCTTTACACCCAACCCGTTATCCCGGTAGCAGGACCCCCGTAAAAACTCTGCGGGGCCCCCGATATATCCAAAACCCCTTCAAAACACAACACTGCACGTTGAGTTCGTATGGCCTTGTTCCCTGATAAAATATCAGGAAATACCCCAATGGGGTATCACGTGCTCACACGTGATCAAGGGTCACGTGCTGACACGTGATGGTTTTCTGGGATTCTGTTTTAATAGAATTAAATTCTAATCAAACAATCAATTAATGGAGTCACGTGCCCACACGTGATGGACCTTTAAACCCACTGAAGGGGATTAATAAAGTACAATAAAATAATAAGGAAAAATCCCAATGGGGCATCACGTGACCAAGGGTCACGTGCTGACACGTGATGATTCCTTAGTTCTTTAAAAACAACAGAATTAAATTCTGGTTAAATGCTTAATTAGGGAGTCACGTGTCAACACGTGATGGGTTCATAAGCTCTTTAATTAATAGAATTAAATTCTATTTAAATGATCAAAAAGTAGGTCACGTGCTAACACGTGATAGACTCTTAAACATTCTGAACTAATATAATTAAATTCTAATTAAGGGAAATCAAAGACCCTAACTGGAAAAATATTTCTTTAGATCTTTCCAAATAAAAAAATTGTGCTCTGTAAAGTGGAGCACCGTTGGATTAAAAATCCAATGGTGATTAAAAATCACCAATTTATGGAAAGATTTTATACAAGGAAAGATTTCCCTGAAATTCACTAAGAATAACAAACAGAATATCTTCTGGATTAAAAATCCAATGGTGAATAAAATTCACTGAGTGATCTAAAAGATCATGTTGGTTATAAAAACAACCAAAATCATTCAATGAAAAATTGACTGAACAGATTGATTCTTTTCTTTCTCCTATAAATAGGAGCTAAGAAGAGCAGAGAAGGGATCTTGGATTTTTGGAGAAAAAACAACAACAGAGAGAAAAAAGAAAGGAGAATTTAATTCTCAAGAAAAGAAACCCTAGGTGAGAAAGGGGAAAGAGATCTAAGCTCCATAAAACAAAAAGAGAATTTAATTCTCAATTTAAGAGTTTAACTCTTCTGAATAAGAACTTAGTTCTTCTTTTGGTTGAAGATCTGCAGAATCAGATCTCCCAACAAGTTGAGAATTTAATTCTCATCGGGAAGATTCTGCCATGCAGATCCAAAACTTAGAGTGAGAATTGAGTTTAGAGAACTTAATTCTCCCAAATTCACAGGAATTTAATTCCTCCAAATGAAACTAGGGTTGAACCCTATATGAGAATTTAATTCTCCCAAATTCATACGAATTTAATTCCTCCAAATGAAATTAGGGTTCAACCCTACATAAGAATTTAATTCTTCCAAATTCACAGGAATTTAATTCCTCCAAATGAAATTGGGGTTTAACCCTATATAAGAATTTAATTCTTCCATATACATAGAAATTTAATTCCTCTAAAACAGAATTAGGGTTTAACCCTACAGAGAATCTAATTCTTAAAACAAGAAACTTAAAGCTCTCCATTCACATAAAAGAACTTGGTCACGTGGTGACACGTGACCTCCATCCTCAATGATCAAAAAAGAAAGAACAAGACTAGGTCACGTGCCCCCACGTGACCCCTAAAACAGATTCCTCAAAATGAGAAAGAAAAACTTGGAGGCAATGCCTCATGTGCTCCCACGTGACCCTCAAAATAAAGAGAACAAATCCAAAGGCAGAATCAATTTTGGGCGCCCTCACGTGTCCCCACGTGACCCCTTAATAAACACTTTAATAATCAATACATGAATACCCATCACGTGCCAACACGTGATGACCTGAAGACCAAAAGTGTTTAACACTTATTTGAATACCCTGAGAACAAAATAAAGGAGGATTGGCCTAATTTTCAGGCGCCTCACGTGACCCCACGTGACCACCCCACTTTTAGTGTTTAACACTATTTTGAGCATTTTGTCTCCAGTGTTTAACACTGTGTAACATTTCAAAAAATAAAATATTATTTTGGGGGAATTTTTATAATTTAATAATAAAATATTGAATATTTTAATAAGGCGGTATAATTAAATACCGATAAATTGGGAAAAAAATTGAAAAATTATAGAAATTACTAAAAGAGGGTGTTTTATGTGAATTATGCAAATTTTAAGTTTTTTGATTAATTATATGCTAATTTAGTGCTAATCGCGATTAAAAATCGCTAATCGCGAATTAAGCGCGTTTTGTGCACACAGCATGCACAAAGACTTTTCACACTTGTGCATTTTCTACCATGGTTTGTTTTGGGTTTACTATTGAGGTGAGAAGAAAGAAAAGCGAAAGAAAAGAAAAGAAAATAGAAATGGAAAAGATTAAAGAAAGAGGTATGGGTCAGAAAGAGAAAGAGTGGGTGAGGAGTCAACCCATGTATTGAGTCATTCTCTCATCATTTCTTTCTCTCATTTCCTCTCCCCTCCTCATGTTGCTGCTGCTGCTGCTTTCCCTCCCTCCTCCTCCATCTTCAACCTTTCAAAAGTCCACAAAAACTCCTCAAAACCCAACACCCATTTCACAAAAAGGTGCACAAGCCCTCTAGCTACCCAATAGACCAAGAAAAAGTCGATTTTGGCACTGTAGAGAATTCATGAGAGCTAAATGAGGTAACCCTTTCACAATTAGTGTATTATTTCCAATGCTTTAGCCTCATTTCAAGTTTTATATCGTTTTGGCGAGGTTTAGTGAGCTTTGAAAACTCAAGTTGGGAATTAGGGTTTAATTTGAGTAGAGATGGTGCAATTGAACTCTTGTGGTGATCTTAAAATCCTCCGAAGTGATAGAAACCCAGACCAACCCAACTGAAACCCAAAAATACGGATTTACAGAACTTTGCATGTCGGTTTGTGAGGTATTAGAGTGTGCAGGAAAATCTAGAGTGATCCGGGGCCAATACAAGAAAAGTAAACAATACCAGAGACCTAGTTAGACCATCAGAAGACCACCCTACCAGAACGAGCCCATAACTCCCTACCCAAATCGGCCTGGCCGGATTTTTCATGGATGTGGCCGGCCCCCCTATTGAATTAGGTACCCAGGTTGCTTCTGTAGGTCATATTCACCTTACATATCACCCAGAGTTGTTTGCTTGCCTTGTTTTGGCCTGAGTTAAAATCTGGGACCACTTTCTTTAGTTGCTGCTTTGATTTGAGTTATGGTTTTCCGTATTTTGATTTCTAGATTTTTGTATTTATGCGTTATCTCGATCATGTGACGTTTGTACGTCTATCTCGAGTGATTTCGGGTTGATTTGCGAGAGCTAACCATAGGTTCTAACCTATAAGCTTTTAAGCGTATTGTTTTGGTTTTTTTGTGTCGTTTTGGTTTTGATTAGGTTTTAATGCGATGCGATACGTGTGACATGTAGATACCCCCACGATGATCCGAGACGACGAAGAAGATGGTGGCGACATCGACATCGGCAAGCAAGATCAGGTGAGTATGTTATATCTACGGGGGAAGTCGGGTGGATGGCGTATAGCACCCCCGCAGTTCGATATTTAGTATACTATATATATACTATATATATGATAGCGTTAAGTGTGATTTGGATATTCTAGATGTGATTAGGTGTACTATGGATAGATTAAGTTTAGAAGTAAACTAGTATAGTTTCCTAGTTGCGAACCCTAGTATAGGTTTACACCCGCACGCACACATATGCTTATTTGCTATACTTATACCGTCATGATGAGGATAGTGTATGTTATTTGGAGATGAGTCGATGAGATTGGGTATAGTGCCATGATATCAGTGATATGACGTGATTTGTATTTGGGATACGACATGAGATTTTAGCGGGCCTTTAGACGTGTGTTTCACACACGCATTTATATTTATATAGATGGTATCGATTTGTACAAAACTAGATTAGTACCCCAGATCATGAGATATGATGATGATGATAATGTGATATTGACCCGTACCCAGATTTGGGATGCCGTACGATGATTTACCGTACGAGCTTTATATTGATGATAGATCCGCACTCATGACTCGAGGATGTCATATGATATTGTGTCGTACGCGGTAACTTTGAGGCGGGATCACCGACTATTATATGTATATATATATATATATATATACCACTGTAAGTCCACGGTAGCACCCCGGCCGTCTAACAGACGCCAAATGCGGAACAAAAACTTTTTACAACTGGCGCTATCGCGTACTATAACCCGGATCTGCCATAAAGCTAAACTAACAAACTACAAAGTGGGTAGAAATATTATACCGAATGATCCGAGTCCTTCGGTCTTCAACCATCATCCCACGCTTGTTGCGGCTGCTCCGATCTCCTGAATCTCCAGTCTTCTCGTCCTGGTGGCACCACGTCGACGGATCTTTAAACGGGCTCCCGCCTCTGAACCGAGGCAACTCGGTCGTCAAGTTTGCTAAAAGAGACGACCAAGATGATGTAGAGAATGAGTAGAACACTTTGTCTCGTTACGTCTAAAGTTATGGACGAACGGTTAATGAAGTTGCCTTTTATGGAATCGGGTAAATGGAAATGAGTAGATTAATTTCCATGAACCATAATCTTTTTCTCTCAAATGAACAACCTTGCCTTCTCAATGAAGGGCCGGCCACATATTTGTAGGAGGGAGGTGAGTGTAGGAGAGAGGGGGGTGAGTGTAAGCAAAGCTTATGAAGAAAATATCTAAGCACAAACAAAAATGCATTAATGCAAATGGTGACTCATAAACCTTAGTCACCATTTCATTAAATGCTACCAATGAACAAAGAACACCTCACAAACCCTAGAAGCTTCCACACACATCACCCTCATGACTCACCCAAGAGAAGAAAAGATAAATCCGCATTTAACCGAATGTCAAAATACGGCTGATAGAAAACTGGAAACTGGCAACTTCCAAAAGTGATCCTGAAACGAATTTCAGGATAACCCCGTATCAGTATAAACATACCCGCATTTGTATTACGACCGAATACAAATGCATCTGAGACAAAGATATTATATCTACACAGCATAATACTCGGATCCGGCTTAAACCAAAGCCGACCAGTATTATCTGCCCGAAAAACGACACGTGCGAAAACGCACGTGCATTTTCCGAACCTTGCCATAAAACCATACGGCCTCTACAACGTTTCGCTCGAACTTGGGAAAGTGTTTGTGGGGGACTCTAATGACTCATCAACACACTGGCACTGGGTATAACCACTAGCACGTCAGAGGTACAAGCTGTACGTAACGGTTTGCCTATGTATTGATTGGAAGGGAAGCTGACGAACGAATTCATCTATAAACCCTACAGAGCCTAACAGTGAAAATATACATACAGTCCGGTCCGTTCATCTATGAGTATCGCATATCTGCCTAGGGGGCTAGTAACGTCAGACCCCCAATAGCGGTATAAATCGTGTCAGAGAGTGGCCCAGAACACTGTGAGATACTACTGGAGTACCTACTAGTAAATCTCCTACCTCGGCCAAGGGCTTTGTGTAATGGCTCTCCCAGACACAGCACGCTCTCACCCCCAATACTAGGAGAGACGAATCCCCGACGATCCGCTCACTGCCTCCATATGGCTCGGGACTGTACCCAACTAAAACCTGTTTGCACAACTCCTTTGAGCGTGGTAGGGTAGTAATCTGAGCACAGTGGGAACTCACACGAGACAAATGACGATCTCAGCTCGACAAACTAATCGTACACATGTCACCAGGGAACTGCTATCTGACGATATGTATAATACCAACTAGCATGTTCCCGGCGAGTCCTGTCCGGTGTACTCATAACCCAATGAGCACCTGTATACATCTTAGGTGATCCAACTGACACCAATGGCTTGTGAGACCGGCCATCGCCCCTCGTCGGGGTCTTGACTGTATACACTAGTCTACTCTGGAGTATCGATGCTCTATCTCGAAACTCCCACGATTAGGGGCACTTTAAGAATGTGCTTACAGACCCCAGCTCCCACGTATATGATCGCCATTATACTACTGGTAGTCAAGTAAGAATCCTATGGGCTCTATCATCATGCAATAGTGAACTAAAGCATGTATAAGATGATAAAAACAAACCAGATAGCATACTATCATCTCGAGCAAGACTGTCATATCGGTATAGGTCCTGCCTCAATCATTGCAATCACGTACCTGCGATCCAATAATTGAATTTGAGGGTACTATCTCCAACAATCTCCCACTTGCACTTAAGGCTAATTATTGCGATGTCGCATACTCACAGCCCGTGTGATACCGAACATCCAAATCCTCTACTAATCAGTTTCACAACGCTAGTTTGTAAAACTCTTGTGTTCGAGAAATAGCCTCAGTGAGTGGATCCGTCCTGATGTTTCTTTCTATATCTCTCTAAATCTCAAATTCGCGGAGAAAGCTATCTCCCGAATCGAGTAATACCTGTCTTAGAATATGTCTAGATATCTGATGAGACCTAGTTCATAAATGAACTCCAAATCCAAACTTCTTAGACTGTATTGATAACTGAACCTAATCAGTATCCAGCACCATGCCTCCCACAGTATCCTCTTGGACCACCTGTCCATAATACTGTCCCTCATCATAGGGAAAACTATAACTCTGACAATCACTATGTCAACCATGTCACCTCTGAAGCCTGGAATGATAACCGTCTCCCGAAGGAGACTGCCGTCATCAAGTCCGTAGAACATGCACTTATGTTCTAAAACTGCTTCCTTTTGTTTCTTCAGGATTGGATTAATATAAACTTACTGCATCAAATGCAATGTCTACATCTGATGTGGTACTTGACATCACATGATTGACTCAATTGCCTAAGCAAGTGATCTGCCAATCATACACTTCCCTCTCTCCTTTAGTCTCTAAGACACATTTAGAGAGGGTGACTCCATCACCTGCAGGTACACCACCATGCCAGGAGTCATCTGTTCTAAATACCATTAGAATACTGTCAAAGTACCCAAATTGGGAAACTACCCAAATCTAGATCTAAAAACCATAGATCTAGTAACCAGAATGTCTGATATTATATCCATGTCCTTTGTGAAGAAACAACTGTGTAATAACCACAGTACAACCGATCGTAGTATAGGAATTTTACTTCCTACTCTGTGTATGTCATCCAAATATAAGGATATCACACCCTACTACCTTCTTAACAGATCCATCCCCTATTCTGATAAAGTCAAAGCCATGACTGTCACATCAAAAATAGATGATCTTATCTCCGCTATATCTGCTCAAGTCTATAAATAGACATAAGCTACTTACCCACTATGCTTCCGCTGCTCCCACTGACTACGACAACCCTCTGGTAGAATAATATCTACGTACACTTCTAAAACTAGTTTAGAACGACGCTATACTTATCCTCTTGCCGGGTCTCATAGTCTGGAACAACAGTAGTGTCAAGTCTGGGTAAACAAGAACCTCCCTGTCACCGTCCTTGAGGCTACCGGAGTACCTCTCGGGTATCTGAGGTTACCCACCATGTCAGCGGAGTGGCTATTGGAATGTCAAACCTGATTGAATATATAGGTCCTATTAAATTTTCCGTAATCGTTCGCGGTTTTGGAATCACTTCCAGTTCTACCATACTCCCACTACTGTTTTCTGAAAAAATCCATTTTACTAAAACTGTGACGAGTCAAGAACAATATCATTATTGATCTTCCAGATGGTAGAAATGTCAACCCTCGTCAAAGCCAGGGTCAACCCACAAACAGCCATTATAGAAACGTGCCCTGAGTTATCCAGTGTCTGGTTTTAAGCATAAGCTGGACAACTCCCCGTATCTTAACATCGTTAAGATATGAACCATTCTATATACAATATAAAAATAGAGGCACTAATTTAATTGGAACCAGATTCAAATCATGCAACTGTCTCTAGTGCATTTCAACTTAATGGAGAGAGGCTTATCAGCATTACTCAAGTTAGGAATCCATCCAATTATGAGTAACCCGAAAGAGAAACAAGTTTCTCAAAACCATTACTATCAACTGAATACCAATCACAAGAATCTACATCTTCGATCCTTTTGAAGAATCCTGATACTTGCGATACCTGGTTCTCTACTTTATTCTTATACCCACAACTTCTCAAAACTTAGACATTGTATTTCTACGAAACATTTGTCTAAAAACTTAGAGAAGTCACAAGTAAATAGAACATAGTACGAGGACCTACCCCTTTGTCCTTATGGACACTGGACAACACGCAATACTCTGTATAAGTCCGCTGAGTTGAATAACTCAAAACCTGTGCATCGTAGGTTGAAAACTGTACCCAGGCGATTTCCTCAAATATCACCAATTACAACGAATTCCGATATAATGAGGATGATTACCTAGTTCCCAATAACTTACTCCCACTCAACATCTGTAAAACCATACAGATGTGAGAAACTCACCTGGTAAATTCATACCCTGGAGTAAGCATCTAATCGGGAAATCAGTTTTCTTTTAACAATGTACAGTGTAACTGAAACATGAAAATGTTTCGTAGGGGTATCCTGGTATTCCTAGTAATGCCTCTTCCATAATCCAATTCATGACTGTAACCGTATATTTCTTTGCCATCTCTCCAAATCCTTTTATTTGTCTTTAGTCGTTACCTTCTGTACACCATCGTTAGGCTAAATGGTTTTCTTCCTTCCCTACCGTTCGGCACCAGCCTATGGTTTGGAAGAAGACTATCCAGTAAGCATAATAGGTGTACTCTCCTAATCCTAGGAGTACTCGTAACTTGAAAGAAGGTGATGATAAAAGACAACTGAATAATACCTTATTCTATTTCTCCCGAACTGGGGAAAAAACAAAGGTGAAAATAGGAGTGGCGATGAAGTACGCGGTTTGGTCATGAATGATAACAGTCGCAATTTACTTTGCCCTCTTTTCTAATCCCTTTATCTTGTCTTTAAATATTACCTTCTGCACACCCTACTTAGGCTAATTGGTTTTCCTCATTCCCTACCTTTCGGCACCTGCCTATGGTTTGGAATAAGACTGTCCAATAAGCGTAATAGGTGTACTCTCCTAGACTAAGGAGCCCTCGTAACCTGAGAGAAGGTGATAATAAAAGACGACTGAATAAACCAATTCTATTTCTCTTGAACCTTGATCCATCCTCGAAGAAGTCCCTTCGAGTTCGTATATAACCATACGATGGATCTATCCAATGGAAGTGGATGTCCGTAGTAATACGGGGTGTTCTGAGAAATACAAAGGGTAAAAGAAGAAGCGGCAATGACTTATGCAACTATAGACAATTCAAAAGCCAGTATTTTAAGAAGGTTCGGTCAACTTGGTCACTGAGTCATAGTCTAGGGTCGGTCAAAGGCCGCTGCCAAAGAGAGAGAGAAAAGAAACACTCTGCGTGCAGTCTAACCTAGATCAGAATAGTTATCACTTTATCTAATCAGAAAACCTCCCACTGTAATCTCAAATTCCCCTCCAAACCTGAAAGAAGAATTAGTCGGGATCACCCGAAGAGTAAACCAACTCATCAGTGAGAATCAGGATCCAACTATCATCGCATGATAACTTGATGGAAGCCACTCAAGTTATCACACTCCAGAAGGTATGCGCATGCCTTCTGGCAAGTTTCCTGTATGTTTGAAACTCCCGATGTGATTTTTGCCCCATGCTCTTATGACCTTGGCGAAGGTCAAAATATCATAAGTCACATGACAAGTTCTACCCGTCACTATCCAGGTCAATTTGAACCCACCCGCACATGCCCTTGGCGAAGGTCAAAATGGCAGAACGACTGTCCCAAACCAACTCATCTATCTATGCAACAAATGAATACCCAGCAGCTACCAAACATTATGCCTTGGCGAAGGTCAAAATACATAGCTTGAATACTACTGAATACCCAAAAGAAATGACGGAGGGCTACGGCTGGTTTTCGGCGAAAAACCTTTAACGTAATGAACTTGATCTCGTTGAAGGAACCCGATAGCTTTTTATAAAAATATAGTGGCGAAAACCTTTTGCTAAAGAGGTCACTTCCGGTGAAGGGATCTCGGCACTTTCCTTGTGGAATGAGGTGCAGGATATTCTAACTGAATACCACGATGCAAAGCAACTTGTGATCGACTATAGTGAAGTTATTACCCTGACGCAAACTTCTGCCCAAGGGGTCACTCCCGGTGAAGGGATCTCGGCCCTTGCCTCGTCGAATGAGGTGCTGGATATTCATAACCGAATATCACTATGCAAAACAAAAGGAAACGTCTTTGTAATAACACTTTTAAAATCTGTTCCAACAACATCAAATATAGGTTTGTTTTACTTTGCATTGATAAGAATCAATGCAGTCCCATCAATCAATCATACCAGAAAAGAACGAAAATATAATGTACGTATATGCCATCCGCATTCGCCACTGGGTCCCGTCATCACCCGTTAGGTTACTTAACTAACGACAGAGCGGGGGCTGGACTAGCGCGGGTGTAAAACATATACAACATCTAATAGTATATATACCAATATACAATAATCGCTCCAGGCGTGATAATATGCAACATTACAGAAAAGTAATAAGCATCACAGAACAATACAGATAATTTGGGATCCCCGGGTTTCACAGAGCCGCTACTGAAACCCGACGTTCCCCTGGTCGTGTGGATAGCCTGTGCAATGAAACCTAGACCCCTACGGGTGCGGCAAGTTACCCGCCAAAACCTGAAGCGAGGTAGTCCCCACAACAAAGTGAATGGAACACCCGGCACTTCACAGAATCCGGTAAATCGAGCACCCCTCCTTGGGTCAAACTGTACCCCCTACGAGTGCGGCGAATAGTCTGCCAATTCTAGAGTGAGGTCCCTTTGCCTCTCAAAGCCATGAGATGCGGATCCGTTGCACTCCAGAACCCGGCTATCCGTGCACTCCTTCGCGGGATAAACCTGGTATAGAAATAAAAATATGTACAACAGGTACATCGACCTCAACCCGGTCGTGCCCCAAAAGAATATTATACAAACAGACAGTAACGGCAGTCCACATGTTGGACGCTCGCCCCGCAATATCAAATGTACAAATAAATCAAAACTGCACTATCATTGCACCCTGCTATGCACCACGACAAATCCGCAACATCACAACACAACACAGAACATCAACGCGAATATCACGTTCGCAAACCCGTCTAAAAGAACTATAGCAATCAGACGCGGTTTACCGATCAAATGACATTCCCGGTCGGAGATATAATGTAAATACTGCAAACTAACAAGTTTAAAATTTCGATCGACTAAATTTCCCGAAGTGGGCCCCACGTACATCTGCAGTACAGTAACAAAATCTGGGCCCAAAAGAAATATACCAAAAACCAAAATTCATAGTTTAAAGCTTACTGGAAAAATTTAATGCACTGTTCCTACAGTGCTGCCGCGTTTCCGCGGTCGAACCTTAGCTTTGACCGCGGATCCGCGGCTCTACTGTAGGATCATGTGCTCAAATTTTGCCGCTATGCTTAAAAACCCCTGCACAATATTCTGTGATATGTAAAATAATTTTTAGAACCTTTTAAAAATCGACAGAAACCTGTATGGCAGAAAATTGCGATTTCGGAAATTCGTTCGATCGATGTTTTAAACACGTTAGCACAACTTAGTATAGCTTAATGGTGAGGCTCTGATACCACTGTAAGTCCACGGTAGCGCCCCGGCCGTCTAACAGACGCCAAATGCGGAACAAAAACTTTTTACAACTGGCGCTATCGCGTACTATAACCCGGATCTGCTATTAAAGCTAAACTAACAAACTACAAAGTGGGTAGAAATATTATACCGAATGATCCGAGTCCTTCGGTCTTCAACCATCATCCCACGCTTGTTGCGGCTGCTCCGATCTCCTGAATCTCCAGTCTTCTCGTCCAGGTGGCACCACGTCGACGGATCTTTAAACGGGCTCCCGCTTCTGAACCGAGGCAACTCGGTCGTCAAGTTTGCTAAAAGAAACGAACAAAATGATGTAGAGAATGAGTAGAACACTTTGTCTCGTTACGTCCAAAGCTATGGACGAACAGTTAATGAAATTACCTTTTATGGAATCGGGTAAATGGAAATGAGTAGATTAATTTTCATGAACCATAATCTTTTTCTCTCAAATGAACAACCTTGCCTCCTCAATGAAGGGCCGACCACATATTTGTAGGAGGGAGGTGAGTGTAGGAGAGAGGGGGGTGAGTGTAAGCAAAGCTTATGAAGAAAATATCTAAGCACAAACAAAAATGCATTAATGCAAATGGTGACTCATAAACCTTAGTCACCATTTCATTAAATGCTACCAATGAACAAAGAACACCTCAAAAACCCTAGAAGCTTCCACACACATCACCCTCATGACTCACCCAAGAGAAGAAAAGATAAATCCGCATTTAACCGAATGTCAAAATACGGCTGATAGAAAACTGAAAACTGGCAATTTCCAAAAGTGATCCTGAAACGAATTTCAGGATAACCCCGTATCAGTATAAACATACCCGCATTTGTATTACGACCGAATACAAATGCATCTGAGACAAAGATATTATATCTACACAGCATAATACTCGGATCCGGCTTAAACCAAAATCGACCAGTATTATCTGCCCGAAAAACGACACGTGCGAAAACGCACGTGCATTTTCCGAACCTTGCCATAAAACCATACGGCCTCTACAACGTTTCGTCCGAACTTGGGAAAGTGTCTGTGGGGGACTCTAATGACTCATCAACACACTGGCACTGGGTATAACCACTAGCACGTCAGAGGTACAAGCTGTACGTAACGGTTTGCCTATGTATTGATTGGAAGGGAAGCTGACGAGCGAACTCATCTATAAACCCTACTGAGCCTAACAGTGAAAATATACATACAGTCCGATCCGTTCGTCTATGAGTATCGCATATCTGCCTAGGGGGCTAGTAACGTCAGACCCCCAATAGCGGTATAAGTCGTGTCAGAGAGTGGCCCAGAACACCGTGAGATACTACTGGAGTACCTACCAGTAAATCTCCTGCTTCGGCCGAGGGCTTTGTGTAATGGCTCTCCCAGACACAGCTCAATCTCACCCCTAATACCGGGAGAGACGAATCCCCGACGATCCGCTCACTGCCTCCATCTGGCTCGGGACTGTACCCAACTAAAACCTGTTTCCACAACTCCTTTGAGCGTGGTAGGGTAGTAATCTAAGTACAGTGGGAACTCACACGAGACAAATGACGATCTCAGGTCGACAAACTAACCTGTACACATGTCACCAGGGAACTGCTATCTGATGATATGTATAATACCAACTAGCATGTTCCCGGCGAGTCCTGTCCGGTGTACTCATAACCCAATGAGCACCTGTATACATCTTAGGTGATCCAACTGACATCAATGGCTTGTGAGACCGACCATCGCCCCTCGTCGGGGTTTCGACTGTATACACTAGTCTACTCTGGAGTATCGATGCCCTGTCTCGAAACTCCCACAACTAGGGACACTTTAAGGATGTGCTTACAGACCCCAGCTCCCACGTATATGATCGCCATCATATTGCTGGTAGTCAAGCAAGAATCCTATGGGCTCTATCATCATGCAATAGTGAACTAAAGAATGTATACGATGATAAAGACAAACCATATAGCATATTATCATCTCGAGCAAGACTGTCATATCGGTATAGGTCCTGCCTCAATCATTGCAATCACGTACCTGCGATCCAATAATTGACTTTGAGGGCACTATCTCCAACAATATATATATATATATATATATATATATATATATATCGACTCAGATTTAGGTGGTTTCCATACCCCTCCCGATTAGTTTGTTAGTTAGATCTGCAGTTTGCTTAGTAGATGTTAGTCTAGACCGATGTCATACCTATTTCAAAAACTAACGAATCGGGAGTGTTTTAAAGACAGGCAAAGGGATTCTACGGATATTTTCAAAAGACGCATCTTTTATTAAAAACACCGTAGCCTTTATTTTCCTAAAAACCCTGATTCGTCTTCTTTCAATTGGCAAAACAGTATGACATAGATATATTGATGTAGATACGGCACTGTTGTGTTTATTATTCATTTGCCGCATATTCTTGCTTTTCGCATCGCATTGCATGTTGAAATATGTTTATCGTTATATCAAAACCATGCTGTTAGGACACCAACACCATTATCGATGATGCATATGTTCTACGTACACCTGCTTGCCGGCTCACACACTTTATCATCGATAATTGCCATGTCACTACACTGTTAGACTGTTGCATTTAGGATATGATCCCTTGCATGGCATACTTGTGTACCTACATATTGTACATTCATACTTGTATACACACATACTGTACTCTCATACTTGTGCACGTACCTATTGTACACTCATACTTGTGCACCCACATATTGTACACTTATACTTGTGTACCTACATATTGTACATTCATACTTATGCACACACATACTGTACACTCATACATGTGCACCCACATACTGTACACTTATACTTGTGTACCTACATATTGTACATTCATACTTATGCACACACATACTGTACACTCATACTTATGCACACACATACTGTACACTTATACTTGTGTACCTACATATTGTACATTCATACTTGTGCACACACATACTGTACACTCATACTTGTGCACATAGCTATTGTACACTCATACTTGTGCACCCACATATTGTACATTCATACTTGTGCACACACATACTGTACACTCATACTTGTGCACATACCTATTGTACACATATTGTACATTCATACTTGTGTACACACATACTGTACACTCATATTTGTGCACATACCTATTGTACATTCATACTTGTGTACATACATATTGTACACTCATACTTGTGCACCTACCTGTTGAACACTCATATTTGTATACATACGTAATTGCACATACATAGATGATTCTGGTTCGATTTGAGATTTGGGAACCACAAGATACTTTTAAAAACTGATTCATTTTAAAGAAGCGGTCTTCCCTCAATATGTGCATATTACTGTTTTATGTTGCATGATATACTGATATGCTTACATTTCTTTTACATGTCGCATACATCATGCTTTATGATTATACACATTGAGATATGTTGTTTTCATGATATTTCTGGATTTGGGAACCGCGGGTATTTCAAAAGAGAGTATGTATTGTTTTAAAAACCCGGGTACCCTTGATATGATATTTCAGTGCGTCTACCATGTGTTTTCTCAGTTCTGAGAGCGACATGTGAAACCCGATTCGAGAAGAGGTAGGCACCGTCTGCGGGTACATGGTGGACCCAGTGAGCTACCCCAGGGCAAGAAGACTCGTATATGTTAGACCGTGAGCCTGGCAGGGGAGTACTACCTACCGGTGATTGTATTTGAGCTCGGCGGATATCTGGGGGATACCGATCGGAGTTGAGAGATGATACGGGCCGATCCGGACTGACGGAGCCCTATATATATGAGGATTTACGTGCCGATGCTAGGCACAATTTTCATGATGTTTTCGAGTGTCGATGCTAGACACTCAGGTTCCATGATTTGATATGTCGCGAGCGACACATATTGATTTACATCCTCGTACTTCCATGCATATGCTTATTATATTTACATGCATGATGCTTATTGTCATTGGGTGACACGTGGACGATTTCCACATACATATAGTTGACATTGATGACATTGATTACATAGTTGGATGATTTCCACATACATATGTTGACATTGATGACATTGATTACATAGTTGGATGATATCCACATACATATAGTTGATATTGATGACATTGATTACATAGTTGGATGATATCCACATACTTATAGATTTCATGATATAGTCGACATTAATCATACCTCATATTTATGATATGTTATTACCTGAGGCACTGGCACGAGCACTTGGCACTACACTCATGTATAGATATTACATTGCCACCTTATCATGCTTCAGACTTATTCATTTGAGGTATATATATATCTGATCGTATTGACCTAGGATTGTGTCATACATACGATTTCTGCTCTGTGATATTTTCTATTCACGAGTTGACAACTCACCCCCGTTGTGCCACAGTTCTTGCAGGTTTTGCCGTACAGGTTCCATTGCGGCTTTTTGGCACACTGCTTCCCTTAAGGGTGATTTGCTTTGGTAGGTGGGTTCTTTTGCAATCAGAACCACCATTGTATATGTATTATTGAGTTGTATCTAGAAATTCCATCAACCAAACTTGTATATTGTTTCAGACTTAGAAAACCAGTTGTGTATTATTTCGACCTTAGAGTCGCGCGTTGGAGTATTATGGTTTCTTGCTGATTTTGAGTTTCCTTTTTGAGTTTTGATCCTCGTCCTTCGGCTTTGTATATCATACTGCTTGCGTGGTTGTGACCGTCGATTGACGAAGAGCTAGCTCCCGCTTGGGGATGCCTTTTATCATTGCATATATATTATTCTTGTTGTACCCCGTTCGGGGTCAGTATTTACAAAGGAAACTCTGCCGAAATTTTCTGAAAAGACTATAGATTTTAAAAATGCATATTCGGCTTACTTATTTTTAAAAACCTTATTTTTAAAACATGTTTCTACACTTCTTTAAAACTAGTATTCCTTATTTACTCCTTAAAATGGTTTTAGATTTCTGGGTTTTTGGCTTACTTGAATTAGATGGGGTTCTATAGACTTCATATGATTCAAGGGTCAGTCGCGCGCTTTTCGGGACGTGACACACTGTTTTAAAGCACATCACGTGAGAACACGTGATCGCCAAATATGTGCTAGTGTTTAACACTATTTTAAGACCAATCTAGCCCAAATTGGCTAAGTCTTCCAGAGGCAAAACTTCCCTTTGACCGAGCCTCAAATATATCCATGTCTTCCAAGATTGATCATCTCATATGGCATATGAGTGCTCAGCACTCAATAAAAGATAAAGACCTGGTTAAAACCCAGACTTATGTTTAGCATTGCTAAATAATGGGGGGCTGAACTCAGACAAATGTTCAATAGTCTAACAAAGGGCCAACATTTCAAACTTAATTGGATTTAGCCCAAATTGACCATAAGTCCTCAATTCAGATTTAACTGAGCCAATGTGCTCATAATCTAATTAATTGATCTTAGTTCCAAATTGGACTACAGATCTCCTAATCAACTTTGGTTCAAGGGTACATCTCTGAGCCCCTCTGATATTTGTCGTTATAATCCTTCAACGTCTTCAGAGAGGTGACGGGTCCTGACAACCATATATTTCATAGACTATGACGTCTGTAAACTGGACTGTGGGGTCCCTTTAAACCCACGGACTATGGTGTCCTTAACCTCGGACTGTGGCTCTCTTTAAACCCACGGACTATGATGTCCTTAACCTTGGACCGTAATGTCCTTAAACTAATTACCGACCGCAATGTTCCTAAACTAAACAATAGGGCCCAATGCTCTTTTGTTGGATCTAAACGATCCCATTAAGTTGATCTTAGCCTAAAAATTAGACTAACGTATCCTTAACAAACGTTTAAGTTGATCTTAGTCTCAAATGAGACCAACGTATCCTTAAACCCAACCCCCAAACCCAAATCTAAAAAAATACGGATTTGGACTAATCCACGCCCTACGGGCGACAACATAAATTAGTCTCCGTATACAATTCACGGGCAACCAAACACAAAACAAACACCCATGACACGAAGTGATCATATGGAGAAGGAGAAAGTTGTTACCGTGATGCGGTAACGTAATTAACTGCAAGGGCTTGCGTCTGCAGGGAAGAGCGTCCCCACAATCAAAAACCCCTCAAACAAGGGAGAATCTGACGAAGTCTGCTACATAGGACGCATCCATTTAAACCTTCGATACATGGTGCCATAAATCAACTTGGCATCTTCGGAGAGGTGGATGGATAGCACCAATTAGCATCTGCCCCGAAATTCAGGCAAGACTGACCCGCGCGGTCGCGTCTCCGCGTTTCGGAGGGGAACGGATTCTGGCATGCCCGGTGGGACCTTTTCTTCTTTCCACTCCACACTTCGTGTGTCGTGTTCGCGAACGAATCGCGGTTTAATATGGTTGCCCTTGGGTTCGAGGTACTAAGATTTGGTTTTGCTCTCGTGCAGAAAAAAGAAATGGCCTCTAATTTCTTCAGCTGAAACTGCAACTCCCGTTCCACCTCATCTGGAGGTGTAACCAACGGGCCCCAAGCGGTCTCCCTTTTCACAATGCCAGTGGAGTAGGTAACTCAAGCCACCACTGGGCTATTCTTTAGGACCATGCTCCCACCGATGAGCTTCAATGCCCCTGTACCATTGCAAGAAGCTCCGAAGAGCTCAGTCTTTAATCGGCTCACAACTACTGCGGCCCCTCTCAACGGGTCATCCAGCTCCAACGCCTCAGTCTTTGACAGACTGGGCCAAAGCTCATCTGGGCCCATGAAGAAGCCCGCGATACCAGAAAAGGTTATCCTTAAGCGGATAGCTATTCCTGCTCATAAAGTCGTCAAGGCGGCTTCTTCTGCCAAAGGGTCGGTCTTCACAAGACTGACTACTTCAGCTCTTGTTCCAGGCAAAATCGTCAAGGCTGTTTCACCTGCTCGGAAGTCTGCCTTCGATAGGCTGGTTATCTCCACTCAGGGGACATCAGTCTTCAATAGGCTGACAACGACAACTTTGGACCAACACAAGGGGCATGAGGAAGTTACCCCTATAGCTGAGACAATCCCAACGGCTGGACACGCTCGACATCGCCACTGGCGCTGAGTAAGGAAGGTTGGGGGAAATTCTCCTTCTGGATTGACTCCGCCGGCTCTCATGGTGGAAATCGATGCTGCTGTTCCGACTGGGAACAGCTTCGAACCGCTTAGGAGGGTCCGCAAGAAATCTCCAACTACCATGCTGAAAAGATCTCCTCCACTTATGGAGAATGCTACAGAAAAGAAGCCGGAGCAGCCCTCTCAGCGGCTGTCCTCCAAAATTTACAAAGTCTGGCGACAGATCCAGGAATCGGTGATTGAGCAGGACTACTCTCGCCGATAGAAAAAGGTGAAAGCTCGGCAAGAAAAGAGCCATCCCGTGGTACCACAAAAGATGTCATCCGTCGGGGTGCCCACTGCAACAGCTCCCTCAACTTCAACCGCTCATAAGAGAAGGAGGCCGGAGAAAGCCCCTGTGACCGCGGCGAACCGCAAGGACGATGAATCTAAATGCCCCAAGTCTGGGGGCATGATAACACATACCATTTATATGGATTTCGGAAAAGAGAAAAGTCGTGCTTCTACGGGTCATCGACTGCTTACCCGATCGATGACGAAGGCTCAGGAACAACAGCAGCAGAAACTTCAGGAGATGCTGACTGCAATGGCCGCACTTACTGGGCCGAAAGAAAGTCCAGAGATCTCAGAGCAGCGTCAGGAACAATAAACTGATGCTGAATTCCTCCAAAGAATGCTCGAGAGGAAAGAAAAAGAGGCAGCGGAACAGGCGGCCAACATAAAACGAATGGCTCTTTTGTTCGAAGACATGGCTGGGATGATGTTACAGCCGGAACCTCCAGCTGAAGACCCCCCGATTATCATTGAAGATGATAGAGGAGAGACATCGAACTCTCCTCCAGCTCTTTCAGCAGCCAAGGAGGAGACGATCTCCAAAGCTGCCCTGGATGATTACATCGCTCAGCAGATACGAGCTCACCAGGCGAATGAAGCGGCCGGCTAAATTGTTAAAACTGGATGACCCTATCCGGGCTGGTATGACCAAATAAGGTACCCGCCGGGATATACGATCTCTAAATTCCATGTATATAAAGGGACAGGCAATCCCCACCAGCATGTCGCCCAGTTTAGGGCTTTATGTGGCAACACTGGAGGTAATGATAAACTTCTGCTCCGCCAATTCGTCGGCAGCTTGTCGGAGACAGCGTTCGAATGGTACTCTGAACTCTCGAACGACTCTGTCAAGACATTTGCAGAGATGGAGCTATTGTTCACACAAAGATTCGCAAGCGCTAGCGAGCGTACTCCGATTACTGCACTAATTAACGCCAGGGTGAAGCCAGGCGAAACGTGGGTACAGTACGCAATACGATGGTGGAATTTATGGTCAAAGTACGAGCAGCGCATCGAAGAAGCGCCTACAGTCGGTATGTTTGTGGGTACTCTCGACCCTCAAGCGACCATTTCCCAATTTATGATGTTTTTCAAGCCAACCACTTTCCAGTCCTTGATTGATAAGCTGGCCCAGATGGATCAGATGGGTCATAGACCATCTCCTTCGAAGATGGAGCCTTGAAATGAGAAGGGAAAAGCAAAAGCAACCTTCGTCGCTAATACTCAACAACAGCCGAGCAATTTAAAGCCGGTTGTTCGCCAAAACAACGTGCGTCCACGCCCATACCTCGAGGAGATTGTTCGAGCTGGCAGTGCGCAACAGACTCATCAATCTGCTGGATCCAAAACGTCTGTTGCAGCCAGGCAATGTCAACAATCTTAATTACTGCCCTTACCACCAAGCTGTAAGCCATCTAATCGAAAATTGCTTCGTCTTTAAAGGATGGATTGAGGACCAATACCAAAAAGGCAAGTTCGCATTATCTGAAAACTGGAAGATGAACCCGCCACAACCTCACGCCCCTAAAAGGATGGACATGCCGGGGGCATCGTGCTCATTCATAGAGAAAGCCCCATGGACCGAAAAGTCCGTAAACAACAAATGACCGAAACGTCGTTAAACTACTACAAACCGCAGTGTCCCCAGGCTGACGTGGTAAAATTTAAAAAAACGGTACACCCATAAGCGAGATAGGCATGGATGAAAACCCGAAAGGGCTCCGTGAGTAAAAACAGCAGGGCTACCGGCGAGTTTTGTGAAAACCCGAAAGGGCGTAATCTCGTTAAAAGACATTTGCAAGGTCTTCTCGACCTCGTAAGGAGAAACCACCTGCGTGAGATCCTTACGACTCACAAGGGAGCAACACACTTAGGGATCCCCACGATTCCTAAGGAGAAATTACACTTACGAGATTCTCACGACTCGTAAGGAGAACCCTCTTATGAGGCCCTCACGGCTCATAAGATTCAAAAGCCTTAAGCTACATGGATTTGAACCTGTTCTTAAGCCATCACAACCTCCAGTGTTGCCCTATAAGCGGTTCAATATTGACCATTGTATACAATCCACGGGCGCGAATAAACATTTCCCTAACAAAGTCCCACCAGAGACTAGGGATATGTTCGCACAATGGACAACCCTTGTAAGTCCTCTCGATTTATAAGGAGAAAACACTCTTGTAAGATCCTTACGACTTACGAAAAACCATACACTTGGGAATCCTCACGATTCCTAAGGAGAAAACGCACCTATGAGATCCTCACGACTCGTAGGGAGAAATACCTTCATGAAACCCCTACGGCTCATGAAGTCAAAAGTCTTAGTCGACAGGATCCTAACCCTGTTTACTAAGCCGCCTTTGTTCGGCGTCCACAAAAACAAATGATGATTCGCTCCTGGCAATATCCTAATTGTAGCGATACTGATGCCTGAATCGGTATCAAATCACAAATTCGCAGCGAAAAGCCAGCGAGCCATGAATGCATATGAAATAGCCGAAATGATGGGGCAACTTGCATAAAAATTAGAAAGTAAAAAAAATGTATGCATATAAAATAGCCGAAATGATTGGACAACTCGCAATAAAAAGCAGCGAGTAAATAAAACAAATAGCCGAAATGATTGGGCACCGCGAAAAATAGCCGAAATGATTGGGCAATCGCGACTTTCGCGATATAAAAGCTGAAATGATAGAGCATCGCGGAAAGACAACAAAAAATACATATGAAATAAAAAATTTTGCCCTACAGATAAGATCACATCGATCCCTGTATACAATCCAGGGGTACAAACGAAAAGGGAATCATACCTGCCCACCAGGCTCCATAAAAAAGAAAGCCAAGTCTCGATGGTCACATCTACAGCCTAGAGACCCACAACGGCGTTCCTTCGCAGTCCAGCAGGATACAGATGCAACGTCAACGAAAGACCTCATGGTCGAAACAAAGCGGAGCGACAGCAAAATCCCAACTCCACCTCAGCATTCGTCTCGTAACACCAGATGCAATGTCAACAACGGCGTTCCTTCGCAGTCCAGCAGGATGCAGATGCAATGTCAACGAAAGACCTCACGATCAAAACAAAGCGGAGTGACGACAAAATCCCAACTCCATCCCAGCATTCGTCTCATTACACCATACGCAATGTCAACAACGGCGTTCCTTCGCAGTCCAGCAGGATGCAGATGCAACGTCAATGAAAGACCTTGTTCCCCTCCGAAAGACGGCGCGACATGACGTCTTGCCTGAGATTCGGGGCAGATGCTAATTGGTGCTATCCGTCTACCTCTCCGAAGATGCCAAGTTGATTTATGGCACCATGTATCGAAGGTTTAAACGGATGCGTCCGATGTAGCAGACTTCGTCAGATTCCCCCTCGCTTGAGGGGTTTTTTGATTGTGGGGACGCTCTTCCCTGCAGGCGCAAGCCCCTGCAGTTAATTACGCTACCGCATTACGGTAACAACTTTCTCCTTCTCCAGATGATCACTTCGTGTCGTGGGTGTTTGTTTTGTATTCGGTTGCCCGTGGATTGTATACGGAGACTGAGTTATGTCGTCGCCCGTAGGACGTGGATTAATCCAAATCCGTGTTTACTTAGATTTGGGTTTGTTGTTTTGGTTTGAGGATACGTTAGCCATATTTGAGACTAAGATCGACTCAAACGTTTGTTAAGGATACGTTAGTCCGATTTGAGACTAAGATCAACTTAACAGGATCGTTTAGATCCGACAAAAGAGCGTTTGGGCTCTATTGTTCCAGTTTAGGGACATGGTGGTCCATTGCATGTATGGTCGTCGGGACCCGTCACCTCTCTGACGACGTTGAAGGATTACAACGACAGGTGTCAGAGGAGTTCAGAGATGTACCCTTGAACCAATGCTGATTGGGGGGATTCATAGTCCAATTTGGGACTAAAGTCTGTTTGAAGGTTTAAGGATACGTTAGCCATATTTGAGGCTAAGATCAACTTAAACGGTTGTTAAGGATACGTTAGTCCAGTTTGGGACTAAGATCAACTTAACGGGATCGTTTAGATCCGACAAAAGAGCATTTTGGGGCTCTATTGTTCCAGTTTAGGGACATAGTGGTCCAATACCAGTTTAGGGACATGGTGGTCCATTTGTAGTTTAAGGACGTATAAGTCCATGGGTTTAAGGACCCCACAGTCCATATGGGTGTGTTTAAGGACGCATTAGTCCGTTAGTTTAAGGACGCATAAGTCCGCGGGTTTAAGAACCCCACAGTCCGTATCTTTGTTTAAGGACACATAAGTCCATGAGTTTAAGGACCCCACAGTCCGTGTTGATGTGTGGTTGTCGGGACCCGTCACCTCTCTGAAGACGTTGAAGGATTACAACGACAAATATCAGAGGAGTTCAGAGATGTACCCTAAACCAATGAGTTGGTTGAAAAAGCAGATGTGCTCAGTTCAAGATGATTTGAGGACTTATGGCCAGTTTGGGCTAAGTCCAATTATGTTTGAAATATTGGCCCTCTGTTGGTCCATTGAAGGAGAGGCTTTGCCTCTAGAAACTTAGCCAATTGGGCTAAAGCTAGTGTTAAACACTAGAGGTCAACAGTGTTGAACACTGGGAATAAGATTAACAAGTTAGTGTTAAACACTAAAAGATAATCAGTGTTAAACACTAGCAACAGGACTTCCAAATTAGTGTTAAACACTAAGCAAATCAGTGTTAAACACTGCCAATAGAGGTTTCCAAATTAGTGTTAAACACTAAGAAAATCAGTGTTAAACACTGAGGACAAAGTCTTCAGATTAGTGTTAAACACTAAGGAGAGAGGGGTCATGTGTGGACACGTGAGAGCGCCCTGATTCCCTTTATTTTATTCTGCAGATCAGTGTTTAACTCTTTTAATTCTGGCGGCCATCACGTGTGAGCACGTGATGAAGGCCCTCGCTCTTGTCTGTTAGAATGCTCATTAGGGGTCACGTGGTGACACGTGAGGGCGCCCTAAATGTGGAGCCAGATCTCCTTTTCTTCGCTCTGTAAATAAGCGTTAAACACTTTTTATGTTTTCTTTGGAGCATCACGTGCCGCCATGTGAGGAGGATTAGTGCTCTGATTGTTAAAGCATCAGCCAAGGGGTCACGTGGGAGCACGTGAGAGCGCCCAAGGCCTTTATTTCTTTTGCTTTTTCTTTCTGTGTTTCGGGGGTCACGTGGAGCACGTGATGCACTGCCTCAAAGGGCTTTCTGTAGATCTTTTGGGGGGGTCACGTGGTGACACGTGACCCTGATTTTCTGTAGTTGCTTAGAAGATCTGTTAATCCCTTCCAGGAATCAAATTCCTCGTAGGGTTGAACCCTAACAATAATTTCAGAGGAATTAAATTCCTAGTTCCTTTTGAAGATTTATATTCTGAATAGAGTTGGACTCTGAATTTTCTGTAGGAATTAAATTCCTCATACATGTGAAGAACTAAATAGGGTTAAACCCTAATAAAAGCTTTTAAGGAATTAAATTCCCACTCTCTGTTAAATTATGATCAAGGGAATTAAATTCCCGCTGTTCCAACAGAACTAGGTTCTTAATTAGGGTTAAACCCTGTTTCTTTTTGTTCTGAAGGAATTAAATTCCCATAACACAGGGTCAAGCCCTAGTTTTATTTTAAAGGAATTAAATTCCTACAGTTCTGTGAGAATTAAATTCTCGTGCTTCCATTCCCTCTCTATGTTTTGGATCTGCATGGCAGGATCTCAACCCATTGAGAATTAAATTCTCAGATTCAAGGGGAGATGTGCACTTTGCAGATCCTCTATCAAAGAGAGAAGAAATATATTCTTCCGTTTTATATATCAGAGTTAAACTATGTTGAGAATTAAATTCTCCTTTCTTTCAAGGAGCCTTCCCTTTCTTACCTAGGGTTTTCTTTTGCAGAAGATCCAAGTTCCTCGAAGTATCAAGGCTCTCTCTCCCTTTCTTCCCTCTGCGTATATATATTTTTTTTTTGTCTCTTGGCTCCTATTTATAGGAGAAGCAGCCGAGTCAATTAGTTTTTTACGAATCTTCATTGAGAGATTTGATTTGCATCCATCATTCGTTCTGGACCTTTGGATTATTAGGTGAATTTTATTCACCATTGGATTTCAGGTCCCGGGATTCTCCTTTGTTATTTCGGTTAGATTTAAAGGGGAAATCTTTCCAAACCCGAGATTTTCCCATGGATAGATGTTATTTAATCATCTTTAATTCGATTGGTTCCAGATAATCGCTTTCCTTTGGAAAGATTTGAATCTCCTTCAGAATTTAATTCTGTTAACAAAATGGGCTTTGAAAGCCGGTCACGTGTGACCACGTGACCCATGGTTACGTGTGGGCACGTGACCCCCTTGGAACGAGCCTTCCTCTTTCTTTTTGCGCTCTGTCTTCTGGTTGTTGCTTAACCGTCACGTGCCACCACGTGACCCCTGGTCACGTGTGAGCACGTGACCCTTGTCTGGACTCTTTTTCTTGATTTAACTGGAGAACAATTCTGATATTTTGAGCGTCACGTGCCAACACGTGACCCCTGGTCACGTGGGAGCACGTGACCTCTTTTGAAGCTTTTTCCTTGATTTGATCAGGGAACCGATGTGCCTTTGAATCCTCTTTAAAATGTCACGTGCCAACACGTGACCCTGGTCACGTGGGAGCACGTGACCCTTTCTGAAGCCCTTTTCTTTGATGTAGTCAGGAAGCTGAATCTGCCTTGATGATGCTTTTAGATGTCACGTGCCCACACGTGACTGCTGGTCACGTGTAAGCACGTGACCCTTTTCTGAAGCTTTTCCCATAAGCTTTTCTGATTTTAAATCAGGAAACAAATGCCCCCACAGCGTTGTTCTCACGTGTCAGCACGTGAGTGCAACGCTGTCACCTCTTGTGACCGTTGGATTCCTCTAGGGATCTGGGGAGATGAAACGTTTCTATTGCCTTCTATAAATACCTATGTCTCTTCATAGGAGCCTTCACTTTGCTCATCTTCTTCTTCTGAGAACTTTTTCCTTGAGAATTTAATTCTCGCTTCCAGAGCTTAGTTCTCTGTCTTGAAACAATCTTCAGAGTTTAACTCTATTCGAAAAGAATTCTTTTCCTCAGGTAATGTTCTTGGACAAACGATGGACCTTCACATTCCTCTGGATTTTAAATCCAAAACAAGGGTTTTTACCCTTTTTTCTTCTTGTTTTTCCATAAGAACATGAAACCGCTTAACCTTCAAACTGTAGATCTCTTAGGGTTTAGATGATCTTTGGGGAGATGATGATGGCGTTTCAACTCCATGGAATTTAATTCCATCCAAAAATGTTTCTAGGAATTTAATTCCCTTTTCTTAATAAGGAATTTAATTCCAATGAAGGACTTGATTTCTTCACGCGGAGGCTTCCTGGGGTCTCTTGGCCCGAGGTTGTTCTTCTGCAATTAATGAAATAGGGGTTTTGTAATGATGTCTTCTGTGGGAATTTAATTCCTTTGATCTTGTTGGATTCATTGTAGAGCCCGAGACAGATCCTGTTGGGGAGAATGTGCATGGTCATCATTCTTTATTAAATGAGGATATTCCCTTTGTTTTATTGTAACTATTTGGTCTCATTATTAATGAGCCGTCATCCGGATTCTGTGGGGCCCATGTGTTTTGTAGCCAATGGTCCCAGGAAACTCTGCTGTTGCTTTCTTCAACTAGTCTTCATGTTCATGCATGAATATATATTGCTAACTTTTCTTTTAACGGTCTTCCTTTATTGGATTTCAGGTGCGATGGCTTCTGTTCCACGCTTTCCCTTTTCTCGCTCGGAGGCTGCTTTTCCTCAGTCACCATCTGATGAGGAAGCGATGGCGATGATTCGGGCCCATGACCCGAACTGCACCAACCTTCTTCAATGGGGATCTTGGTATAGTCAGATTATTCAGGGTCGCCGGAGTTTTCTTTGCGCGGTGCCGACGGAGCCCAATTTCCCGTTCTTACCGATGGACCCTCCGAGGACGGTTTTTGCTGTGGAAATGCCCAACTGGACTCCAACGGGAAGGCTGGAGCCTTCGACGACCGGTATTCCGAACCATCCGATCCTGGCCATAGACATCTTGGGACGGCGTATCTGCCAGGGTGAGGCCCACCCGTGGGGGCAAATTTATAGGATAGGGCTCACTCCTAGGCATCCTACGGGCTATCTTCTCTGGGCTCGCTACATCCTTTCTGCCCATCGTGCGCGGTTGCAGAAAGTCGGGCTTTATCAGGCCATATACGCGTCACTCTTCCATTATAAGTCTCCGCATGCCTGGTGGGTCAAGGCGTTTTTGAACCAATGGAATCTTCCCACCAACACTTTCATTCTAGGAGATCGCGAGGTCTCGATCTCTCTGGCCGAATTTTATGACATCTCGGGGTTGCCAATCAGGGGTAGTCTATACGAGGAGTTGCTGCCTTCTAACGAGTATATTTTTGAACCCGAGCCCGCCCCAGTTGACGGCCTGTCTGCTGAGAATGCCGTCCGTCACAAGCGTCCCAGTTTAATCAAGGCGCTAGGTATCTTCGACCGATTATTCACCGAATCCGAAGAGCAGGGTGTTACTTTCAAGAGCTTCATTGCTCGTTTCCTTCGCGAGGACGCCCTATCGAAGACGGCTCCGAAGTTTGCCAATATTGGAGACCCCTTTGGGTTCGGTCCGAAGAAGCTGCCGACCACTGAATCAGACTTACCTCAGTACTACATCCCTATTATGTCACCGACCTCTTTTGAATCCATCGCTGTTCCTGGCATGGACGAGGAGACGTTCTTCGTGGGGTTTGTTAGTGTCTGTCTCAGTTGGTTCGTTATCCCCATGCATCGCCGCTTTATGAGAGCCTCGGTCATCTACCCGGCTCATCGTATTGCTGAGGGGACGCGGTTGACCATCGGCATCCCGGCTTTGGCGCACCTTTATCATGGGTTAGGCACCGCAGCTAATACCTCTACACCCGGCGTGGATGTAGTGAACTTTTCGCTTCATTATTTCACGTCCTGGGTCGAAATGCATGTGCTGGGGGCTTTCGCTATGCATCAGAGGCCCGCGTTTTACGACTCCTATCCCTTCCCGCGACTTATGCGATTGGTGGGTGCTTCTGCTGCTGACCCGACTCAATTCAGGGCTATTCGGGTGTTGATTTCTCCTCACGTCGCCTCTGGCGGGCTGGTTTTTAATGATCGGGTCTTGTCTACTCCCTCGGGTCCAGTTCAACAACTCTGGGACCAGTCGAAAGACAACGCACCTTCTTTGAAGCCCCGGGAGGCCGCGCATTTGTATACAATTAGACCGGGCTACTTGGTGTTTCGCCAGGACAGTGCAGCTCTTTTTATGCGGTACAATCCGCATCGATTCGCCCGGCAGCTTGGATACGACCAGGGTGTTCCTTTCGAGGCTTTTATAGTCGCCCCGATCCCTTCGCTCAATGCTGTTCGCGATGCCGCTCATCATTTCATGAGGCTGAACACCGGCTCCCGTTTCATGGTCCCTGAAGCTGAGTACATGCCCCGGTGTGTGGGTGCATTTATGGGCTGGTATCTTCATCGGATCAGTCCAATTATTCTGGAGGAAAGAAGGGTGCTTCTTGGTCACGACGCCCCTCCTCAGGTTTCGGGGGCTAAGCTACGGCCGAGGGTTCCGGTCCGCTTCCTTTTGAGGGAGATTGGCACCGCGCTCATTCCGGGGGAGTCGGGGGTAGACCTTACTCCAACAGCTGGTATGCCCTTGGGTTCCCGATCGCAGGGTAAACGGGCCCCAGTAGTAGCACCCCTGCCGGTGGCGGCACCGCCCCCTGTGGCGTCGACAATGGCGATGTCATCCTCGGTTGTGGCACCGAGCGAGAGTAACAGGGATGAGGGCGCTGAGGGCGATGTGGGCCAGCGCCGCCCTGAGGCTTCGCGGGGGAGGAAGCGGTCATCCTCGGCGACCGGCTCTGGTTCTAAACGGCGGAGGAAAGCGGCCACCACCCTGCTTGATTCTGTGGCGGAGTCTGAGCCTATTCTTGAAGATGAACCATTGGCCCTGCAAGAGTCAGACGTTGGACTTCTCTTCCCGAGTTCGGCTGATGAGGAGGCCGCACAGTTGGCTGAGGCCATACGGCGTTCAAAAGACGCGTCTCATAACGCCAAGGTTCCGAAGAAGTCTTATCCTGCTGTAATTTTTTACGAAGACCCTTCGTGGATTCGGCGGCGATTTATCGGTCCTCTGGAGGAATGGGGAGAAAGGGCTTTGAAGCAGGCCGCTTCAGAAGACGCAGCTGATGCACTTTCCTTATGGACCGGCGGTCATGAGTCTACCCTTGAACCCCGGCGAGCCCACCTTCTTGAGAAGGAGCAGCGGCTTGAAGAAGCCATATTGAGGGCTTCTTTGCGTATAGGTACGTTGTGCTTCTTTTGTAGTTTTTCTGATCATTTATGCCCGTGCATATATATCATTATTCTTATTTGAATCGTGCAGAATCTTCGACGCTGGGGGAGCTCCCTACGGGCCCATTAAAGCTGAAGCCCGCCGAAATTCTCAATGAAACATTGCTTGATGCGGAGGGGGCTGATGAGGTTGCTCCTCTTGCAATAGAGCCTCCAGTGGCTGTTCTTGATCGGGTAGTGCTCGCCCCTTTGGGGGAGACTCATTTGGAGGCTGCTGCCCCAACGGCTCTTCCCGAAGGCGGCCCCGAGGCTGAGATGGAGGTAGTGGGGACTTCCCCCCCTCCGTTGGAGTCCGGGGTTCCGACAGAGGCTGTCGAAGCCGCTATCCCCCCGGCTCAGAATGGGAGGAGTGTTGAAGGTAACCTTTCTGAAATTTAAATAGCGGTCTTTCCGTTGTCTGAACTCTTTTGTTTTCTCAGAATTACGCGAGTTGGCGGCCTCTATTGTCGATCTGTCTCCCCGGCAATCCTTTCAGCGTCTGCTGGAGATGGCAGCTCCACAAGCGATATCCCCCCAACACATTGTCCTCTCATCTGGGCAAGGTTGGTGTCGTCCATCCCTTCTCATAGCATCGTCGTTATTTTGCATACTGACATTGATGTTTTCTACAGTTCTGGAAGCCGATGATGAGGTCGAGGTTCTCGAAGGGCCAGGGGAGCCTTCAGCTCCTACTTGCATGACTGTCGGTAAGCGGCATTTCATTATACTCTCACTCGTTCTTTGCTTAAGAATTTTGCTGACGTCTTCCAAATTTGAACAGCTCTGCCAGTCTCCACGGCGTTGGAGTCGCGCATCGTGATGCCGCCCGGCCCTTATGCCTTGCGAGCTTCAGAACGCTTGGCCCAATTAAGCCTCGTCTCCTTGTCGTCTCTGATCGAGGAGCTTCGTGCTGGCAGCGCGACCACGGCTGAAGCATTCACTGCCGAGGCTAACGGTTCTCTTCCTTTTCTTGCCACCTACCATAGCGAAGAGGTGGTGCGAGTCTGGGTGGAGTTCTGCCGGCGGGTGGAGGCTTGCCTGCACGCCCTCGAATGTTCCCACCTTTCCTCGGAGGCCGTGGCTGCAAAGGCGAAGTTACGGGGGCTGATAGCACGGTGCGCGGCAAACATGACGTCATGTGAGAAGAGGCTTGGCCGCAAATTCTCGGAGAGGGAATTGGCTTCTAAGACGCTGAGCGAGCTTCAGGCCAGCCTCACAGCCAAGGCCAACAAAGCATACGAACTCTGGCGAGTGCTCCAGGAGTCCATAAAAGAGGTGGTGGTCCTCGATAAAGCTGCCACGTTTACTCGTGAGAGGGTCGAGGCTCATAAAGCCACCGAGAAAGAGCTCGAGGCTCGGCTTGCTTCGTATCAGGCTCAGCAAGCTCAGGCGGAGGCTCGTCTTCTGGAGATCTTGCGTCATGAAGCCGTGGCTCAGCGACAAAATGATGAGCTGGTAAAATTACTACACCACCCGCCAGCTTGAGGACTTGTATCTTTTCCCCTTTTTTTGTACATACTCATGGATGAGAGTATCTTTCTTTTTTGTTTCTTTCATAGATTGTACTTTGTATCTATTTTGGTTTATGAATAAAAGATACATTTTTCCTCTCAACGGTGTGTCCCCTTTTTATTGAATGTATTCTGCGGATATTCTATCTTAATCTCCTTGCAGGACAACGATGGCTCAGGATTCAGGGTTAAGATCTGCTTCCTAAGACTTTTCAACTTTATGAGCCGTGAGGGTCTCATAAAGACTTTTCTCCCTACGGATCGAGAGGATCTCGTAGGTGTATTTTCTCCTTAGGGGTCGTGAGGACTCCTAAGTGTGTTCTCTCTCATAAGTCGTAAGGATCCTATAAGAGAATTTTTCCTCTTACGAGTCGAGAAGACCCGTAAGCGGTTATTTCCCTCCTTGTCGAGATTCGACTTTGGAGAGTGTGACCCGTGGATAGTATGCAAGGGACCATTTTGGGCCGACTTGCAGGGTCCCAGTGCTTAGGAAACAGGTTTTTTAATCCCTATTGCCTAAGGCTTTATCTCACGAGTCGAGACGAATCGAGAAGTTCTCGCAAAGACATCAATTTCCTCACGAGTCGAAACGGATCGAGCAGATCTCGCAAGAATATCCTAACGTCACAGTTAACCTCTGCTCTTTACGACAGAAGTCCGTTAGGGTCTGTGGTACTTAGGGTTTTGGCCGTCGTACCGTCGCATGAGCTGATATATTCCTCGATAGGCAATCGTGCTGTTCGAGTAGCCCTGCGACTGCCGTGTCTCTGATCCCTTCGGGGGCTGGACAAGACGTCTTCAAGCAATCCTCCTTGGCAGTTTGACCATCGGAAGAGCAAGCGCTAAGAATTTGCCATGCCGCTTTTTACTTAAGGTTAGGCTGATTTTGGAGAGCCCCGATGAGTCATAACCACTCCGCACTGGTGTGGGATGATCTCCGATAGTCTTTCAGGCTTTATATGACTTGCCGTTTAGACCCTGAAGCTAGGAATTTGGCCTTTGCTTCGTTTGCTGGCATCGTGTCTGCTGTATCGAGACGAATGTCGCGGTTGTCTCTGGGTTGCTGGTGAACCGTCGAGGTTTGGAGCTAGGGATTTTGCCGTGGCTCCTTTTGGTGATGTTGCATCTGCTGTATCGAGACGAACGTCGAGGTGGTGACTACTCCGCATTGGTTCGAGATGATCTCCGATTGTCTTTCAGGCTTTATATGACTTGCCGTTAAGACCCTGAAGCTAGGAATTTGGCCTTCGCTTCGTTTGCTGGCATCGCGTCCTCTGTATCGAGACGAATGTCATGGTTGTCTCTAGGTTGCTGGTGAACCGTCGAGCTCTGGAACCAGGGATTTTGCCGTGACTCCTTTCGGTGATGTTGCGTCTGCTGTGTCGAGACGAACGTCGAGGTGGTGATCACTCCATGTTGGTTCGAGATGATCTTCGATTGTCTTTCAGGCTTTATATGACTTGCCGTTAAGACCCTGAAGCTAGGAATTTGGCCTTCGCTTCATTTGCTGGCATCGCGTCCTCTGTATCGAGACGAATGTCGTAGTTGTCTCTAGGTTGCTGGTGAACCGTCGAGCTCTGGAACCAGGGATTTTGCCGTGACTCCTTTCGGTGATGTTGCGTCTGCTGTGTCGAGACGAACGTCGTGGTGGTGATCACTCCATGTTGGTGTGAGATGATCTCCGATTGTCTTTCAGGCTTTATATGACTTGCCGTTAAGACCCTGAAGCTAGGAATTTGGCCTTCGCTTCATTTGCTGGCATCGCGTCCTCTGTATCGAGACGAATGTCATAGTTGTCTCTAGGTTGCTGGTGAACCGTCGAGCTCTGGAACCAGGGATTTTGCAGTGACTCCTTTCGGTGATGTTGCGTCTGCTGTGTCGAGACGAACGTCGTGGTGGTGATCACTCCATGTTGGTGTGAGATGATCTCTGATTGTCTTTCCAGTTTTATATGACTTACCGTTAAGACCCTGAAGCTAGGAATTTGGCCTTCGCTTCGTTTTCTTTGGTGTGTCCGGATCCTGTTGGAGGAAGGACACTGTAGTGACATTTCGTCTGCTGTATCGAGATGAATGTCGTGGTGGTGATCACTCCGCGCTGGTGTGGGATGATCTCCGATTGTCTTTCAGGCTTTATATGACTTGCCGCCAAGACCCTGAAGCTAGGAATTTGGCCTTCGCTTCGTTTGCTGGTATCGCGTCTGCTGTATCAAGACGAATGTCGCGGTGGTGATCACTCCATGTTGGTGTGAGGACCAGGATCCGCTCTGGACGTTTCCCACAGGGTCGAAGAGTAACGTTATCCGCGTTCCACGTGACCAGGATTTTTGCACTAGATGCTTCACACGGGTTCACTGCCGCGTTAGGCAAGGACTAGGCTCTGCTCTGGATGCTTCGCACGGGTTCACTGCCGTGTTCTGCGAGGACCAGGATCCGCTCTGGACGTTTTCCACGGGGTTGAAGAGTGACGTTATCCGCGTTCCACGTAACCAGGAATTTTGCACTAGATACTTCACACGGGTTCACTGCCGCGCTCGGCGAGGACTAGGCTCCGCTCTGGATGCTTTACACGGGTTCACTGCCGTGCTCTGCGAGGACCAGGATCCGCTCTGGACGTTTTCCATGGGGTTGAAGAGTGACGTTATCCGCGTTCCACGTAACCAGGAATTTTGCACTAGATGCTTCACACGGGTTCACTGCCGCGCTCGGCGAGGACTAGGCTCCGCTCTGGATGCTTCACACGGGTTCACTGCCGTGCTCTGCGAGGACCAGGATCCGCTTTGGACGTTTTCCATGGGGTCAAAGAGTGACGTTATCCGCGTCCCACGTAACCAGGAATTTTGTCGATTGTATCCGCATTTCACGGAATGGAGGTTTGACTCTTGGTGATATGTATATCGCCGAGCCATGGAACTGGGGGTTGCCGCTGTTCCGTTTCGCTTGATGTTGTGTCTGCTGTGACGAGACGAGTGTTGAGATGATCTCTAGGTTATTTGTGGCCCGTCGAGATTTGGCTTCTTCTTCTAATGAAATCTGGGGAGGAGGAGTGCGACTCCTTCTTTGTTTGCACCCCTGGATTGTATACAGGGATTGATGTAGCATCACCTGTAGGGCAAAAAGGTTTCATTTTTCCATCATTTCTTCTATTCTTTCCGCGATGCTCTATCATTTCAGCTTTTTATATCGCGAAGGTCGCGATTGCCCAATCATTTCGGCAATTTTTCGCGGTGCCCAATCATTTCGGCTATTTGTTTTATTTTTACTCGCTGCTTTTTATTGCGAGTTGCCCAATCATTTCGGCTATTTTTGTATGCATACATTTTTACTCGCTGATTTTGTTGCAAGTTGCCCCATCATTTCGGCTATTTCATATGCATTTTTTTTTGGCTCGCTGATTTTTTTTTTGCGAGTAGGGGATTTGGGATCTGATACCAATCTTAGCATCAGCATCGCTGCGACTGGAATATTGCCAGGAGCGAATCATCATTTGCCGTAAAAGGACTTGGAATTTGATAGCGGTTTAGGCATCGGCATCGCTACAACTGGGATATTGCCAGGAGCGAATCATCATTTGCCTCTGTCGATGTTGAACAAAGGTGGCTTAGCAAACAGGGTTAGGGTCCTGTCGACTAAGGCTTTTGACTTCATGAGCCGTAAGGGTCTCACAAAGGTATTTCTCCCTACGAGTCGTGAGGATCTCGCAGGTGCGTTTTCTCCTTAGGAATCGTGAGGACTCCTAAGTGTATGTTTCCCTGTAAGTCGTAAGGATCTTACAAAAGGGTTTTCTCCTTATAAGTCGAGAGGACTTACAAGGATTGTTCACCGTATGGACATATCCCCAGTCACGGGTGGGACTTGATTAGGGAAATGTTCATTCGTGCCCGTGGATTGTATACAAGGGTCAGTACTGAGCCACTTGTAGGGCAGTATCGAAGGTTGTGGGGGTTGCTTAAGAACAGGTTAAGGCCTCTGTAACTTAAGACTTTCAAATCTTATGAGCCGTGAGGGTCCCATAAGAGAGTTCTCCTTACGAGTCGTGAGGATTTCGCAAGTGTAATTTCTCCTTAGGAATCGTGAGGATCCCTAAGTGTGTTGCTCCTTTATGAGTCGTAAGGATCTCACGCAGGTGGTTTCTCCTTACAAGGTCGAGAGGACCCTATAAGTGTCTTTTAACGAGGTTGCGCCCTTTCGGGTTTTCACAAACACTCGCCGGTAGCCCTGCTGTTTTTACTCACGGCGCCCTTTCGGGTTTTCATCCGTGCCTATTTTGCTTATGGACATACCGTTTTTATTTATTCTTTTTTTTTCTCTTTTTTTTTTTAACGAGGTCGCGCCCTTTCGGGTTTTCACGAACACTCGCCGGTAGCCCTGCTGTTTTTATTCACGGAGTCCTTTCGGGTTTTCATCCGTGCCCATTTTGCTTATGGACATGCCGTTTTTTTTACGAGGTCGCGCCCTTTCGGGTTTTCACGAACACTCGCCGGTAGCCCTGCTGTTTTTACTCACGGAGCCCTTTCGGGTTTTCATCCGTGCCTATTTTGCTTGTAGACGTAGCGTTTTTTTTTTTTTTTTACCACGTCAGCCTGAAGATGCTGCGGGTTGGGAGTAGTTTAACGACGTTTCGGTCATTTGCAAGTTTTAGGACATTGCGGTCCGCCGTTAGTTTAAGGACGTTTCGGTCCGCCGTCGTCGTATTTGAGACGCATCTCTAGTTTACTGACTTTTCGGTCTATGGGGCTTTCCCTATGAATGAGCATGATGCCCCCGGCATATCCACCTTTTTCGGAGCATGTTGTTGCGGCGGGTTTACTTTCCACTTTTCGGGCAGCACGAACTTGCCCTGTTGGTATTGGTCTTCAACCCAGTTTTTGAAGACGTAGAAATTTTCGAGTGGGTGATCCATTACTCTGTGGTAGGGGCAATAGTTAGGATTGTTAACGTCTCCTGGTTGCAATGGACGTTTTGGATCTGGCAGAGTGATGAGCCCGCTGCGCACTGCTAGCTCGAACAATCTCTTTGTTTTATCTTTGGGAAACGAGTAAGGACGTTTCAACTTCTCATTGAGGTATCGCGGCTTGTTGTTTTGACGACAAAACGGTCTCGGGTTACTCGGCTGTTGTTGAGTGTTGGCAACAAAGGCCGTTTTTTCCTTTTCCTTTCTCATTTCGTTTGCTCCGTCGTTTGCGGGTCCGAGATTCTTTCCGGGTAGCGTGAGATTGTACGGCTGAACGTTCTCGCAACTCTCCAATTCTTTTGTTTTAGAAATGAATTCCTTGAAGAGAGGGTTGAGGGCGGCTTCTTCGTCAGAATCGCTTCCAAAGGTGAGAACTCGTGATCCCCCGGGCTCGTCCCTATGACAATTGCCGGCAACTCTTTTATGCTCATCTGTCGTATTTTTTCGCTGTCTACGAGCTTCACGCTTTGTCCTGTTGAAGTGTTGCCTGTGAGCGACATATCCTTGCCACCAACACTTAAAGGAGTTGCAGTCTTCAGTAGGATGTGCGATCCTCTGATGATATAAACAGAAGTTAGGGTGTACGTCCGTTTCATCAAAATGTATACCACCAGGAGAATTTTCTCTGAAAGAGGGCGGCCTCATCCCCATTGATATGGCTTTGGCGAATCGTTTCCTTATCTTGATCCTGTTTTTATTTGCGGCGGATGTACTTTGATCTGGTGGGAGTGTTTCGACCCTTTTGTCTAGTCGCCGGCGTTTGGCCTTTTCAAATATGGCCATCTCGTGCTCCCGATCAGCTTTACTTTTTAGACGAATCTCATCTAGAAAAGTGTCGATCATTTCGTCTGACGGCCACACGAATTCCGGCTCAGGCTCTGCCCCCAGTTTCTCAGTGCAAGGAGTTTTTTCATCGTCCGTAAATGAGTGGGAGATCACATGACAAGTTGCCCCCGGTGCGTCCGTCTTCTTTGGAGTGTGCGGCTGTGGTGGGTTTACCTTCCACTTTTCAGACAGCGCGAACTTGCCTTGTAGGTACTGATCCTCGATCCATCCCTTAAAGACGAAACAATCCTCGATCGGGTGACTTACCGTTTGGTGGTAAGGGCAATAATTGGGATCGTTGACATCGCCTGGTTGCAACGGACGTTTTGGACTCGGCAGATTGATGAGTCTGTTGCGCACTGCCAGCTCGAACAGTTTTCTTGTTTTATCCTGAGGAAATGAGTAAGGACGTCCCAGTCTTTCCTCGAGGGATGGGCGTGGACGCATATTGTTTTGACGGACAACCAGCTTTAAGTTGCTCGACTGTTGTTGAGTCTTAGCGACGAAAGTTGCTTTCCCTTTGCCCTTTTCATTCCAAGGCTCTGTCTTTGAAGAGGAAGGCCTATGGCCCATCTGGTCCATTTAGGCCAGCTTGTCAATCAAGTCCTGGAAGGTGGTCGGCTTGAAGAACATCATGAATTGGGAGATAGTTGCTTGAGGGTCGAGAGTACCGACGAACATGCCCACGGCAGGAGCTTCTTCTATGCGTTGTTCACATCTCGACCATAGGTTCCGCCACCGGATGGCATATTGCACCCACGTCTCTCCCGGCTTCACTCCGGCGTTGATCAATGCCGTGATCGGGGTGCGCTCGCTAGCACTTGCAAATCTCTGTGTAAACAGCAGCTCCATCTCTGCAAATGTTTTGACAGAGTCGTTGGGAAGCTCCGAGTACCATTCAAAGGCCGTTTCTGCTAAGCTGCCGACGAATTGGCGAAGCAACAGTTTGTCGTCGCCTCCAGTGTTGCCGCATAAGGCTGTGAATTGAGCGACGTGCTGATGCGGATTTCCCGTCCCCTTGTATACATGGAACTTAGGGATCGTATATCCCGGCGGGTAACTGATTTGGTCATACCAGCTCGGATAGGGCCGTCCGGTTCTGACGACTTGGCTGGCCGCTTCATTCGCCTGATGAGCTCCTATTTGCTGAGCTATATAGTCATCTAGTGCAGTTTTGGAAATGGTTTCCTCCTTGGCTGTTGAATGAGCCGGTGGAGGATTAGATGTCTCCTCTTTATCGTCTTCAATAATGATCGGAGGGTCTTCAGCTGGAGGGTCCGGCTGTAACATCATTCCCACCATGTCTTGGAAGAGAAGCGCCATTTGTTTTATGTTAGCCGCTTGCTCCGCGGCTTCTTTGTCCTTCTTTTCGAGGACTCTGCGTAGGTAGTCAGCGTCAGTTTCTTGTTCATGACGCTGCTCTGATGATGCTTCCGAGCTTTCTTTTGTCCCGGTAAGTGCGGCCATTGCAGTCATCATCTCCTGAAGCTTCTGTTGCTGCTCCTGGGTTTTCGTCACGGATCGGGTGAGCGGTCGGTGACCCGTCGAAGCACGGCTTTCCTCCTTTCCAGAAGCCATATAAACAGTGTGCACCACCATGCCCCCAGACTTGGGGTGTTTGTGCTCAGCGCGCTTACGGTTCGCCATGTTCACAGGGGCTTTTTGCGGCCTCCTTTTCTTTTGAGTGATTGACGTTGAGGGAACCGTTGTAGTGGGCACCCATCCAGCTGTTGCTTTTTCTGGCTTGACAGAGTAATTCTTCTCCTGCCGAACCTTCATCTTTTTCTGTCGGCGGAGATAGTCTTGATCAATCACCGACACCTGGACCTGTCGCCAGACCTTGTAAATTTTAGAGGACAGCCGTTGAGGGGGCTGCTCTAGCTTCTTCTCTGGAGTATTCTCCACGGGTGAAGGAGTTCTCTTCAGCACCGCAGTATGAGAGTTTCTGCGCACCTTGTTGAGCAATTCAAAGCTGTTCCCAGTTGGAACAGCAGCATAGATCCCCACCGTTGGAGCTGGCGGAGTTATCCCGGATGGGGAATTGCCCCCAGCCTTCCTCATTCGGCGCCAGTGGCGACGTCGAGCGTATCTTGCGGATGGAGTTGTTTCAGCTATAAGGGTGACCTCGTCGTGCCCCCTGCTTTGAGGAGAGACTGTTATTGGTGTTAGCCTATCGAAGACTGACACCCGTTGAGCAGCAATGTCTAATCTGTCAAAGACAGACCGGAATGGCCAGCCTTGTAAAAACTGACTTCTTGGAAGGAGGAGCCTTTCCAATGATTTCGTCCGCTTGAGCCGGGATGGCTATCCGCTTTGGGATGACAGCTTCGGGTATCACGGACTCGTAGACGTTCTGGCCCAGTCTGTTGGAAACTGAGGTATTGAAGTTGGGCGACCCGTTGAGAGGGGTCGCGGCAGTGGTAAGCCGATCAAAGACCAACTTCTTTGGGGCTTCTTGCAACGTCATTGAGGCATTGAAGCTCATTGGTAGGAGCAGGGTCCCGAAGAATAGCCCAGTGGTGGCCTGAGTCACCTGTTCCACCGGCATAGCGAAGATGGAGGCCGCTTGGGGCCCATAAGTTACTCCTCCAACAAGGACGGAGCGAGAGTTGCAGTTGCAGGTAGTGCAGTTTGAAGCCATTGATCCTCTGTTTTCTGCACGGAGCAAGACACCAAATCTTAGTACCTCGAATCCACAGGCAACCACAGCAAACCGCGATTCGTTCGCGAACACGACACACGAAGTGTGGAGTGGAAAAAGGAAAAGGTCCCACCGGGCGTGCCAGAATCTGTTCCCCTCCGAAATACGGCGCGACATGACGTCTTGCCTGAGATTCGGGGCAGATGCTAATTGGTGCTATCCGTCTACCTCTCCGAAGATGCCAAGTTGATTTATGGCACCATGTATCGAAGGTTTAAACGGATGCGTCCGATGTAGCAGACTTCGTCAGATTCCCCCTCGCTTGAGGGGTTTTTTGATTGTGGGGACGCTCTTCCCTGCAGGCGCAAGCCCCTGCAGTTAATTACGCTACCGCATTGCGGTAAAAACTTTCTCCTTCTCCAGATGATCACTTCGTGTCGTGGGTGTTTGTTTTATATTCTGTTGCCCGTGGATTGTATACGGAGACTGAGTTATGTCGTCGCCCGTAGGACGTGGATTAATCCAAATCCATGTTTACTTAGATTTGGGTTTGTTGTTTTGGTTTGAGGATACATTAGCCATATTTGAGACTAAGATCGACTCAAACGTTTGTTAAGGATACGTTAGTCCGATTTGAGACTAAGATCAACTTAACAGGATCGTTTAGATCCGACAAAAGAGCGTTTGGGCTCTATTGTTCCAGTTTAGGGACATGGTGGTCCATTGCATGTATGGTCGTCGGGACCCGTCACCTCTCTGACGACGTTGAAGGATTACAACGACAGGTGTCAGAGGAGTTCAGAGATGTACCCTTGAACCAATGCTGATTGGGGGGATTCATAGTCCAATTTGGGACTAAAGTCTGTTTGAAGGTTTAAGGATACGTTAACCATATTTGAGGCTAAGATCAACTTAAACGGTTGTTAAGGATACGTTAGTCCAGTTTGGGACTAAGATCAACTTAACGGGATCGTTTAGATCCGACAAAAGAGCATTTTGGGGCACTATTGTTCCAGTTTAGGGATATAGTGGTCCAATACCAGTTTAGGGACATGGTGGTCCATTTGTAGTTTAAGGACGCATAAGTCCATGGGTTTAAGGACCCCACAGTCCATATGGGTGTGTTTAAGGACGCATTAGTCCGTTAGTTTAAGGACGCATAAGTCCGCGGGTTTAAGGACCCCACAGTCCGTATCTTGGTTTAAGGACGCATAAGTCCATGAGTTTAAGGACCCCACAGTCCGTGTTGATGTGTGGTTGTCGGGACCCGTCACCTCTCTGAAGACGTTGAAGGATTACAACGACAAATATCAGAGGAGTTCAGAGATGTACCCTAAACCAATGAGTTGGTTGAAAAAGCAGATGTGCTCAGTTCAAGATGATTTGAGGACTTATGGCCAGTTTGGGCTAAGTCCAATTATGTTTGAAATATTGGCCCTCTGTTGGTCCATCGAAGGAGAGGCTTTGCCTCTAGAAACTTAGCCAATTGGGCTAAAGCTAGTGTTAAACACTAGAGGTCAACAGTGTTGAACACTGGGAATAAGATTAACAAGTTAGTGTTAAACACTAAAAGATAATCAGTGTTAAACACTAGCAACAGGGCTTCCAAATTAGTGTTAAACACTAAGCAAATCAGTGTTAAACACTGCCAATAGAGTTTTCCAAATTAGTGTTAAACACTAAGAAAATCAGTGTTAAACACTGAGGACAAAGTCTTCAGATTAGTGTTAAACACTAAGGAGAGAGGGGTCACGTGTGGACACGTGAGAGCGCCCTGATTCCCTTTATTTTATTCTGCAGATCAGTGTTTAACTCTTTTAATTCTGGCGGCCATCACGTGTGAGCACGTGATGAAGGCCCTCGCTTTTGTCTGTTAGAATGCTCATTAGGGGTCACGTGGTGACACGTGAGGGCGCCCTAAATGTGGAGCCAGATCTCCTTTTCTTCGCTCTGTAAATAAGCGTTAAACACTTTTTATGTTTTCTTTGGAGCATCACGTGCCGCCATGTGAGGAGGATTAGTGCTCTGATTGTTAAAGCATCAGCCAAGGGGTCACGTGGGAGCACGTGAGAGCGCCCAAGGCCTTTATTTCTTTTGCTTTTTCTTTCTGTGTTTCGGGGGTCACGTGGAGCACGTGATGCACTGCCTCAAAGGGCTTTCTGTAGATCTTTTGGGGGGGTCACGTGGTGACACGTGACCCTGATTTTCTGTAGTTGCTTAGAAGATCTGTTAATCCCTTCCAGGAATCAAATTCCTCGTAGGGTTGAACCCTAACAATAATTTCAGAGGAATTAAATTCCTAGTTCCTTTTGAAGATTTATATTCTGAATAGAGTTGGACTCTGAATTTTCTGTAGGAATTAAATTCCTCATACATGTGAAGAACTAAATAGGGTTAAACCCTAATAAAAGCTTTTAAGGAATTAAATTCCCACTCTCTGTTAAATTATGATCAAGGGAATTAAATCCCCGCTGTTCCAACAGAACTAGGTTCTTAATTAGGGTTAAACCCTGTTTCTTTTTGTTCTGAAGGAATTAAATTCCCATAACACAGGGTCAAGCCCTAGTTTTATTTTAAAGGAATTAAATTCCTATAGTTCTGTGAGAATTAAATTCTCGTGCTTCCATTCCCTCTCTATGTTTTGGATCTGTATGGCGGATCTCAACCCATTGAGAATTAAATTCTCAGATTCAAGGGGAGATGTGCACTTTGCAGATCCTCTATCAAAGAGAGAAGAAATATATTCTTCCGTTTTATATATCAGAGTTAAACTCTATTGAGAATTAAATTCTCCTTTCTTTCAAGGAGCCTTCCCTTTCTTACCTAGGGTTTTCTTTTGCAGAAGATCTAAGTTCCTCGAAGTATCAAGGCTCTCTCTCCCTTTCTTCCCTCTGCGTATATATATATTTTTTTGTGTCTCTTGGCTCCTATTTATAGGAGAAGCAGCCGAGTCAATTAGTTTTTTACGAATCTTCATTGAGAGATTTGATTTGCATCCATCATTCGTTCTGGACCTTTGGATTATTAGGTGAATTTTATTCACCATTGGATTTCAGGTCCCGGGATTCTCCTTTGTTATTTCGGTTAGATTTAAGGGGGAAATCTTTCCAAACCCGAGATTTTCCCATGGATAGATGATATTTAATCATCTTTAATTCGATTGGTTCCAGATAATCGCTTTCCTTTGGAAAGATTTGAATCTCCTTCAGAATTTAATTCTGTTAACAAAATGGGCTTTGAAAGCCGGTCACGTGTGACCACGTGACCCATGGTCACGTATGGGCACGTGACCCCCTTGGAACGAGCCTTCCTCTTTCTTTTTGCGCTCTGTCTTCTGGTTGCTGCTTAACCGTCACGTGCCACCACGTGACCCCTGGTCACGTGTGAGCACGTGACCCTTGTCTGGACTCTTTTTCTTGATTTAACTGGAGAACAATTCTGATGTTTTGAGCGTCACGTGCCAACACGTGACCCCTGGTCACGTGGGAGCACGTGACCTCTTTTGAAGCTTTTTCCTTGATTTGATCAGGGAACCGATGTGCCTTTGAATCCGCTTTAAAATGTCACGTGCCAACACGTAACCCTTTCTGAAGCCCTTTTCTTTGATGTAGTCAGGAAGCTGAATCTGCCTTGATGATGCTTTTAGATGTCACGTGCCCACACGTGACTGCTGGTCACGTGTAAGCACGTGACCCTTTTCTGAAGCTTTTCCCATAAGCTTTTCTGATTTTAAATCAGGAAATAGACCTCATGATCGAAACAAAGCGGAGTGACGGCAAAATCCCAACTCCACCTCAGCATTCGTCTTGTTACACCAGACGCAATGTCAACAATGGCGTTCCTTCGCAGTCCAGCGGGATGCAGATGCAGCGTCAATGAAAGACCTCAAGGTCAAAACAAAGCGGAGTGACGGCAAAATCCCAACTCCATCCCAGCATTCGTCTCGTTACACCAGACGCAATGTCAACAACGGCGTTCCTTCGCAGTCCGGCAAGATGCAGATGTAACGTCAACGAAAGACCTCACGGTCGAAAAAAAGCGGAGTGATAGCAAATTCCGAGCTCCACCTCAGCATTCGTCTCGTTACAGCAGACGAGATGTCACCCCAGCGTTCTTCCTCCAGCAGGACTCAGACGCAACATCACCCAACGGAGCCACAGCAAAATCCCTAGTTCCAAACCTCGAAGGTTCACCAGCAACCTAGAGACAACCGCGACATTTGTCTCGATACAGCAGACGCAATGCCAGCAAACGAAGCAAAGGCAATATTCCTAGCTTCAGGGTCTTGACGGCAACTCATATAAAACCTGAAAGACTATCGGAGGTCATCCCACACCAGTGTGGAGTGGTCACCACCTCGACGTTCGTCTCGATACAGCAGACGAGATGTCACTACAGCGTCCTTCCTCCAAAAGGATTCGGACGCGCCAAAGCAAACGAAGCGAAAGCCAAATTCCTAACTTCAGGGTCTTGACGGCAACTCATATAAAACCTGAAAGACTTTCGGAGATCATCCACACCAGCGCGGAGTGGTCACCACCTCGACGCTCGTCTCGATACAGCAGACGAGATGTCACTACAGCGTTCTTCCTCCAGCAGGATTCAGACGCGACAATCAAACAACGGAGCCACGGCAAAATCCCTAGTTCCAAACCACGACGGTTCACAACAACCTAGAGATAGCCGCAACATTCATCTCGATACAGCAGAAGAAATGCCAGCAAACGAAACGAAGGCCAAATTCCTAGTTTCAGGGTCTTGACGGCAACTCATATAAAACCTGAAAAACTATCGGAGATCATCCCACACCAGCACGGAGTGGTTATGACTCATCGGGGCTCCCCAAAAATGAGCCTAACCTCAAGTAAAAAGCGGCATGGAAAAATTCCTAACGCTTGCTCTTCCGACGGTTAAACTTCCTAGGAAGATTGCTTGAAGACGTCTTGTCCAGCCCCTGAAGGGATCAGAGACACGACAGTCGCAAGGCTACTCGAACAACAAGATTGCCTATCGAGGGATACATCAGCCAACGCGACGGTATGATGGGTAAAACCCTAGTACTACAGACCCTAACGGACCTCTGTCATAAAGAGCAGAGGTTAACTGTGACGTTAGGACATCCTTGCGAGAACTTCTCGATTCGTCTTGACTTGTAAGGCAAAGCCTTAGGCAATGGGGATTAAAAAACCTGTTTCCTAAGCACTAGGGCCCTGCAAGTCGGTCCTAAAATGGACTCTTGCATACTATTCACGGGCCACACTCTCCAAAGTCGAATCTCGACAAGGAGGGAAACAACCACTTATGAGTCCTCTCGACTTGTAAGAGGGAAATCTCTTTTGTGAGATCCTTACGACTCTCAAGAGAAAACCCACTTAGGAATCCTCACGATTCTTAAGGAGAAATTACACCTACGGGATCCTCTCGACCTGTAGGGAGAAAATTCTTTATGAGACCCTCACGGCTCATAAAGTTGAAAAGTCTTAGGAGGCGGATCCTAACCTTGACTCCTAAGCCATCGCTGTCCAGCAAGGAAATTGAAATAGATTATCCACAAGATGCACTTACTAAAAAGGGACACACCATCATGAAGCAAAATATGTCTTTTATTCATGAATCAAAATGAATACAAAGTACAACTTTTGAAAGAATAAAAAAAATACTCTCATTCAGGAGTATGTACAAAAGAAGAATAAAAATATATATATACAATTCTTCAAGCCGGCGGACGATTCAATAGGTTTGCCAGTTCATCCTTTTTCCGTTGGGCCTCGGCTTCATGATTCATTATCGTCAAAGACGGGCCTCCGCTTGAGCTTGTTGGGCCTGGTATGAGGCAAGCCGACTTTCAAGCTCTTTTTCGGTAACTTTATAAGCTTCGACCATGTCGCGAGTGAAAATGACGGCCCTATCAATGGCTACCACCTCCTTGATAGCCTCTTGAAGCCCTCGCCAAAGATCATATGCCCGAGTGGTCTTGGCTGTAAGATTAGCTTGAAGTTCCCTCTGCACTTTGGAAGCAAGCTCCCTCTCTGCATTCAATGTCATACACAGAAAAGATTGCATGGGAAATTAAAAAACCCCATCAATAGGGCCTCACATGCAGAGCACGTAAGCACCAACCTAGATATGCACTGAAAAGTAAAACAGTGTCGCACGTGAATAACACGTGAGTGGGTGCCGATGTGAGATTGAAATCCCCAACAATGCCTCACATGCCAAACACGTGAGCAGCCACAACAATATGACAACATTTCATAAAAAAGGCATGCAGACACAAAAGAGGAAGGAACGACTTATCATTCATACTTTGGAAGTTCGTACAAAAATAAGAGAAAATGTTACAATGGTAAGGTGTCAAATCTGAGACACGGATTGAGGAATTCAAAAGTAAGGCCGTCTAAAATGTTTCTGGCCTCTCTGGCCATTCTCGTGTGCTTCCTCTCACGCTCGCAAGCGTCGGGATCTCCGCTGATGTCCTCCACCCTCTGATAGGCAGAGTGTATCGCCGCCTGTTCACACCATAATATTGCATTATTATATTCCCCATTCTTATTCTTTTTATAAATAAACAGGTGCTTTTGACGCATGTCTGCTATATGTTACAGGTTACAGATTCTTGGACAGAAAACAGTGAAAACGATGTAAAGACGATGAAACAATGGACTTTGACCAACAAATAGAAGGACCTTGATCAAGCCTACATAAAAGATAGAGTTCACAAAGTACAAGGCAATGCAAAGTCCAAGATCGCGAAGCCACGGTTAAAGTCCACCATAATTATTCACTGGAAAATCTGGAAGAGAATCAAAAGCCCAATTGAGAAAAGTACTGAAGAATAAAGAAGCCCAAATAACCAGAATGCAGCCCAGGAAAGTTGGTGAGATGAACTCACCAAAGGGCCGCGGAACCGCGGCCCAAGCCCTACCCATACCGCGGTTCCGCGGCCATTAAGAGCCTACAGTTAAAGGAATTTTTACCATAATTTAAATAGGCTCTGAATAAGTCTTCCTAGGGCTATTTTGGTAAATGTAGACATGCGGATCAAAATGTAACCTAGGATTTCTATTTCCTATAAATAGAACTCTAAATCATTGTAAACTTTATGCCTCCTTTTAATAATAAAATACAGATTTCTTTATGGAGAGCATCGGTGCCTCTCTTCAATTCATCTATTCAGATCTGACAACCCTGCGTAAATGTTTGGAGAGATCCATCTGTAAAGTAAGTAGATTTATTTATTTTCTTGCCCTAGATAATTTCAATTCCTGCCCTAGATTAAATTTATTTTCTTGCCCTAGTATAGATTTTATTTATCTGTCCTAGTTATAACTTTCAATTAATTGCCCTAGGGAGAATAATTAGGTTTTTAGATTTAATAATCAATCCGAACACCCTTCGGAATTAGCTCGTTAGCGCGACTAGGAGATTCACAACATCCCTGTGGACCGATCCGTACTCACCGGCTAGCTGTAAAGCGACGCCGTTCTTGATTGCGGTAATAGATAGTTTTTGACATACAAATCAAATGGCGCCGTTGCCGGGGATGGTGTAGAACTTTCCTTTTTGCAATTTCGGGTTAATCTTAATAAAATAAAAAAATCTGAAAAATCATAAAAAATATAAAAATATTTCATCTGTTATTTTTGGAAGGGATACTTTGTTGTTTGAATTTTGCAGGATATACAAAATCGGATCTGGAAATTTTCAGAAAGCGAAACAGAAATCAGGAGATCAGAACAGAGAAGGATTTTCAAAACAGAACAGTGGAATTTTTCCCGCACCCTGAAGCCTCCACCACGCCGCGATTCCGCCGCGCATACCCATCTTAGACCGCGGAAACGCGGCCTTCTAGTCAGATCAGAGCGTCAGAAAAATTTTGGGGACTCGAGCCGACGATCTCGCCGCGAAAACGCGGCACAAACGCGTTTTTACCGCGGAAAGGTGGCGGTACAGTGACATCATCTCGTGGAATTTCCTCTGTAAGCCCCTTTGTTTCTTCTCTGTAATTTTTGAAATATCTTTTCTGAAAATTCCTGCAGGATTCTGTGCGCTATAAAAATATTTCCCCTTCCAAATAACAATCTTGTGCAGGATTTGTGCGCCTCGTTTAAAATAGAAAGTGATTGCAAGTAATTTTTTTTGTTGCATATCTTTTCTCGAATATCTTTTTGCAACAATTTTTTCCAAATAAAGATTCTTTGTGATATGCTTAAAATAATAACTGATTGCAAGTAATATTTTTCGGTTGCATATCTTTAATTAAAAATCTTTTTGCAACAATTTTCAAATAAAGAAAAAGAAAAAGGAAAATTAGTATTAAAAAAAACTTGCAAACTTTTGCCGCAAATAAATCCTTGCACCAACCAACCTTCTTTCTTTTCCCCTTCTTCTAACATGGGTACCCCACATAATAGATCACTTGCCGAACTTTGGTATCCCGAACCTAATTTTGCGTCGTACGTCAATTTGTTCGGTCAATTTAAAGACGATCCTTCCTTGCCTAAAAATCTTTGAAAGATCAAATAGAGGCGTCTAGGAGAAACAGTTTGACTTTTCAACCCACTTTGTGTCAACCGAGTCAACCTTTACCACCTCCGTATGTTGATACCACCTTTTCAAGTCCTACTGCTACTTCTAAGCCGATGTCCATTGCTGAGCATATTGCTCAATTTCGCAGCCGATCTTTCACCCCTCTCCACTTATCTAGTTCTAGGGATCAACAAGACTATTCACCTTTTTATCCACATGTTGACCCTACCCCTGCCCAACCACCCACTTCCTGCCAATTCTACCCGACCTTCCCACCTTCACTAGACATTGTGTCTACACAGCCTGTTGGGAGTTTTGCATATCCACACGATTTCGAATCTTTTACCGAAACCCCCTTACCACCCAAGTCTAGTTTGGAAGAGTCGTTGGAGGCTTATATTGCAGCAACAAATAAAATGACTAAGAATGTCGAAGCGTCCGTGGCCGCCCTTATGCAACCTGCTGAACCGGTAGCTAGTTTCCCGCTGGCTCCAAATTTTTCAATGTATAAGGAGGCGGATGGACAGAGTGAGAGTGTGAGAGGATTTCCAAATCAAACCTACCCCTACCCAATTGAATCCAACAACTCCAATTTTCAAACATGTGTCCATAATGATGAGTTGTGCGACTTTGTAGTGTTTGATTTACCAAATTGTGAAGAACCCCTTTCGAGTGAAACCGCACTTAACCCTTTCGATCTTTACACCTCCAATCTAGAACCTAAATCGATAAATATCCATGCTTTTGATGAGGTGTCTGAAAAAATTAATTTTCACTTGATTGAGGATATAGACGCCGGGAATATTTTGGATGATGAACCTGTCGATTTGATTGAAATTTTATGTTCAACTCATCATCCCGAGTCATTAGATGTTTCTCCCGAACTTCATATGCGTCTGGATTTTGATGATAATGGCATGGATGAGTTGAATTTTGAGGAAAATTATAAAGATAGTATTGAGGAGAGTTTTGAGGATCATATTGAGTTTGAACCATTTTTGTTTGATGTGTCTGATTTTCCAATTCATCCTCCTGAACCTTTGACTGTTATATCACCCTCCCTCCTTTACATCGTTCCGACCACGCTCGACGACTGTGAGCTTGAAAACTTTTCCTTTGATTCTGACACAGTTCTCATAGACGATAACACTTACGAGTGTTTCACTTTTTCGGATGATGTTGATGTCTCACCGCCCGAGTTTGAGTCCTTTACATTTTCAGATGGGTTAGTTGAACAATCAGACTTGGTTGCTTACAGTTGTTTCGAACCATTGTTGGAATCTTTCCAGTTCGAGACAAATTACTACGGTGAGAATGAGACTATCCCTAATTCACTCCCTGTCTCATTCTTATCGTTCCGACCGTACAAGAGACCGTTACGCTTTCATCCCCTTTACCAAGTTCGGCGTACCCATGTTTTCTTGCGAATCTTGAGGGATTTGATCCCATTTCTCGACGAGTTGATAGGTTAGCGCAATCGCTTTTAACACATCGGTCATCACAAATTGCGCTAATTTATTCACTCGATTTACACCCTCAAGATCGCGCGACCCTTCTTTCTCCTTTCCGCCACTATTCTCCTCCACCGAGACCGTATTCTACCTTTCTTCCCACACGGTCTTGTGTGTTTCTCATTTCTTTCATCTACACTCTAGTATTTCACCAACTATACCATTACCACGATAAGATTTTTGAATAGTTGGTGCTAACTTTTGGCTTGTGTAAGGCCAAGCTTAAGTTTGGGGGGAACCTTGTTGTATATATGTATATATATTTTTTTGTTTTCTTTTTCTATAAAAATAAAATAAAATTCAAAACATTAAAAAAATATTTAAAAAAATTATAAATAAATAAACAGGGGAGTACCGGCATTTTGACCCTCTTGGTGTAGCATGACAGTGAGGACACTGTCAAGTTCAAGTTTGGGGGTATGCTCGGTACGTCTTCTTCCTTCGCATTCATTTGTACATATTTTTGCATTTGCATATTTATTTGAAAACCCATAAAAATTAAAAAAATATAAAAATTATTGTATTCAATGTTGGCTAATTGACTTGAGTTTGACAAATATGTTAACTAGCTAAGAACAACTAGATCTTAGACTTAGTAAATTAAAAACCCTAAAAATAACCTTTCTTAAAGTTTAACGGTAGAAAGTATATGTCTTTGTAGTTTATTTAGAAATAGGCAAATTTTGATTTCACTTCTTGGGCTAAGTCGAAACGAAGGAAAAATATTGAAGCTTTTATTAGAGTATAAGTTTGAAAAATAATTCCTAGCTTAAGTCTAGATTCTGAAAACGTATACCCTACAAATTGCACAATTACGCACCTTGAAACTTGGAATAGTAGAAGAGACCTTGAAATGCTCTTGTCTAAAGTCCTTAGTACAATGAAAATAAAAGAAAAAAAGTGAATAAAGAAAAAAATGGACACTGGTTTTTGTGATTACTTAAGGCTGTAAAAATAGAAAAATATTTAGCGAGGGTGCTTCATCACCTAGTGCCTTAGACCAACTGGTTTGGGAGTCACTGCTAAAGCCTTGGGTGTTGCAAAACTAGGAAGTACGCTTTAATGTGCTAACGCATCTTGTAATCGGTTGTTGGTACCTCAAGAAGTATTAACGGTCGCATGAAGGATGTGTAAGCGAAATTCAATTAAAAATTCACTAATTAATAAGTGCTTTGGACAATGGACGAGAGTTCGATTGCTTGATTTGAATTTCCAAGTGTAGGGGTGATATTTACACACATGTGGGGATATGTGATTAGAGTATAGATGAGAGAAGGGAATGAAGGATAGAACTTATATCTTTAGTGAAATTGATAGAAATTCCTAAGTGGAGATGGAACTTTAGAAGGAAAACTTAAGAAATGCCGAAAGGTAGGTAACTCTATAGAACATATATAATCTTAAGTTAAATAATGAGGAAGTGTGAAGAATGTGGGTGGATAATTTACAAGTCGACGATAATAGAATTCCTTGTTAGAAAACCTAATTGGAGAACAAAAGTCAAAGGGCCGAATTGATAGGATTTTGTAGGTAGTATCCGCTGAAAACCCTCAGGAGACAACACTCCTCCTACTAGGGACACCTAGAGGTTTAACGGCTTCTTGTACGTGCTCAGTGCAATCGCGTTTCCCTGCGAAAGTGCGGTTAGGATTTTAGTGAATAAAAAAAAGTTTGCTCGAGGACGAGCAAAAGATAAGTTTGGGGATATTTGTTCACACCATAATATTACATTATTATATTCCCCATTCTTATTCTTTTTATAAATAAACAGGTGCTTTTGACGCATGTCTGCTACATGTTACAGGTTACAGATTCTTGGACAGAAAACAGTGAAAACGATGTAAAGACGATGAAAAAATGGACTTTGACCAACAAATAGAAGGACCTTGATCAAGCCTACATAAAAGATAGAGTTCACAAAGTACAAGGCAATGCAAAGTCCAAGATCGCGAAGCCACGGTTAAAGTCCACCATAATTATTCACTGGAAAATCTGGAAGAGAATCAGAAGCCCAATTGAGAAAAGTACTGAAGAATAAAGAAGCCCAAATAACCAGAATGCAGCCCAGGAAAGTTGGTGAACTGAACTCACCAAAGGGCCGCGGAACCGCGGCCCAACCCTTACCCATGCCGCGGTTCCGCGGCCATTAAGAGCCTACAGTTAAAGGAATTTTTACCATAATTTAAATAGGCTCTGAATAAGTCTTCCTAGGGCTATTTTGGTAAATGTAGACATGCGGATCAAAATGTAACCTAGGGTTTCTATTTCCTATAAATAGAATGTAGGGTTCCTAGGCACGCTAAGGAGGTCTCACAAGGCATCAACCATGCCAATTTTAAAAAATACGGTGCCGAGAAACCCTAGACTACGGATCGTTGGCTAGAAATCTAGGCGAAAAGCAAACTAGTTAACACTTAACTAAGAGAATACGGAAATACAACCTTTGTAGATCCGGTCCTCCACCTCCACGGCTCCGTGATGAAGTCATCTCCGCTGTCCAAATCAAAATCCGGGCTCTAGCGTCGGCTTCATCGGAGAAAGAGCGGGCAAGGTCGTCGGCTTCGTGCCGAAGATGATCTACGTCGAGGCATCGCTAGATCAAGCTCTCACTTCACCAAGTCAAGAAACTTGTGAAGAAAAGACACTCTACTACTTGGCAAGAGGTAGAGGATGAAGAAATAGGAAGTGGGTAGACTTTAGAATTAGATTTCTCACTTGTTTTCATCAATCACCATTGATGAAGTGAAGGTTTCTTCATGGAAGAAGATGAAGAAGAAGAAGAAAGAAATATGATAAGTTAATTAAAAGGAATAGAAAAACAATACTTATCATAATTCTAACTATGGTTATGTGTAGAGAATTGACCAAGGTTAAAGGAATGGTTAGGGTTAAGGATGAGATAAGAATGGTGGACAAAGTCAAAGCTTCATGAAGCTTCAACTAAACAACAAAGAATGCCACCATTTTATCATTTCCTTTTCTTTTTCCAAAAGAATAAATAAATGAATAAAATGAATAAGGAAATAGTAAACCCTAACCATTTCATTAACCAAGGTTTAATTCTTTACACTTAACCAAAAGGCATGTATCATCAAACATGATACAAGCAAGTGCACAAAATCATATCACAAATGCAATGCGCACATCCGAGTCAGAAAATCCATTTAAAGTGAACCGATACTAGTTAATGCAAAGTAATATATCAAATATATAATTATGCATTAAATAATTAAATCAACACTTGATTCAATGATCCGGTCATGTCGCACACAACCGACTAGTATACAATGTATCGGCTTATCGAATCAATCCTTGATTCGATAACTAGGTTATATCGCATACAACCATTCGACACATTCATCGTGAGAATGGAATACGGTATCACATACACGTATTATTCTCGGTCCCGCACATATCTCATATGCGCTCCTATTTCGTTTCGCTTGAGCCAGGAAACCTCTGTGTAGGACTCTAAAGACTCGTCAATACGCCGGTAGCAGATGATGATCATATCAAACACCCACAAGCCGCAAGCGGTCTGCTAAACGTAACGGCCACCCGGGTATTGAGCGATCTGAAGATCGACGAGCAAGCCCGCTCACACTCCAGTGAATCCAACCAGTAACACTACCGTACAGTCCGGTCTGATCGTCTGATATGTCGCATATCTCGCCTAGGGGTGGTAAACGTCAGACCCCAATAGCTCGATAAGTCGTGTCGATATGAGGTCTATAACAATTCGAGATACTGCTGGTAACACTTACCAGTAAATCTCAGCAACCCTGGCCAGGGATTTCCTGTTATAGCCAATCGAACACAGCGCAACATCAACCCCCTATACCGGGAGAGACGAATCCCCTCCTATCGCTCATTGCCTCCATGTGACTCAGGACTGTACCCAAAAACCACTGTTTTGCACGCCCTCTTGGACGTGGTAAGATGGAAATCAAAGCACAGTGGGAACCACACAAGACTCTATGACGATCTCGGGTCAACAGACTACTCTGTACCAGTGTCACCAGAGAACTGCCATCTGACGTGAGGTATAATACCATCTGGGAGTTCTCGGCGAGTCCGTCCAGTGTACCCAGTCTCCACTGAGCACCCGTATAACATCTCTGATGTCAAACACCAATGGATATAGGATCATCCATCGCCCATCTGTATGGGTCGAGAAGGTACACGCTAGTCTACTCTGGTATATCGATGCCCCGTCTCGATACACCCTCGACTAGGGACTTTGAAGGATGTACTTATGGACTACCATGTCCCCACTAGTATGATCCGCATCATAGTCCAGGTAGTCAAGTACAGATCCTAAGGGCTTTACCAACATGTAACAGGGAGACAATCAGTGTACACGTTAAGGTAAAGAGCAACCAGATAGCATACTATCATGTTGAGCAAGAAAGTCCTCCCTATATATGTCCCAGCATCCACTACAATATACATCCTATGTATAGTAATGGCCTCTAGGGCATACATATAACTAACAATCTCCCACTTGCACTAGGGCCATCTGTAGCAGTGGTTGCAGTATCTCATACTCAACCATCCCATGAAAGTCTCTCTCTGGGAAAAGGCCTTTGTGAGTGGATCCGCCCGTGTTGTCCTCTGAGTCTACTCTCCTCACCTCGATCACCTTGGAGATCAATCATCTCCATGATCAGGCGATACTGCCTTAGAATATGTCTGGATCACTGATGGGACAGACGTTCCTTGGCATAAGCCACAACTCCATTGTCACACAATAGGAGGAACATAGTTCATCTTATGAACCAATATATACCCAAACAGCCTCTTTGGTAGTATCTTAAGTAGCGATGTATCCTGCCTTTATCGTCTAGTATGTCACGGTATCTAGCTTGGAACTCTTCCAACATACCGTCCCTTTACTGAGGGTAAAGACAATGCCTGCGACTGACATTCAGTCGTCTTTATCACCCTGGAACACTTCCAGTGATTCTCCCCAGGATCAATTGATACTATCTCACTACAATTAGTGAGAATCCCAACATCCAATTAAATCTATCTCATAGATCCAAAACTCAGGATTTAGGAGGTATCACTCCGATCCTACACGGAGAATCTTTGTGATAAACGGAGATTGATCGAGCGTACCATAAGAAACTCCTTCCCTATCAAGAGTATGTCATCCACGTACTCTACGAGGATCATCACCATACTCCATACTACCTTTTTGTTTATACAAGGTTCATCTACCATTTTGATGATGTCAAACTCTTTGACTAATCCATCAAAACAGATGTTCCAACTCCGCGATGCCTGCTTTAATCCTATAAAGCATCTTGTACACGTTTCCGCTGCTCCCACTGTCTACGAGGCCCTCTGGCTGTGTACTTATAGACGCATTCTTCTAAAACATCATTTAGAAAAGCAGTCATGACACCCAACCACCAGATATCATAGTCATGGTATGCAGCCGAGGCAAGTAGGATCTGGATGGACTTAAGCATAGATCCTTAGAAAAGGTTTCAACATAATCCACACCTGGTCAATGATGCAAACCTTTAACAAGTCTAGCTTTGAAAGTCTCAACTTTTCCATCTACACCAAGTAATCTTCTCAAGATATACTTGCTCCTGATGGGGATTTAACCCTTCAGCTATAGCAACCAAAGTCCATACTTTGTTGGTGTATAAGGATTCCATCTCAGATCACTAAGCATCCAGCCATTCTTACAGAGTCTTACTCCTGATGGCCAGCTCGAAACTAGTTGGGTCATCATCTCATGATGCAATCCTCGCTCCCACTGTCATAGAGAAACCGAAGTATCTCTCAGGTGGGTGAGGAACCCTACTAGATCGGCGGAGAGGCTGAGGTTCGTTGGTAACTATTGAATCATTTGGTTTTACCAAATCATCTGCTGTAGTTTGTATAGCTGGAACCTTTCCAGTTCTACATAACAGACCTTGCCTCAAGCTTGTCCAGATTTTGCTTTTAGACATAGGCCGGACAACCCCAAATCTTAACTAACTTGAGAGATGGGCTCTTCCCTTATCATATCAAATATGAAGTGGTAGGCAACTGATTTGATTCGAACCCTATTCAATAGGTATGCAGCTTCTCAAGCGCATAACTCCCTAAAGGAAATAGGTGACTCAGTAGTACTCATCATAGAGCACACCTTATCATATAGGGTGTATCTGCTCCGCCCCGATATACCATCGTGCTATGGTGTATACAGAGGAGTAATGCTGAGAGAGAATCTCATTCTCCTTTAGAATAGCCCATGAATTCCGTGCTCAAGTATTCTCCTCCCTGATCACATCAAAGGACATAATACTTGTACCCGTATTTTGGTTCTCTACTTCTAACTTATATTCTGTGAATATCTCAAAAGGTTCGGACTTGTGTTTCAATAGGAACATATGTCTGAATCTTGAGAGATTATCAGAGAATATAATGAAGTATAAAGAACCAGTCTTGGCATGTGTAGACAGGGGACCTTTATACATCAACATGTATCATCCCAAGAGTTCACTAACTCTTTCTCCGTTTCCAATAAACGGAGCTATGGTCATCTTATCTCTGTGACATGACTGGCAAGTTTCACAAGATGTAAATTCAAACTGATTTAAATATGCATCTTTATGTAACTCTAGCCAGTCGGGTCGCATTGATCTGACCTAGTCTACAATACCTCAAGAAGGATTCGTTCATTTCTGAACTCTTCCTCTTGTGTGTGTTCCATATACTAAGAACTGTAGTTTGGTTTAGAACATCAACGCTTTTAGATAACGTGCCTGAACCGATCAACTTTTGATATAGGAAATGTTCAAAACATTATCCAACAATACAAAATTTTACCGTTTCTTTACTAATAAAGAGACAGATATGATTTTGTATATCAGGTTCGGTATCTAATAACATTCGTTCAGAATCAATGTATTGTAATACATGGTGACAGTGACCAACAGACTTGGCTGCAACTCTTGCCCCGTTTTCTGCCTCATGAAACTTATCACCCGTTCTCAGTTCTCTACCTTTCTGCAGCCCTATGTAACAGATTACATATCTGGGATCCTGATCTGGTAACACATACCCAGGACGTAAAGGATACTGAGAAACAGTTCTCTGTAATGAACACACCCGAAGATGATGCATCAGCATGCACTCTCTTCGTTTGGGCGGCACGGGAAATCTGGTATTCCACAATTTCCTGCTCTGTCTTATAACAATTATAAGTTGGAGCGGGACCAACGTTCCCCAGCTCTGTATAACAAGCGGGTTCGGTCAATAATCCGTATTATTATCTTGATTAAGGCGTGATATGGTCGCTACCTGGAGAGAGAGAGAAGAAAACACTCAGCGTGCGCTCTTGCAAGAATAGATTGGTTATTATTTTATCTAATCAGGATGGCTCCCACTGCTTTTTATCAAATCTTCCTTCAAACCCAAAAAGGAAAGACTAGCCGGGATTAATTACACACTACAAGTTCGCCAATCTTTCAGCCAGGCCAGTGTCGGTACTTTGAGGGAGGTCCCCCGTGCTTTCGCACGAACCTAATTAATGTAAACCTCGTTTTCCCTGAGGCGTAACCTCGTTGACACCTTTCTAGACACCTACTTGATCGGCTAATTGTAATGTATAAAACTCTCCCAGGAGTAACTCTTACTCGCAGCGGGTATCGGGATCCAACTATCTCATAGAAGGTATGCAATCTCATTGCAAATTTCAACACTTGAAATTCCTGATAATATTTTACCCCTAGCAGCTATATGACCTTAACATAGTCAACAAATCATAAGTGCTAGTCAAGTTCAACCCGTCATTTCCCGATTGAATTAAACCCACCCGCACGACCCTTAACATAGTCAACAAAGTCGCACGACTACCCTAATCCAATCACATCATATGCTTATGCAGATAAGCACTAATTAGCTACCGCACACTACGCCTTAACATAGTCAACAAACGTAGCACGAATACTAACTAGTACTTATCTGAAATGACGGAGGGCTACGACAGGTTTTTCTGAAAACCTATTGCGTAATGAACTTGATATCGTTGTAGGATCGAATGAATTTTGAAATGGAGTGTTATTGAGGCTTTTCTAGTTTTGCTAAAGGAGTCACTCCCGGTGAAGGGATCGTCGGTCCTTTCCTCGTCGAATGAGGTGCGGGATATATCACATATATCACTGTGCAAAGCAAAAACTCTTAAAAGCAATCAAAAGACAAACCGAGTGTGTAGCATCTGCCAGTTATTGCTAAAGGAGTCACTCCCGGTGAAGGGATCTCGGTCCTTTCCTCATCGAATAAGGTGCAGGATATATCATATATACCGCTGTGCAAAGCAAGAACTGTAGCTACCCTTTTTATTTTGAAATTCGATTCTACAACATCTTAGGTTTCTTTTATTTCATTAATCTCATTAATGAAGTCCCATCATTTAAATACCTAAACATCACAGATAAATACGACGTACACTTATGCCATCCGCATTCGCCTCGATGTCCCCTCGTGCACCGTTAGGTTAGGTAACTAACGGCAGAGCGGGGCAGGGCTAGCGCGGGTGTAAAACATAAGTAACGCCTATATAATATATCATATATACTATATACAGTATCTATCACAGAACATCACATGATCACATCACAGATATCGCAGCAGAAGAATCATATGAAATATTGGATATACTAGGACGTCCGTGTTTTTAATACGAGCCAGTATAAAACACGGATTCCACGGTCGTGATGAATAGCCAAACCCACACCCCTAGACCCCTACGAGAGCGGCAAGCAACCCTACCAATTCTGGAGTTAGGAGACCCGGACTCGACTCCTCGAGTTGGTCTCCCACTGGACTCCAGAACCCGGTTACTTATGCTCCCCTCCTTGGGTCTATCCTAGTGCGGAAAAGTAAATAATATACAAAAGGTGACATCTTCCGCAACCTGAAAGTGCCCCAATAAAAGAATATTACATACAAGTTTTTACATGAATGAAAATGAAAAACACTCATCTCACATAAAAACCCCCGGCTATTCAAACACGACGATCCAATATAACATATCCAGCAACACATAACATCACATGTCATCAACGTAAGTAAATATGCGCATCCCAATTGTCGTTGATATATAGCAACGAAACCGGCGATATCACATATTACACTTACGGTCACAGAAAAGAAAGTGTAAAACTACAACAGTTGGAATCCGCAACCACCTCAGACATCACATACCTGACCAAATGAATTCTTTAGACATCGCATGCCTAACAATTATAAACCCCGCATTTTAGTCTCAAAATCGAAAACACTTTTCAATATCAAGTCGGGCAATTCAACAAGATTCCCGACATCCTGATCGAATGCTCGTCGCAAACTTCAGTAGACGGCCGCACCCCCGATACCGTCGACGAAGTGCACCAAGGCGGAACACCGCTACCGCGAGCACCCGAACGGATGATTTCGGCGACGGGGTTCTCCTACAGTCACTTGGTCGGGGTTATGGAGTGAGGGTGTCTATTAAGTTTACCCGGCGAGTATCCGCGTACGCTACGTGATTGCGACGGACTTTTGATCGCATCAAAATTCCGTAGCAACCGACCAAGTGAGACTAAAGTGCTATATTTATAACATTCATACGGTTATCTCATAACTCATTGTGAATTCCAATTATTGTATCCCATTCCAGATAAATAGAAAATGTTAAACTTTCCGATCGAACAATCGAACACCCAAGGTTTCCCAATACAGATCAACACATGAAATAAGTCTAACAACATTCAGTTCGTGCCTCAGTACCAACGGTCCAGCCGTAGAAGGGTCAAGCCAACGCCTCACATGTGGCACGCCGTACTGCCCCAAACCCGAAGGTTCAAAGGGCAGTTCAAGACGGTCACATAATCGAGTTAAGGTTTGTTGTCTTCTAGAGGGTCCATCGAGTTACTTGCACTACTTAGAACGTCGTTAAACTACGGAAAAATCCAACACTTGGAAATTTCCCGACAGGGGAAAAATTGGGTATTTATATCCGGTCGAACTTTTTAACATATTCTAAAAATTATCCGGAAAGCCACACAGACAAAATTTGATACTCCGATCGAAACACCGAATCCCCAAATCAATCCCAGAAAATTCAACTCTTGAATTAATTTTGAATTAATTTACACACATGTGGGGATATGTGATTAGAGTATAGATGAGAGAAGGGAATGAAAGATAGAACTTATATCTTTAGTGAAATTGATAGAAATTCCTAAGTGGAGATGGAACTTTAGAAGGAAAACTTAAGAAATGCCGAAAGGTAGGTAACTCTATAGAACATATATAATCTTAAGTTAAATAATGAGGAAGTGTGAAGAATGTGGGTGGATAATTTACAAGTCGACGATAATAGAATTCCTTGTTAGAAAACCTAATTGGAGAACAAAAGTCAAAGGGCCGAATTGATAGGATTTTGTAGGTAGTATCCGCTGAAAACCCTCAGGAGACAACACTCCTCCTACTAGGGACACCCAGAGGTTTAACGGCTTCTTGTACGTGCTCAGTGCAATCGCGTTTCCCTGCGAAAGTGCGGTTAGGATTTTAGTGAATAAAAATACGTTTGCTCGAGGACGAGCAAAAGATAAGTTTGGGGATATTTGTTCACACCATAATATTACATTATTATATTCCCCATTCTTATTCTTTTTATAAATAAACAGGTGCTTTTGACGCATGTCTGCTACATGTTACAGGTTACAGATTCTTGGACAGAAAACAGTGAAAACGATGTAAAGACGATGAAAAAATGGACTTTGACCAACAAATAGAAGGACCTTGATCAAGCCTATATAAAAGATAGAGTTCACAAAGTACAAGGCAATGCAAAGTAAAAGGCAATGCAAAGTCCAAGATCGCGAAGCCACGGTTAAAGTCCACCATAATTATTCACTGGAAAATCTGGAAGAGAATCAGAAGCCCAATTGAGAAAAGTACTGAAGAATAAAGAAGCCCAAATAACCAGAATGCAGCCCAGGAAAGTTGGTGAGCTGAACTCACCAAAGGGCCGCGGAACCGCGGCCCAACCCTTACCCATGCCGCGGTTCTGCGGCCATTAAGAGCCTACAGTTAAAGGAATTTTTACCATAATTTAAATAGGCTCTGAATAAGTCTTCCTAGGGCTATTTTGGTAAATGTAGACATGCGGATCAAAATGTAACCTAGGGTTTCTATTTCCTATAAATAGAATGTAGGGTTCCTAGGCACGCTAAGGAGGTCTCACAAGGCATCAACCATGCCAATTTTAAAAAATACGGTGCCGAGAAACCCTAGACTACGGATCGTTGGCTAGAAATCTAGGCGAAAAGCAAACTAGTTAACACTTAACTAAGAGAATACGGAAATACAACCTTTGTAGATCCGGTCCTCCACCTCCACGGCTCCGTGATGAAGTCATCTCCGCTGTCCAAATCAAAATCCGGGCTCTAGCGTCGGCTTCATCGGAGAAAGAGCGGGCAAGGTCGTCGGCTTCGTGCCGAAGATGATCTACGTCGAGGCATCGCTAGATCAAGCTCTCACTTCACCAAGTCAAGAAACTTGTGAAGAAAACACACTCTACTACTTGGCAAGAGGTAGAGGATGAAGAAATAGGAAGTGGGTAGACTTTAGAATTAGATTTCTCACTTGTTTTCATCAATCACCATTGATGAAGTGAAGGTTTCTTCATGGAAGAAGATGAAGAAGAAGAAGAAAGAAATATGATAAGTTAATTAAAAGGAATAGAAAAATAATACTTATCATAATTCTAACTATGGTTATGTGTAGAGAATTGACCAAGGTTAAAGGAATGGTTAGGGTTAAGGATGAGATAAGAATGGTGGACAAAGTCAAAGCTTCATGAAGCTTCAACTAAACAACAAAGAATGCCACCATTTTATCATTTCCTTTTCTTTTTCCAAAAGAATAAATAAATGAATAAAATGAATAAGGAAATAGTAAACCCTAACCATTTCATTAACCAAGGTTTAATTCTTTACACTTAACCAAAAGGCATGTATCATCAAACATGATACAAGCAAGTGCACAAAATCATATCGCAAATGCAATGCGCACATCCGAGTGAGAAAATCCATTTAAAGTGAACCGATACTAGTTAATGCAAAGTAATATATCAAATATATAATTATGCATTAAATAATTAAATCAACACTTGATTCAATGATCCGGTCATGTCGCACACAACCGACTAGTATACAATGTATCGGCTTATCGAATCAATCCTTGATTCGATAACTAGGTTATATCGCATACAACCATTTGACACATTCATCGCGAGAATGGAATACGGTATCACATACACGTATTATTCTCGGTCCCGCACATATCTCATATGCGCTCCTATTTCGTTTCGCTTGAGCCAGGAAACCTCTGTGTAGGACTCTAAAGACTCGTCAATACGTCGGTAGCAGATGATGATCATATCAAACACCCACAAGCCGCAAGCGGTCTGCTAAACGTAACGGCCACCCGGGTATTGAGCGATCTGAAGATCGACGAGCAAGCCCGCTCACACTCCAGTGAATCCAACCAGTAACACTACCGTACAGTCCGGTCTGATCGTCTGATATGTCGCATATCTCGCCTAGGGGTGGTAAACGTCAGACTCCAATAGCTCGATAAGTCGTGTCGATATGAGGTCTATAACAATTCGAGATACTGCTGGTAACACTTACCAGTAAATCTCAGCAACCCTGGCAAGTGATTTCCTGTTATAGCCAATCGAACACAGCGCAACATCAACCCCCTATACCGGGAGAGACGAATCCCCTCCTATCGCTCATTGCCTCCATGTGACTCGAGACTGTACCCAAAAACCACCATTTTGCACGCCCTCTTGGACGTGGTAAGATGGAAATCAAAGCACAGTGGGAACCACACAAGACTCTATGACGATCTCGGGTCAACAGACTACTCTGTACCAGTGTCACCAGAGAACTGCCATCTGACGTGAGGTATAATACCATCTGGGAGTTCTCGGCGAGTCCGTCCAGTGTACCCAGTCTCCACTGAGCACCCGTATAACATCTCTGATGTCAAACACCAATGGATATGGGATCATCCATTGCCCATCTATATGGGTCGAGAAGGTACACGCTAGTCTACTCTGGTATATCGATGCCCCGTCTCGATACACCCTCGACTAGGGACTTTGAAGGATGTACTTATGGACTACCATGTCCCCACTAGTATGATCCGCATCATAGTCCAGGTAGTCAAGTACAGATCCTAAGGGCTTTACCAACATGTAACAGGGAGACAATCAGTGTACACGTTAAGGTAAAGAGCAACCAGATAGCATACTATCATGTCGAGCAAGAAAGTCCTCCCTATATATGTCCCAGCATCCACTACAATATACATCCTATGTATAGTAATGGCCTCTAGGGCATACATATAACTAACATAGAACTCTAAATCATTGTAAACTTTATGCCTCCTTTTAATAATAAAATACAGATTTCTTTATGGAGAGCATCGGTGCCTCTCTTCAATTCATCTATTCAGATCTGACAACCCTGCGTAAATGTTTGGAGAGATCCATCTGTAAAGTAAGTAGATTTATTTATTTTCTTGCCCTATATAATTTCAATTCATGCCCTAGATTAAATTTATTTTCCTGCCCTAGTATAGATTTTATTTATCTGCCCTAGTTATAACTTTCAATTAATTGCCCTAGGTAGAATAATTAGGTTTTTAGATTTAATAATCAATCTGAACACCCTTCGGAATTAGCTCGTTAGCGCGACTAGGAGAGTCACAACATCCCTGTGGACCGACCCGTACTCACCGGCTAGCTGCAAAGCGACGCCGTTCTTGATTGCGGTAATAGATAGTTTTTGACATACAAATCACCGCCTATTGGAAAGCTTGATGCAGGATATCAATAAGATTGTTTCTCCTTTTCTTTGAGATTAGGCCCATCAGATACACTGAGTATACCTTATCTTCGGCATCATCCAAAGACTTAAGCGGCATGCCTGCATAGAATAAAGGAAGTGCTTCCCAGATCGCCCTCATAATAAGTTTCAAAAGAGAAGAGCGACGAGGGAGTAGTCGACCGTTTTACTCGTTGAAGCGGCTCATGATCTCAGCACACTGAGCGTTGGTGAGCTCCTGGTTCTGGCTGCGGCCCAATGCACGAATGTCTCCATAAGAAATGATCTTGTCAAGATCATACAAATGGGCAGCCATAATATCTGAAATAAAGATAGGTGAGAATTTAATTGATAAACCAATCAAGAAGAATGCTTGTCTAAATGAACAGTGGATTTCAAACGACTCTACGCATTCCACAGAGAGAGAAGACCCACTGCAGAACCCTATGCAAATCATAGGGGATCTTTCTGAAAACTTTTTGCAAAGAGCAACTAAGGGCAAGAAAATCCCAAGAAGTCTTCTCTTAAGAACTAAATCCTTTAGAGGAATTAAATTCCTTTTGAATGGAGGAGTTAAACTCCCAGAATACTTTTTCAGAGCTAAAACTCTTTGGAATGGAATTAAATTCCAGAGAAAGGTCAAAGTAGCGCCATCGATCCCTGAGATCAAAAGAACCCTAACAAAAAGGGTTTGTTATTTAAAGATTGGACCTTATTTTAACTTGTAAAGATGGGTTCTTGTTAAAAGAAAAAAACCCTTGGTGTGGATTTAAAATCCAAATTCCAACAAAATGTTCTTCAGCCGTTCAAGATCATTACCTGAAAAAAGGAATCTTTGTTAATAGAGTTAAACTCTGGAAAATTTTGAAACAGAGAACTAAGCTCTGAGAGAGAGAATTAAATTCTCAAGGCAAGAACGAGCAAGGAAGAAGATGGAAAGTGGAGGCGCTTCTGAAGGGACTCCTGCATTTATAGGATGTGATGGGAAACGGTTCATCTACCCCCTTCCCTATGCAGATCCAACGGTCACAAAGGTGACAGCGTTGCACTCACGTGCAAACATGTGAGAACAACGCTGTGGGGGCATTTTTCCCCTGATAAAATATCAGGAAATACCCCAATGGGTTATCACGTGCTCACACATGACCAAGGGCCACGTGCTGACACGTGATGGTTTCCTGGAACTCTGTTTTAATAGAATTAAATTCTAATCAAACAATCAATTAATGGAGTCACGTGTCCATACGTGATGGACCTTTAAACACACTGAAAGGGATTAATAAAGTACAATTGTCACGATCCGAAATAGCACGTGACTGGCCCTTGAATCATATGAAGTTTATAGGACTCCATCTAATCCAAGTAAGCCAAAAGTCCAGAAATCTAAAATCATTTTTAAGTAATAAATAAAGGAAAAATAGTTTGAAAGAAGTGAAGAAAACATGTTTTAAAAAACAAGGTTTTTAAATGAGTAAGCCGAATATGCATTTTTTTAAAATCTATAGTCTTTTCTGAAAATTTCTGCAGAGTTTCCTTTGTAAAAACTGGCCCCGAACGGGGTACAACATGAATAATATAAATACATCAATGATAAAAGGCACCCCCAAGCAGGAGCTAGCTCTTCGTTAATCGACGGTCACAACCACGCAAACAATATAGTATACAACGCCAAAGGGCGAGGATCAAAACTCAAAAGGAAACTCAAAATCAGCATGAAAACCATAATACTACAACGCGCGACTCTATGGTCGAAATAATACACAACTGGTTTTCTAAGTCTGAAACAATATACAAGTTTAGTTGATGGAATTACTAGATACAACTGATAACAATAAATATAAGGGCGGTCACGATGCGAGTGAACTCACCTATCAATGCAATCACCCAGAAAGGAAGCAGTGTGCCAGAAAAGCCGCAATGAAACCTGTACGGCAAAACCTGCAAGAAACTGTGGCACAACGGGGGTGAGTTGCCAACTCGTGAATAGAAAACATCACAGAGCAGAAATCGTATGTATGACTCAATCCTAGGTCAATACGATCAAATATATAAATAAATCTCAAATGAATAAGTCTGAAGCATGAAAAAGTGGACAGGGTAAACATCTATACATAAGTGTAATCCCATGTGCTCGTGTCAGTGCCTCAGGTAACAACATATCATAAATATGAGGTATGATCAAGGTAATCAGTGTCGACTATATCATAAAGTTAATGAGTATGTGGATATCGTCCACGTGTCACCCAATGACAATAAGCATCATGCATGTAAATATCATAAAGCATATGCATGGAAGTATGAGGATGTAAATCAACATGTGTCGCTCGCGACATATCAAAATCATGGAACCTGAGTGTCTAGCATCGACACTCGAAAACATCATGAAACCTATGCCTAGTATCGGCACGTAAATCCTCATATATATATAGGGCTCCGTCAGTCCGGATCGGCCCATGGGCTCCGTCAGTCCGGATCGGCCCGCATCATCTCTCAACTCCGGTCGGTATCCTCCGGATAACCGCCGAGCTCAAATACAATCACCGGTAGGTAGTACTCCCCTGCCAGGCTTACCGTCCAACATATACGAGTCTTCTTGCCCCGGGGTACCTCACCGGGTCCACCATGTACCCACAGACGATGCCTACCGCTCCTCGAATCGGGTTTTACATGCCACTCTCAGAACCGAGAAAACACATGGTGGACGCACTGAAATATCATATCAAGGGTAACCGGGTTTTTAAAACAATACATACTCTCTTTTAAAATACCCACGGTTCCCAAATCCAGAAATATCATGGAAACAACATATCTCAATGCGTATAATCAGAAAGCATGATGTATGCGACATCTAAAAGAAATGTGAGCATATCAGTATATCATGCGACATGGAATAGTAATATGCACATAGCGAGGGAAGACCGCTCCTTTGAAATGAACCAGTTTTAAAAGTATCTTTCGGTTCCCAATTCTCAAATCAAGCCAGAATCATATATGTATGTGCAAATACATATGTATGCAAGAATGGGTGTACAATAGGTATGTGCACAGATATGAGTGTACAATAGGTATGTGCACAGGTATGAGTGTACAATAGGTATGTGCATAAGTATGAGTGTACAATACGTGAGTACACAAGCATGCCATGCAAGGGATCATATCCTGATGCAATAATCCTACTGTGTAGTGACATAGCAATTATCGACGATGAAGTGTGTGAGCCGGTAAGCAGGTGTACGTGGAACATACGCATCATCGATAATGGTGTTGGTGTCCTGTCAGCATGGTTTTAATATAACAATAAACATATTTCAACATGCGATGCGATGCAAAAAGCAAGAATATGCGGAAAATGAATAATAAACACAACAGTGCAGTATCTACATCAATGTATTTATGTCATACTGTTTTGCCATTTGAAAGAAGACGAATCGGGGTTTTTAGGAAAATAAGGGCTACGGTGTTTTTAAGAAAAGATGTGTCTTTTGAAAATATCCGTAGAATCCCTTTGCCTGTCTTTAAAATACTCCCGATTCATTAGTTTTTGAAATAGGTATGATATCGGCCTAGCCTAACATCTACTAAGCAAACTACAGATCTAACTAACAAGTCAATCGGGAGGGGTATGTAAACCACCTAAATCTGAGTCGATATATATATATATATATATATATATATATATATATATATATATATATATAAACATATAAATATAATAGTCGGTGATCCCGCCTCAAGGTACCGCGTACGATACAATATCATATGACATCCTCGAGTCATGAGTGCGGATCTTATCATCAAATAAAGCTCGTACGGTAAATCATCGTACGGCATCCCAAATCTGGGTACGGGTCAATATCACATTCATCTCATCAATTATCTGGTATCCTTATCATCATATCTCATGATCTGGGGTACTGATCTAAGTCTAGTACTAACCGATACCATCTATATAAATGCGTGCGTAAAACACACGTCCAAGGCCCGCTAAAATCTCATATCGTATCCCAAATAAGAACCACATCATATCACCGATCTCATGGCACTATGCCCAATCTCATCGACTCATCTCCAATTATCATCCACTATCCTCATCATCCAGGTATAAGTATAACAGATAAGCATGTGTGTGCGTGTGGGTGTAAACCTATTCTAGGGTTCGCAATTAGGAAACTATACTAGTTTACTTCTAAACCCTAATCTATCCATAGTACACCTAATCACATCTTGAATATCCAAGTCACACATAACGCTATTATATATATAACGCTATCATATATATATATATATATATATATATATATATATATATAATATCTAGTACTAAATATCGAACTGCGGGGGTGCTATACGCCATCCACCCGACTTCCCCGTAGATATAATCAACTCACCTGCATCCTGCGTGTCGGTGTCGATGTCGCCTTTATCTCCTTCATCATATGGAACCCTCGTGAAGGTACCTACAAGGATAACACAATCGCAAATGCACATTAAACTCATATTGGAAAATCAAAACGACACGCTAAGGCCTATAGGTTGGAACCTATGGACTACGCTTTCAAAACCATCAAACAACCCTCGATATCGTCGTACAAACGCCAAGTGATCGAGGTAAAACACAATTACGCAAATCCAGAATTTAAAATACGCAATACGAAAACACAAATCAAAACAACAACTATTAAAAATGGTCCCAGATTTTACCCTAGGTCAAATTGGTCAATTCTGCATATACCAAGGGTCTAGTTTACATGAAATAAAGTTACAGAACCAACACGAATCAAAATGGCGGGACCCAGGCCGCAATTTGCGGCTATATGGATTAAATCTGCGGCTAGATAATGGATTTAGGGGCTGGGGTCTTGGGGTTAGCTTCCTGGGTGCCTGCACATCTCTTTGTGTTTGCAAAATAATTTTCAGAGTCTCCGAGTGATAGCAGATTTCAATTAACCCTCACAGATTCCACAATTTCCCGATATTGGCTTTTCTAAATCCGTATTCCGGTGTTCTAGTCTCTGTTTTAGGCCTGAATTCTAGCACTAGGGGGTTTGTGTGTCCTCTACTGAGCTAAATTACACATCACAATCCAAGGTTTCCCTAAACCCTAACTAGAGTTTTCAAAGTTCACCCAAACCACACGATATCAGTTCTAATCTAACATGGGGGTAAAAGTAATGGAAATACCAAGCTAAAGGTTCAGAAAATACCTCATTTGGCAACTTAAGAAAATTCTTGAGTTGCCCCAAGTGTCCAAAATCCTTGGTTTCTTGGTCCAATGTGCTTCCCTTGAGTTTGTGCACCTTTTTAATGAAATGGGATTTGGGTTTTAAGGTGTTTATCATGGAGTTTTGGGGGGGTTTGTGGAGAATGAAGGGAGGGGCAGCAGCAGCAGCAGCTAGGTGAGGAGAGGGATGAGAAATGAGTGAAGAAATGGAGAAGGAATGGCTCAAGACTTGGGTTGACCCTCACCCACTCTTTCTCTCTCTTAACCATACCTAATTCTTTACTCATTTCCTTTTTCTTTTCTATTTTCTTTCTCACCTCAATAGTAACCCCAAAATAAAAGCCATGCACCCAAAATCATGTAGAAAAAATGCAAGTGTGAAATGATATGGTACATGTTTTGCACAAAACTAGCTTAAAGCGCGATTAACGATTTTTAATCGCGATTAGCACTAAATTAGCGTATAATTAATCATAAAAACCTAAAAATTGCATAATTCCATAAAACACCATCTTTTTAGTAATTTCCATAATTTTCCAAAAATTTTCCCAATTTTATCGGTATTTAATTATACCGCCTTATTAAAATATTCAATATTTTATTATTAAATTATAAAAATTCCCAAAAAATAATATTCTATTTTTTTTTGAAATGTTACAACAATAAAATAAAGGAAAAATCCCAATGGTGCATCACGTGCTCACACGTGACCAAGGGTCACGTGCTAACACGTGATGATTCCTTAGTTCTTTAAAAACAACAGAATTAAATTCTGGTTAAACGCTTAATTGGGAAGTCACGTGTCAACACGTGATGGGTTCATAAGCTCTTTAATTAATAGAATTAAATTCTATTTAAATGATCAAACAGTAGGTCACGTGCTAACACGTGATAGACTCTTAAACATTCTGAACTAATAGAATTAAATTCTAATTAAGAGAAATCAAAGACCCTAACTGGAAAAATATTTCTTTAGATCTTTCCAAACAAAAAGATTGTGCTCTGTAACGTGGAGCACCGTTGGATTAAAAATCCAATGGTGATTAAAAATCACCAATTTATGGAAAGATTTTATACAAGGAAAGATTTCCCTGAAATTCACCAAAAATAACAAACAGAATATCTTCTGGATAAAAAATCCAATGGTGAATAAAATTTACTGAGTGATCTAAAAGATCATGTTAGTTATAAAAACAGCCAAAATCTTTCAATGAAAGATTGACTAAACAGATTGATTCTTTTCTTTCTCCTATAAATAGGAGCCAAGAAGAGAAGAGAAGGGAACTTGGATTTTTGGAGAAAAAACAACAATAGAGAGAAAAAAGAAAAAAGAATTTAATTCTCAAGAAAAGAAACCCTAGGTGAGAAAAGGGAAAGAGATCTAAGCTCCATAAAACAAAAAGAGAATTTAATTCTCAATTTAAGAGTTTAACTCTTCTGAATAAGAACTTAGTTCTTCCTTTAGTTGAAGATCTGCAGAAGCAGATCTCCCCACAAGTTGAGAATTTAATTCTCATCGGGGAGATTCTGCCATGCAGATCCAAAAGTTAGAGGGAGAATTGAGTTTAGAGAATTTAATTATCCCAAATTCACAGGAATTTAATTTCTCCAAATGAAACTAGGGTTTAACCCTATATGAGAATTTAATTCTCCCAAATTCATAGGAATTTAATTTCTCCAAAAGAAATTAGAGATCAACCCTACATAAGAATTTAATTCTTCCAAATTCACAGGAATTTAATTCCTCCAAATGAAATTAGGGTTTAACCCTACATAAGAATTTAATTCTTCCATATACATAGGAATTTAATTCCTCTAAAACAGAATTAGGGTTTAACCCTACAGAGAATCTAATTCTTAAAATAAGAGACTTAAAGCTCTCCATTCACATAAAAGAACTTGGTCACGTGGTGACAGGTGGCCCCCATCCTCAATGATCAAAAAAGAAAGAACAAGACTAGGTCACATGCCCCCACGTATCCCTAAAACAAATTCCTCAAAATGAGAAAGAAAAACTTGGAGGCAATGCCTCACGTGCTCCCACGTGACCCTCAAAATAAAGGGAACAAAGCCAAAGGCAGAATCAATTTTGGGCGCTCTCACGTGACCCCTTAATAAACACTTTAATAATCACTACATGGATACCCATCACGTGCCAACACGTGATGGCCTGAAGATTAAAAGTGTTTAACACTTATTTAAATATCCTGAGAACAAAATAAAGGAGCTTTGGCCCAATTTTCAGGCGTCTCACGTGATCTCACGTGACCACCCCAGTGTTAGTGTTTAACACTATTTTGAGCATCTTGTCTCCAGTGTTTAACACTGTTTTAAAGTGCATCACGTGAGAACACGTGATCGCCAAATATGTGCTAGTGTTTAACACTATTTTAAGACCAATCTAGCCTAAATTGGCTAAGTCTTCCAGAGGCAAGACTTCCCTTTGACTGAGCCTCAAATATATCCTTATCTTCCAAGATTGATCATCTTATATGGCATATGAGTGCTCAACACTCAATAAAAGATAAAGACATGGTCAGAACCCAGACTCATGTTTAGCATTGCTAAATAATGGGGGGCCGAACCAAGACAAATGTTCAATAGTCCAACAAAGGGCCAACATTTCAAACTTAATTGGACTTAGCCCAAATTGGCCATAAGTCCTCAATTCAGATTTAACTGAGCCAATATGCTCATAATCTAATTAATTGATCTTAGTTCCAAATTGGACTACAGATCTCCCAATCAACTTTGGTTCAAGGGTACTGTTCCCCTCCGAAAGACGGCGACGACGTGAAGACGTCTTGCCTGAGATTCGGGGCAGATGCTATTTGGTTTTATCCGTCCACCTCTCCGAAGATGCCAAGTTGATTTATGGCACTGTGTATCGGAGGTTTAGACGGATGCGACCGATGTAGCAGACTTCGTCAGATTCCCCCTCGCTTGAGGGGTTTTTGATTGTGGGGATGCTCTTCCCTGCAGGCGCAAGCCCCTGCAGTTAATTACGTTACCGCATCGCGGTAACCACTTTCTCCTTCTCCAGAAATTTCACTTCGTGTCGTGTGTGTTTATTTTGTTTGTGGTTGCCCGTGGATTGTATATGGAGACTAAGTGATGCCATCGTCCGTAGGACGTGGATTAGTCCAAATCCGTATTTTACTTAGATTTGGGTTTGGTGTTTTAGTTTAAGGATACGTTAGCCCTATTTAAGGCTAAGATCAACTTAAACTTTTGTTAAGGATACGTTAGCCTAATTTCCAGACTAAGATCAACTTAACGGGATCGTTTGGATCCGACAAGAGAGCAATTGGCTCTATTATTTAGTTTAATGACGTTGCGGTCGATTTCCAGTTTAGGGACATGGTGGTCCATCATTCCCATTTGGGGACGAACATTAGTTTAAGGACATTTCGGTCCAACGTTCCCATTTTGGGACGAATATTAGTTTAAGGAAGTTTCGGTCCACGAGTTTAAGGACCCCGCAGTCCGTATCGATGTGTGGTTGTCGGGACTCGTCACCTCTCTGACGTCGTTGAAGGATTACAATGATAGGGGTCAGAGGAGTTCAGAGATGTACCCTTGTACCGGATGTAAATTGATTTAGGAGAGCAGTCTTGCTCAGTCAATTTAATTTGAGAACTTACGGCCATGATTGGGCTAAGTCCAGTTGAGAATATTCAACGTTTTTATGTTTAGCCTATTAGGCCTGTGCTAGGGCTTTGCCCCTGTTTGATAATACACTGCATTTTATTTTGGCCTGCTAGGCCTTTCTGATTTGGGCTCTGTCCCTTTATAAATGATGCAGAGCATCTGTTTGGGCTCTGCCCTTCTTTAAAATAATGCATTGCATTTAATTTGGCTTGTTAGGCCTTTTTTAATTAGGCTTGGCCCTTCTGTAAATAATGCAGTGCATTAATTACTTGACAGTGGTTTGTCAGGCGCTTTGCGCCAATTATTGAGCGCAAGCGCTTGTCGTGGTGACACGTGTCATACTCTGGTGAGCGCAAGCGCAATAGCGCAGTGCGCTGCGCCAGTGCACTGCGCTACTGACACGTGGCGCGCTCTGGTGAGTTGCGCTAACTTTAAAGAGCAATGCTCTATCTTAAAAGCGCACAGCGCAAGTGGTCTTGGAGCCGACACGTGGCGCTCTCTGGTGGCTTGCGCCAACCCAGGAGTGCAACAGTGCAGTTTTGCAAGTGCAGGGCACTGTTTTAATAACTTAATCCAATTTTGGATTTAAGAGAAGAATCTTTAAGATTCCAGAACCAATGGTTCATAAAAAAGTGCAAGGCACTGTTATTATTATATTTTTTTTATTGAAAATCATTGATCTTGTTCTTAGATCAATGATCTATTCAGAAGAAATTCTTCTTTATTATAAAGGTTTTTACCTTTTTTTCTTTTCTTGAGTTCTTCTCACAATTCTTCAGAGTTCTCTCTATTTCTGAGTTTTTTTGTTTTCTCTCTGTTTTGTTGTGTTTTGAATTGTGGTCTAGGGGCCTTTATATAGTGCCCATTAATTTGTTAAATTTGTTAAAGAGATCATTCTTTGAGTAGTTTGGGGATTTTTCTCCACCGTTGGATCTTTGATCCAAGGGCTTCTGTTTTATAAAAGACAATTTTTTTGTTTTAACAAGAACAGAAAGATTTTACTGGAATTTTAATTCTGTTTGGCGCAAACGCACCTACGCTTGACAAGTGTCGCGCAGCGCAGAGCGCAGTGCAACTGCGCTAGCGCAACTGCGCGGACACATGTCGCGCAGCGCAGAGCGCAAGTCAGCTCTTCTTTATTTTAAGATTTGATTTTTATTATCTTTTAAAACAGAGCTTTGCTCTGATTAGGGGAAACAGAAGCATTGCTTCATTTTCCGTCTTGGGATTTGAACAGAGCTTTGCTCTGAAAGGGAGATTTTCTCCTTTATTATTATTATTTATTTATTTATTTATTTTTCTTTTATTGTTATTATTTTATATGGAACGGGTTTTGAGCCAAAATTTTGGCGGGAACAAATGCCCCCCACTACTTTGCCCACGTAAGTATGTACGCGGGTGAAGTAGTGCGAAGTTATGAGTAGCCATGGAATCGAGGGCTTAGAAGACAAGTTTAAGGTCCTTGTAGCCTAAGACTTTTCAACTTTATGAGCCGTGAGGGTCTCACAAAGACTTTCCTCCCTACGGATCGTGAGGATCTCGTAGGTGTATTTTCTCCTTAGGGGTCGTGAGGACTCCTAAGTGTGTTTTCTCTTATAAGTCGTAAGGGTCTTATAAAAGTATTTTCCCTATTACGAGTTGAGAGGACTCGTAAGCGGTTGTTTCCCTCCTTGTCGAGATTCGACTTTAGAGAGTGTGACCCGTGGATAGTATGCAAGAGACCGTTTTAGATCGACTTGCAGGGCCCCAGTGCTTAGGAAACAGGTTTTTTAATCCCCACTGCCTAAGGCTTTTTATCACGAGTCGAGCCGCATCGAGAAGTTCTCGCAAAGACTTCAATTTCTTCACAAGTCGAGACGAATCGAGCATTTCTCGCAAGAATATCCTAACGTCATAGTTAACCTCTGCACTTTACGACAGAAGTCCGTTAGGGTCTGTGGTACTTAGGGTTTTGGTCGTCGTACCGTCGCATCAGCTGATATATTCCTCGATAGGCAATCGTGCTGTTCGAATAGCCCTGCGACTGCCGTGTCTCTGATCCCTTCGGGGGCTGGACAAGACGTCTTCAAGCAATCCTTCTTGGCAGTTTGACCGTCGGAAGAGCAAGCGTTAGGAATTTCGCCATGCCGCTTTTTACTTGAGGTTAGGCTCATTTTGGAGAGCCCCGATGAGTCATAACCACTCCGGGCTGGTGAAGGATGATCTCCGATAGTCTTTCAGGTTTTATGTGAGTTGCCGTCAAGACCCTGAAGCTAGGAATTTGGCCTTTGCTTCGTTTGCTGGCATCGCGTCTGCTGTATCGAGACGAATGTCGAGGTTGTCTCTAGGTTGCTGGTGAACCGTCGAAGTTTGGAACTAGGGATTTTGCCGTGGCTCCATTGTTTGATGATGTTGCATCTGCTGTGTCTAGACGAATGTCGAGGTGGTGACCATTCCGCACTGGTGTGAGATGATCTCCGATTGTTTTTCAGGCTTTATATGACTTGCTGTTAAGACCTTGAAGCTAGGAATTTGGCCTTTGCTTCATTTGTTGTCATTGCATCCGCCGTATTGAGACGAATGTCGTGGTTGTCTCTAGGTTGCTGGTGAACCGTCGAGGTCTGGAACTAGGGATTTTGCCGTGGCTCCTTTTGGTGATGTTGCGTCTGCTGTGTCGAGACGAACGTTGAGGTGGTGACCACTCCGCACTGGTGGCAAGATGATCTCCGATTGTCTTTCAAGCTTTATATGACTTTCCGTTAAGATCCTGAAGCTAGAAATTTGGCCTTTACTTCGTTTGTTTTCATTGCATCCGCCGTATTGAGACGAATGTCGTGGTTGTCTCTAGGTTGCTGGTGAACCGTCGAGGTCTGGAACTAGGGATTTTGCCGTGGCTCCTTTTGGTGATGTTGCGTCTGCTGTGTCGATGTAGGGTTCCTAGGCACACTAATGAGGTCTCACAAGGCATCAACCATGCCAAATTCAAATTTTTCATGTGCCTACAAACCCTAATACGGATCATTAACTAGAGTTTAGGCGAAACTACAAGCTAGTTAACAACTTAATTACTAAGTGAACGGAAATACAACCTTTGTAGATCCGGTTCTCCACCTCCATAGCTCCGCGTTGACGTCCCTCCACTGCGATCATCGGATCTCGGACTCTAGTAATAGTTTCGTCGAAGAAATGATCGGGCTAAATCGTCGACTTCGATGCCGAAGATGATCTACGTCGAGGCAACTCAAGATCAAGCTCCAACTTCACCAAGTCATGAAACTTGTGAAGAAAACACCCTATACTACTTGGCAAGTGGTAGAGGATGAAGAAATAGGAAGTGGGTTCACTTTAGAATTGGATTTCTCACTCTTTTTCTCAAGTCACCATTGAAGCTAGCAAGTTTCTTTCTTCTTGAAGAAAAAGAAGAAGAAGAAGAAAAAGAATATGATAAGAATATCAATAATAGAAAATGAAGCGATTCTTATCATAATGAAACCTTGGGTTAGTTTAACAAGTGTAGAGAATAAACTAGGGTTAGGTGAATGGTTAGGGTTAAGGAAAAAACAAAATGGTCAAAGTTTTCAAAGCTTCATGAAGTTTCAAGAATGAAACAAATTTAGCCACCATTTTATTCTTGCCAAAATAAACAAATAAATAAATAAAAATGAATAAATGAATAATTCAAAACCCTAACCATTCACTTAACCATGGTTTAAAGTAAACATACACCCAAGCTTGCATGTGTCATCAAACATGATACAATCTAGTGCACAAAAATATATCACATATACTACTTGTGCACATCAAGTGAGAAAATCCATCTTAAGTGAAAAAATACTAGTTAATGTAAAGTATTATATCAAATATATAATTATACATCAAATCATTAAATCAACACTTGATTTAATGATCCGGTCATATCGCATATAACCGACTAATATCAAGTGTATCAATGTATCGAATCAACACTTGATTCGGTAACCCGGCTATATTATATATAACCTGCCGATGATACAAATCGTGAGAATAGAATCCAGTATCACATACTGGTATTATTCTCGGTCCCGCACATATCTCATATGCGCTCCTATTTCGTTTCGTTTGAGCCAGGAAACCTCTGTGTAGGACTCTAAAGACTCGTCAATACGCCGGCAGCAGGTGATGATCATATCAAACACCCACAAGCCGCAAGCGGTCTGCTAAACGTAACGGCCACCTGGGTATTGAGCGATCAGAAGATCGACGAGCAAGCCCACTCATACTCCTGTGAATCCAACCAGTAACACTTACCGTACAGTCCGGTCTGATCGTCTGATATGTCGCATATCTCGCCTAGGGGTGGTAAACGTCAGACCCCAATAGCTCGATAAGTCGTGTCGATATGAGGTCTATAACAGTTCGAGAAACTACTGGTAACACTTACCAGTAAATCTCAGCATCCCTGTCCAGGGATTTCCGGTTATAGCCAATCGAACACAGCGCAACATCAACTCCCTATACCGGGAGAGACGAATCCCCTCCTATCGCTCATTGCCTCCATGTGATTCGGGACTGTACCCAAAAACCACCGTTTTGCATGCCCTCTTGGACGTGGTAAGGTGGAAATCAAAGCACAGTGGGAATCACACAAGACTCTATGACGATCTCGGGTCAACAGACTACTCTGTACCAGTGTCACCAGAGAACTGCCATCTGACATAAGGTATAATACTATCTGGGAGTTCTCGGTGAGTCCGTCCAGTGTACCCAGTCTCCACTGAGCACCCGTATATCATCTCTGATGTCAAACACCAATGGATATGGGATCATCCATCGCCCATCTGTATGGGTCGAGAAGGTATACGCTAGTCTACTCTGGTAGATCGATGCCCCGTCTCGATACACCCTCGACTAGGGACCTTGAAGGATGTACTTATGGACTATCATGTCCCCACTAGTATGATCCGCACATAGTCCAGGTAGTCAAGTACACATCCTAAGGGCTTTACCAACATGTAACAGAGAGACAATCATTGTACACGTTAAGGTAAAGAGCAACCAGATAGCATACTATCATGTCGAGCAAGAAAGTCCTCCCTATATATGTCCAAGCATCCACTACAATATACATCCTATGTATAGCAATGGCCTCTAGGGCATACATATAACTAACAGTCGAGACGAACGTCGAGATGGTGACCACTCCGCACTGGTGGCGAGATGATCTCCGATTGTCTTTCAGGCTTTATATGACTTGCCGTTAAGATCCTGAAGCTAGGAATTCGGCCTTTGCTTCATTTGCTAGCATCGCGTCTGCTGTATCGAGACGAACGTCGAGGTGGTGACCACTCCGCATTGGTGTGAGATGATCTTCGGTTGTCTTTCAGGCTCTATACGACTTGCCTTCAAGACATTGAAGCTAGGAATTTGACCTTTGCTTCGTTTTTTTTCATTGCATCCGCCGTATTGAGACGAATGTCGTGGTTGTCTCTAGGTTGCTGGTGAACCGTTGAGGTCTGGAACTAGGGATTTTGCCGTGGCTCCTTTTGGTGATGTTGCGTCTGCTGTGTCGAGACGAACGTCGAGGTGGTGACCACTCCGCACTGGTGGTGAGATGATCTCCGATAGTCTTTCAGGCTTTATATGACTTGCCGTTAAGATCCTGAAGCTAGGAATTTGGCCTTCGCTTCGTTCGCTGGCATTGCGCCTGCTGTCTTGAAACGAATGCTGGGGTGGAGTTGGGATTTTGCCGTCACTCCGCATTGTTTCGACCATGGGGTCTCTTGTTGACGTTGCATCTACATCCTGCTGGACTGCGAGGGAACGCCGTTGTTGACATCGCATCTGCTGTAACGAGACGAATGTTGAGGTGGAGCTGGGATTTTACCGTCACTCCGCATTGTTTCGACCATGGGGTCTCTTGTCGACGTTGCATCTGCATCCTGTTGGACTGCGAGGGAACGCCGTTGTTGATATCGCGTCTGCTGTAATGAGACGAATGCTGAAGTGGAGCTGGGATTTTGCCGTCACTCCGTATTGTTTTGACCATGGGGTCTCTTGTTGACGTTGCATCTGCATCCTGCTGGACTGCGAAGGAACGCCATTGTTGACATTGCATCTGCTGTAACGAGACGAATACTGAGGGGGAGTAGGGATTTTGCCGTCACTCCGCATGATGGTGTAACATCTGTGTCCTGCTGGAATGAGGAGGCACACCGTTGTTGGTCTCCAGGCTGTAGATGTGGCCATTGAGATTTGGAACTAGGGGCTTTGCCATGGTCCCGTTTCGTTGCGACTCTGAGGTCGATTGTTGACGTCATGTCTGCATATAGTTGGAGTGCGGAGAAACGCCGTTGGTGATCTCTAAGTTGTCGATGCTGACATCGAGACCCTAAAGCTAGGGATCTTCCTTTGCTTCATTTTTTGACATTATGTCTGCAATATTGCGACAAATGTCGAGATTGTCTCTAGGTTGTCTATGAACCGTCGAGATTTGGCTTCGCTTTCTGATGGAGCCTGTTGGGAAGGTATGGTTCCCTCTTTGTTTGTGCCCCTGGATTGTATATAGGGATCAATGTGATCTCACCTGTAGGGTAAAAGTTTCATTCATTTATTATTATTATTTTCTTTCCGCGATGCTCTATCATTTCAGCTTTTATATCGCGAAAGTCGCGATTGTCCCATCATTTTGGCTATTTTTCACGGTGCCCAATCATTTCGGCTATTTATTTTGTTTTTACTCGCTGCTTTTTATTGCGAGCTGCCCAATCGTTTCGGCTATTTTACATGCATACATTTTTACTTGCTGCTTTTTATTGCAAGTTGCCCCGTCATTTCGGCTATTTTATATGCATTTTTTTGGTTCGCTAATTTTTTATCGCGAGTGTAGAACTTGGAATCTTGATGCCAATCCTAGCATCAGCATTGCTACAACTGGAACATTGCCAGGAGCGAATCATCATTTGCCATGAAAGGGCTTGGAATTTGATACCGGTTTAGGCATCAGTATCACTAAAACTGGGATATTGCCAGGAGCGAATCATCACTTGCCTCCGTTGATGTCGAACAAAGGTGGCTTAGTGAACAGGGTTAGGATTCTGTCGACTAAGGCTTTTGACTTCATAAGCCGTAAGGGTCTCACAAAGGTATTTCTCCCTACAAGTCGTGAGGATCTCGTAGGTGTGTTTTCTTCTTAGGGATCGTGAGGATTTCTAAGTGTATGTTCCCCTGTAAGTCGTAAGGATCTTACAAAAGGGTTTTCTCCTTATAAGTCGAGAGGACTTATAAGGGTTGTTCACCGTATGGACATATCCCTAGTCACGGGTGGGACTTTGTTAGGGAAATGTTTATTCGTGGCCGTGGATTGTATACAAGGGTCAGTATCGAGCCGCCTGTAGGGCATTAATGGAGGTTGTGGGGGTTGATTAAGAACAGGTTAAGGTTTCTGTAACTTAAGACTTTCAAATCTTATGAGCCATGAGGGTCCCATAAGAGAATTCTCCTTACAAGTCGTGAGGATCTCGCAAGTGTAATTTCGCTTTAGGAATCGTGAGGATCCCTGAGTGTGTTGCTTCCCTGTGAGTCGTAAGGATCTCAAGCGGGTGGTTTCTCCTTGCAAGGTCGAGAGGACCTTGCAAGTGTCATTTAACGAGGTTGCGCCATTTCGGGTTTTCACAAACACTCGCCGGTAGTCCTGCTGTTTTTACTCACGGAGCCCTTTCAGGTTTTCATCCGTGCCCATTTTGCTTATGGACATACCGTTTTTTTATATCCCTTTTTTCATTCTTTTCATTCTTTTTTCTAACGAGGTCGCGCCCTTTCGGGTTTTCACGAACACTCGCCGGTAGCCCTACTGTTTTTACTCACGGAGCCCTTTCGGGTTTTCATCCGTGCCCATTTTTCTTATGGACATACCTTTTTTTATTCTTTTTTTTTATTCTTTTTTTTTATCACGTCAGCCTGAAGATGCTGCGGTAGTAGTTTAAAGACATTTCGGTCATTTGCAAGTTTTAGGACATTGCGGTCCAATGCCAGTTTTAGGACATAGCGGTCCATTATTAGTTTAAGGACGTTTCGGTCCATCGTCGCCGTATTTGAGGCGAATCTCTAGTTTACTGACTTTTCGGTCAATGGGGCTTTCTCTATGATTGAGCATGATGCCCCCAGCGTGTCCATCTTTCTCGGAGCATGTGGTTGTGGCGGGCTCACCTTCCAGTTTTCGGACAACGCGAACTTGCCCTGTTGGTATTGGTCTTCAACCCAATTTTTGAAGACGTAGCAATTCTCGATCGGATGGCCCAATACTTGATGGTAAGAGCAATAATTAGGATTGTCGACATCATTCAGTTGTAGCTGATGTTTCGGCTCCGGTAGAGTGATAAGCCTGTTGTGCACTGCCACTTTGAACAGCCTCCTTGTTTCATCCTGGGGAAACGAGTAAGGACGTTTCAACTTTTCATGGAGGGGTTGCCGCGTGTTGTTTCGGCAAACAACCAGTCTAGGGCCACTCGATTGCTGTTGAGTGTTAGCTACGAGGGCTGTTTTTCCCTTCCCTTTATCCCTTTTGCTCGATCCTTTGTTTACGGGGCCGAGATTTTTTTCGAGTAGCGTGCGATTGCATAACTAAACATTCTCGCAACTCCTCAATTCTTTCATTTTTGAAATGGATTCCTTTAGGAGAGGGTTGAGGGTAGCTTCTTCGTCAGAGTCGCTTCCAAAGGTGATAATTTACGATCCCTTGGATTCGGTTATGTGACAGTCGGCGGCGGCTCTTTTACGCTCACCTATCGCATTTTTCTGACGTCTACGAGCTTCAAGCTTTGTCCTGTTGAAGTGTTGCTCTTGAGCGACATACCCTTGCCACCAACACTTAAAGGAGTCGCAGTCTTCGGTAGGATGTATGATCTTCTGATGAAACAAGCAGAAGTTAGGATGCATCTCTACTCCACCGAGAGTATTTTCTTCAGAAGGTGGTAGCTTCATTCCTACTGACAGGGCTTTAGTAAACCTTTTCCTCTTCTTGAATTTATTTTTATCCGCAGTGGATGACTTTTGATTTGACGGGAGTGCCTCGACTCTTTGGTCTAGTCGGCGGTGTTTGGCTTCTTCCAGTATGGCCATCTCACGTTCTTGATTGGTTTTAACTTTCAGACGAATCTCATTCAGGAAGGCATCGATCATCTCGTCTGACGGCAGCAGAATTTCTGGTTCAGGGTTGTTGGGGTAAAAATTTACACCCCCGTTGACCGAGTCAAAGTCAAGGTCAACCCCAAGCCAAGTGGGCCCAAGCCCAGGTCAAGCGGGCCCATGCCCAAGTCGAGCCCGCGGCCAGCCTCCTCCATGCCAAAATATAGACCATGTAATAAATAATTTTTATGTAATTTTTTATACATGAATTTATACAAAATGGGCAGAAAGCCAAATTTTTGTAAGCCCATGGCTTATGCGCAAAAATGAAATGGCAAATGAGCCATGGGATAGGCAAAATGCCATTTTGTGAAGCCCAAGGGGCTATATGCAAATATGTAAGCCTATAAAAGGCAACATGATGAATAAAAAAAATAACACTTTTCATTCCCCCAAAAAACTAGGGTTCTTTGTGCCTCCTGCTCCTTCTCCAAGGTTCTAAACCTTCTCATTTCTTTTGAATTAAATCAAGAGTTTTACTCTTTCTTTTCCAAAACTAAGTAGTTTTCCACCACAAAACCCACAAAGGGGAACTCAGATCACCCATCAGATCTCAAAAAGGAGTGATTTTTAAAATCTCCTACTTCTTGATCTTCAAGATCCGGCTAAACAATAGGAGGAAGAAGAAGAACCCCCTTCATCAGCTTCAAAACATCCTAGGAGTTTTAACTCCATATATATATATATATATATATATATATATATATATAACAACAAATATTTCCTTTCTGAAGCATAGCTTCTGTTTCTGGGACTAAAAGCCCCTTTTTTCCTCGCCGGCGTCCAAGCGCTCAAGTGCCAAGCGCCCATGTGCCGACACGTGGCGCGCTAGCGCTCGAGCGCAAAGCGCCCACGAGCCGACACGTGGCGCGCTAGCGCTCGAGCGCAAAGCGCCCACATGGCGCACTTGCGCTCCAGCGCCCTGCGCACGAGCGCAAAGCTCCCACGTGCCGACACGTGGTGCGTTTGCGCTCCAGCGCCCTGTGCACGAGCGCAAAGCGCCCACGTGCCGACACGTGGCGCGCTTGCGCTCCAGTGCCTTGTGCTCAAGCGCCCACGTGGCGTGCTTGCGCTCGAGTGCCCAGAGCTCATGCGCAAAGCGCCCACGTGCTGACACGTGGCGCGCTTGTGCCTAAGCGCACAACACCTAAGCGCACAGCGCTCGAGGCGCTGGCCCCCACGCATCCTTTGGATGTCTTTCCCCCCACTTTTATATATATATATACATATATATATATACATATGCATACATATGTACACATACACATACTCCACGACACTGCCCCTGTTAGAAAAAAATTTCTAACGGGACGCTGCCCCGCACCCCGCAAGGGGGCTGCTAGCCCCCTTGACCCCCAGCCCGCTATCCGGGTAGCGGGACCCCCGTAAAAACTCTGCGTGGCTCCCGATATATTTAAACCCCCCTCCAAAACAAAACACACGTACACTGCACATTGAGTTCGCATGACCAGTTTAACCCGTTAATCGGAGGTTCCCTCGCCCCAAAGGCGAGAGGTAATTAACGGCAGCTTAGTCCGCGGCTGCCGGAGATTTGAATCCCCACAATCAATAAACCCCGGCCTACCCTAGGCAGGGGGAATCTGTAGTATACGCCTGACAAGCGCGCGTGTATTCCCATCTCAACGGGATGACGAAAAACACCCTACAGATTCTGGCACGCCCGGTGGGACCGATCTCTCCTCCCATATTTCGGGTTAAGCGTTCATGCGAACTCAATCAATGTACATATCTGTATTTATACTAAAATAATGCTCTTTCATGTAGATTTTCAATCAATCACCTTTCAACGATGTCGACAAAGATGAACTCCGCTCTCAGCACGGCTCCCGTCTCCTACACGATGAGGATAGACTCTAGGACGGTCCTTCCGGCCAGTCTCGGGCGACAATGGGAGGAGCCGCTGCTACCATTCGGCTCTATCATGTTCATGCCAGTTGGCGCCCTTCTGGCTCCTCAATCCCCAGTGACAGACAGACCAGTCTCGAAAGGCAAGAGGCCAAATGTGGTGGTCGCGAAGGCACCTCGGCCCAAGCGCAAGTCCGTTTCCGAACGACTCTCCATAGCCCCAGCTGGGGGCAAGGCCATCAGCACCAACAAAGCGACAGGGCGTCTCGCGCAAGCTCCGGCGGTGCCTCTGATAACTGCTCGATCGGGTGTCTTCTCTAAGCTCCCCACTGATCAACTCATAATGGCTTCCCGGATAGCAGATGCCCGCCAAGCCTTCAACATCGAGAAGCTGAGGGAGAAAAGGCTCAGATATAGAGCCAACAAAAAGGCTAGGGCTCCTGCCAGGCTGAACCTCATGAGGTTCGAAGAACAGGGTTACCCCGCCGAAGATGAGGAAATGGCTGGGTATGTGGTCCACACTGTCTACACGGTGGGCACGCGCAGCAAGAGTAAGGACGGGGCTACCACATCTCAAACCCAATATGGCTTGAATGTGGTGGCCGCTTCCCAAGAACAGCCGCCTCTGCTGGGTGATGAAAACCCTATTGATGAGGATAATAGGTGGAAAGACCCTTCGATCCATGAGGAGTCGGGCTCGGAAAGCGAAGAAGAGCCGACTTTCCGCCCCAGGACCGCGGAGCAAGAGCTGCTTCAAGAGCTCCGAAAGCAGCTCAGAAACAAAGACAAGGAAATGGCCAAACTTTACTCCAAAATTGACGACTTGACGAACGTCGTCTTGCAGCTCACGGCCCGACTTGCCTCCCAGCCGCCCAATCAAGCGCAGGGCTCTGCTCGTGAACCGGGAAACAGTGTCCCAACGCAGCCAGCGCCTATTCCCTCAAATCCAAAAGTGGGCGAACCGCATGAAAATCAGTCGCATCCTATCTCGGGAAATGTCTTGGTTACTGATGACAGTAGCCCGCTAACTCAAGATCAAATCATGGATTTGGTTGCCAGCAAAGTCAAAACACTGGTAGCCGAAGCTGAAGCGCAAAAAGATGTTAGCAGTAGTGGGAGACCATATCCTGCTCAATATGATCTGGTAGAATTTCCTAGCGGCTATGTCATCCCTAAATTCGGAAGATTCGATGGGACGGGAAATGCGAATCAGCACATCGCCCACTTCAAAGCCTCAGCGGGAATACTGGGGGAAACGATGCGCTTCTCCTCCGCCAGTTCGTTAATAGCTTGACCGATGTTGCTTTCAACTGGTACGCGAGCATACCGGATGGCTCCGTTACTACTTTCGTCCAAATGGAATCTTTGTTTCGACAAAGGTTCATGAGCGTCAGCGATAAGATCACCATTGCCGAGCTCGTAAGAACCAAGCCCAAGAACAACGAAAGCAGCACGAATTTTATAACCCGATGGCGCAATCTCTCCGTCAAATGTGAACCGCCGATAGAGCAGGACCAATCTGTCAGTCTCCTTGTCGGAAATCTCAACAACTGGATGGCCCCGTTTCTATGTACCGCGGGTCTCAAAACATTCCAAGAGTTGACCAGAAAAGTCCAAATGTTGGAACGCTCAAAGCAGGAGTCCTCCTCGGATTTCCAAAATAACAATAGGTCCTGGAGAAACCGAAAGGACGATAATCGAAAAGGCGGAAATCCCGACGATTATGAGTCTTTCAACACTTCGGCTAACCGAAATAAGCAAGAGATGAGCGGGCCTAGCGCCAACCAGCCTCGAAAGCCAGTGTTCGGAGAGGGAAGAGAATCTCCACTCAAAGAGAAGCTAGATAAGGTCTATTCCTTCAGAAGGGACAAAATCCGTAAAATATTCAAAGACGCCCTGAAGAACGGTCTACAACTGCCAGAATCAAAAAGACCGCAGGAAGCGAATATGACCGACGACCCCAAATACTGCCCCTATCACAGAGTGATAGGTCATGCCATTGAGAACTGCTTCGTCTTCAAAAATTGGGTCGAAAAGCAATACAAGGCAGGAGAGATAGAACTATCCAAAGGCGTGTTAACAAACAGTCCAGCTGCGACCGCCAATTTCATACAAACGGAGACCGAAGTTCTTCGTGAAACTGATTCTCTCAAACATCTGCCTTTCTCTGAAAACAATCGACCACCACGTCATTAAACTGGGAACAGTCGACCTCTAAGTCGTTAAACTGGGAATGTAAAAAAATGTAAATAAACGAAAAATGTGTAAATAAAAGAAAAATAAAAGCCGAAATGATGGGGCAACTCGCAATAAAAATCAGCGAGTAAAAATAAAGATGAGAATAAAGCCGAAATGATGGGGCAACCGCGAATAAATAGCCGAAATGATAGGGCAATCGTGATCTTCGCGATAAGAAAAGCTGAAATGATAGAGCAATCGCGGTAAAACAAAAAAAACAAAAAAAACGGCGAATGATGAGTCGCTCCTAGTACCATATTCCAGTGCAGCGATGCAGACGCCAACCAAAATCCAGTTTCCCAAAACTCTCCCGGCCTTACGGCCAGTCCCCAAATTGGCTGCCGTATACAATCCATGGGCTCAAATAATTCTCGTCATACCCATGCCCCACCACAATCACCAGTTACGCGACTGGTCTCCGCCTTCGGAATTATGCTCTATTGAGAAGACCCACTCATGTGTCCTCACGATACATGAGGAGAACAAACCTTTGTAGGATCCTTACGACTCACAAAGGAAGAACACACTTGGGGGTCCTCACGACTCCCAAGGAGAAAATACACTTACGGGATCCTTACGACCCGTAGGGAGAAAATGCTTTATGGGACCCTCACAGCCCGTAAAATTGAAAAGCCTTAGGTGATAGGGACCTAAAACCTGTCTCCTAAGCCATCGCTCCCCAATCCCCAAGTGGCGAATGATGAGTCGCTCCTGGTACCATATTCCAGTGCAGCGATGCAGACGCCAACCAAATTCCAAACTCAAATCCCAAACGGAGAATGATGAGTCGCTCCTGGTACCATATTCCAGTGTAGCGATGCAGACGCCAACCAAATTCCAAATCCCATACCCCAATGGCGAATGATGAGTCGCTCCTGGTACCATATTCCAGTGCAGCGATGCAGACGCCAGCAAATTCCAAATCCAAATCCCCAAGTGGCGAATGATGAGTCGCTCCTGGTATCATATTCTAGTGCAGTGATGCAGACGCCAACAAAGTCCCGAAATTTTTATGGCTCTATGGTCTGGATCATACATCCTGCAAAACCGTATACAATCCACGGGCGTAAAACAATCCCAATCTCTCCAAAAAATAATAAAATAAAAATAAAAAAAAAGGTATGTCTACAAGCAAAATGGGCACGGATGAAAACCCGAAAGGGCTCCGTGAGTAAAAACAGGAGGACTGCCGGCGAGTTTGTGAAAACCCGAAAGGGCGCAAACTCATGAGAAAGAGATGAAATGCACTCACAAGGTCCTCTCGACTTTGTGAGGAGAAAATTCCCACGTGAGATCCTTACGACTCACAAAGGAGCAACACACTTGGGAGTCCCCATGACTCCCAAGGAGAAAATACACTTACGGGATCCTTACGACCCGTAAGGAGAAAATGCTTTGTGAGACCCTTACGGCTCACAAAATTGAAAAGTCTTAGGTGATAGGGATCTAAACCTGTCTCCTAAGCCATCGTTTCCTAATAAGCAAACGCAAATGATGATTCGCTCCTGGTACATAATCCAGTGTAGCGATGCTGATGCCAAACAAAAAAAAACAATCCCCAAATCCACTTATGGCAAATGATGATTCGCTCCTGGTACCATATTCCAGTGTAGCGATGCTGATGTCAACCCAAATCAACCAACCAACTCTGCGCCGGAATCATGCTTCGTCTCAGAGTGTCCCCCGCGTCGAAATCAAGCTTCGCCTCGGGATATCTACCTTCCCTGCCGGAATTATGCTCCGCCTCGGAATCAAATCAACCAACCAGCTCTGCGCCGAAATCATACTTCGTCTCAGAGTGTCCCCCACGTCGAAATCAAGCTTCGCCTCGGGATATCTACCTTTCCTGCCGGAATTATGCTCCGTCTCGGAATCAAATCAACCAACCAGCTCTGGGCCGGAATCATGTTTCGTCTCAGAGTGTCCCCCGGGTCGAAATCAAGCTTCGCCTCGGGATATCTACCTTCCCTGTCGGAATTATGCTCCGCGCTTCGGAATGATGCTCCGATCCTTGGAATCATGCTCCGCAAATTGGAATGATGCTCCGATCCCTGGAATCATGCTCCGCTCATCGGAATGACGCTTCGATCCTTGGAATCATGCTCCGCTCTTCGGAATGATGCTCCGAACCCTGGAATCATACTCCGCTCATCGGAATGATGCTCCGATCCTTGGAATTATGCTCCGCCCTTCGGAATGATGCTCCAATCTCTAGAATTATGCTCCGATCATCGGAATGATGCTCCGAACTCTGGAATTATGCTCCGATCTTCGGAATGATGCTCCGAACTCTGGAATCATGCTCCGCTTATCGGAATGATGCTCCGATCCCTGGAATCATGCTCCGCTCATCGGAATGATGCTCCGATCCTTGGAATCATGCTCCGCCCTTCGGAACGATGCTCCGAACCTTGGAATCATGCTCCACCCTTCGGAATGATGCTCCGATCTTGGAATTATGCTCCGCCTTTCGGAATGATGCTCCGATCTTGGAATTATGCTCCGCGCTTTGGAATGATGCTCCGATCCTTGGAATCATGCTTCGCAAATTGGAATGATGCTCCGATCCCTAGAATCATGCTCCGCTCTTCGGAATGATGCTCCGGTTCTCGGAATCATGCCTTTACTCTTCGGAATTATGCTTCGACTCTTCGGAATGATGCTCCGCAAATTGAAATGATGCTCCGATCCCCGGGAATCACGCTCCCCGAGGGATACTCCAACCTTGGAATTATGCTCCGCGAATCGGAATGATGCTCCGATCCCCGGGAATCATGCTTCCCGGGATGATGCTTCGCCTCCGGAATGATGTTCCACCTCGAAGTTCAGCTTCAAGATCCATCAATTTCATGCACACAACTCAAATGTGCGGTGTGCATTTATTGATGGGGAGCACTTTGTTGGGGTAAAAATTTACACCCCCGTTGACCGAGTCAAAGTCAAGGTCAACCCCAAGCCAGGTGGGCCCAAGCCCAGGTCAAGCGGGCCCATGCCCAAGTCGAGCCCGCGGCCGGCCTCCTCCATGCCAAAATATAGACCATGTAATAAATAATTTTTATGTAATTTTTTATACATGAATGTATACAAAACGGGCAGAAAGCCAAATTTTTGTGAGCCCATAGCTTATGTGCAAAAATGAAATGGCACATGAGCCATGGGATAGGCAAAATGCCATTTTGTGAAGCCCAAGGGGCTATATGCAAATATGTAAGCCTATAAAAGGCAACATGATGAATAAAAAAAATAACACTTTTCATTCCCCCAAAAAACTAGGGTTCTTTGTGCCTCCTGCTCCTTCTCCAAGGTTCTAAACCTTCTCATTTCGTTTGAATTAAATCAAGAGTTTTACTCTTTCTTTTCTAAAACTAAGTAGTTTTCCACCACAAAACCCACAAAGGGGAACTCAGATCTCTCATCAGATCTCAAAAAGGAGTGATTTTTAAAATCCCCTACTTCTTGATCTTCAAGATCCGGCCAAACAACAGGAGGAAGAAGAAGAACCTCCTTCATCAGCTTCAAAACATCCTAGGAGTTTTAACTCTCTCTCTCTCTCTATATATATATATATATATATATATATAACAACAAATATTTCCTTTCTGAAGCATAGCTTCTGTTTCTGGGACTAAAAGCCCATTTTTCCTCGCCGGCGCCCAAGCGCTCGAGCGCCAAGCGCCCACGTGCCGACACGTGGCGCGCTAGCGCTCGAGCGCAAAGCGCCCACGTTCCGACACGTGGCGCGCTTGCGCTCCAGCGCCCTGCGCACGAGCGCAAAGCGCCCACGTGCCGACACGTGGCGCGCTTGCGCTCCAGCGCCCTGCGCACGAGCGCAAAGCGCCCACGTGCCGACACATGGCGCGCTTGCGCTCCAGCGCCTTGTGCTCAAGCGCAAAGCGCCCACGTGCCGACACGTGGCGTGCTTGCGCTCGAGCGCCCAGAGCTCATGCGCAAAGCGCCCACGTGCTGACACGTGGCGCGCTTGCGCCTAAGCGCACAGCTCCTAAGCGCGCAGCGCTCGAGGCGCTGGCCCCCACGCATCCTTTGGATGTCTTTTCCCCCTCTTTTATATATATATATACATATATATACATATGCATACATATGTACACATACACATACTCCACGACACTGCCCCTATTAGAAAAAAATTTCTAATGGGACGCTGCCCCGCACCCCGCAAGGGGGCTGCTAGCCCCCTTGACCCCCAGCCCGCTATCCGGATAGCGGGACCCCCGTAAAAACTCTGCGTGGCTCCCGATATATTTAAACCCCCTCCAAAACAAAACACACGTACACTGCACATTGAGTTCGCATGACCAGTTTAACCCGTTAATCGGAGGTTCCCTCGCCCCAAAGGTGAGGGGTAATTAACGGCAGCTTAGTCTGCGGCTGCCGGAGATTCGGATCCCCACAATCAATAAACCCCAGCCTACCCTAGGCAGGGGGAATCTGTAGTATACGCCTGACAAGCGCGCGTGTATTCCCATCTCAATGGGGTGACGAAAAACACCCTACAAGGGTCCGCCCTCGGTTTCTCGGCGCAAGGAGCCTCTTTATCATCCGCCGATGAGTGAGAGATCACATGACAACTCGCTACGTAGTCTTCGGATTCATCTGATGAGTCTTCTCCATCATTTCCATCCTCAACAAAAGAACAAGCTGTCCCCATCATGTCCATCTTCTTTGGAGTGTGCGGCTGTGGTGGGTTTACCTTCCAGTTTTCAGACAGCGCAAACTTGCCTTGTAGGTAGTGATCCTCGATCCATCCCTTAAAGACGAAACAATCCTCGATCGGGTGACTTACCGTTTGGTGGTAAGGGCAATAATTGGGATTATTGAGATCGCCTGGCTGCAATAGACATTTTGGACTTGGCAGATTGTTGAGTCCGTTACGCGTGACCAGCTCGAACAGTTTCCTTGTTTTATTCTGAGGAAACGAATAAGGACGTCCCAGTCTCTCCTCGAGGGATGGCCGTGGACGCACGTTGTTTTGGCGAGCAACCGGCTTTGAGTTGCTCGGCTACTGTTGAGCATTGGCGACAACGATCACTTTCCCTTTTCCTTTCTCATTTCGAGAGTCTGGTTTTGGAGGAGACGGTCCATGGCCCATCTGGTCCATTTGGGCTAATTTGTCGATCAAGGCCTGAAAGGTGGTCGTCCTGAAGAACATCATAAATTGCGAGATGGTCGCTTGCGGATCGAGAGTGCCCACGAACATGCCTACCGCAGGTGCCTCTTCTATGCGTTGTTCGCATTTTGACCATAGGTTCCGCCATCGTGTTGCGTATTGGACCCACGTTTCGCCTGGCCTTATCCTGGCATTTATCAGTGCTGTTATCGGGGTGCGTTCACTAGCACTCGCGAATCTTTGTGTAAATAGTAGCTCCATCTCCGCAAATGTTTTGACAGAGTCGTTAGGTAGCTCCGAATACCATTCAAAGGCTATTTCTGCTAAGCTGCCGACGAATTGGCGAAGCAACAATTTGTCATTGCCTCCAGTATTGCCGCATAAGGCCCTGAATTGAGCGACATGCTGATGCGGATTCCCCGTCCCTTTATATACGCGGAACTTAGGGATCGTATATCCCGGCGGGTAACTGATATGGTCATACCAGCCCGGATAGGATCGTCCAGTTCTAACAATTTGCCCAGACGCTTCACTCACCGGATGAGCTCGTATTTGCTGAGCTATATAGTCATCCAGTGCGGTCTTGGAAATGGTTTCTTCTTTGGCCGCTGAAAGAGCCAGAGGAGGATTAGATGTCTCCCCTCTGTCGTCTCTAACAATGATCGGAGGGTCTTCAGCTGGAGGGTCCGGGTGTAACATCATCCCTACTATATCTTGGAAGAGGAGCGCCATTTGTTTTATGTTAGCCGTTTGCTCTGCGGCTTCTTTGTCCTTCTTTTCGAGAACTCTGCGTAGGAAGTCAGCGTCAGTTTCTCGTTCATGACGCTGCTCTGATGATGCCTCCGAGCTTTCTTTTGGCCCGATAAGTGCAGCCATTGCAGTCATCATTTCCTGAAGCTTCTGTTGCTGCTCCGGGGCTTTTGTCACGGATCGGGTGAGCGGTCGGTGACCCATCGAAGCACGGCTTTCCTCCTTTCCGGAAGCCATATAAACAGTGTGCACCACCATGCCCCCAGACTTGGGGCATTTGTGTTCAGCGCTTTTATGGTTCGCCATGTTCATAGGGGCTTTTTGCGGCCTCCTTTCCTTTTGAGTGATTGGAGTTGAGGGAGCCGTTGAAGTGGGCACCCAATTAGCTGTTGCTTTTTGTGGCTTGACGGAGTAACCCTTCTCCTGCCGAACCTTCATCTTTTTCTGTCGGTGGAGATAGTTTTCATCAATCACCGACTCTTGGACCTGTCGCCAGACTTTGTAAATTTTAGAGGACATCTGTTGAGGGGGCTGCTCTAGCTTCCTCTGTGGAGTATTCTCTACAGGTGAAGGAGTTCATTTCAACACCGCAGCAGGAGAGTTTCTACGCACCGTGTTCAGCAATTCAAAGCTGTTCCTGGTTGGAACAGCAGCATCGATCCCCACCGTTGGAGCTGGTGGAGTGAATCCGGAGGGGGAGTTGCCCCCAGCCTTCCTTACTCGGCACCAGTGGCGACGTCGAGCGTGTCGTGCGGATAGAGTTGGTTCATCCGTAAGGGTGATTCTCATGCCCCCTGTGTTGGTCAAAATTTGCTGGTACAAGCCTTTTAAAGACCGACGTCCGTTGCATAGGGACGGCCAACCTGTCAAAAGCAGACTTCCGAGCAGGGGAAGCAACCTTGGTGATTTCGCCTGAAACTGGAGTAGGGATAGCTATCCGCTTCGGGATAACATCTTCTGGTATTGCTGGCTTTTTCATGGGCTCGTTGGAGCTCTGACCTAGCCTGTTAAAAACAGAGGCAGTGGAGTTGGGCGACCCGTTGAGAGGGACCGCGGCAGTGGTAAGTCGATCAAAGACCGACTTCTTTGGGGCTTCTTGCAACGTCATTGGGGCATTGAAGCTCATCGGTGGGAGCATGGTCCCGAAGAATAGTCCAGTGGTGGCTTGAGTTACCTGTTCCACTGGCATCTTGAAAAGAGAGGCCACTTGGGGCCCGTAAGTCACTCCTCCAGCAGGGACGGAGCGAGAGTTGCAGTTGCAGGTAGTGCATTTTGAAGCCATTGACCTTCAGTTTTTTGCACGAAGCAAGACACCAAATCTTAGTACCTCGAAACCACAGGCAACCACAGCAAACCGCGATTTGTTCGCGAACACGACACACGAAGTGTGGAGTGGAAAGAGGAAAAGGTCCCACCGGGCGTGCCAGAATCTGTTCCCCTCCGAAAGACGGCGACAACGTGAAGACGTCTTGCCTGAGATTCGGGGCAGATGCTATTTGGTTTTATCCGTCCACCTCTCCGAAGATGCCAAGTTGATTTATGGCACCGTGTATCGGAGGTTTAGACGGATGCGGCCGATATAGCAGACTTCGTCAGATTCCCCTTCGCATGAGGGGTTTTTGATTGTAGGGATGCTCTTCCCTGCAGGCGCAAGCCCCTGCAGTTAATTACGTTACCGCATCGCGGTAACCACTTTCTCCTTCTCCAGAAATTTCACTTCGTGTCGTGTGTGTTTGTTTTGTTTGTGGTTGCCCGTGGATTGTATACGGAGACTAAGTGATGCCGTCACCCGTAGGACGTGGATTAGTCCATATCCGTATTTACTTAGATTTGGGTTTGGTGTTTTAGTTTAAGGATACGTTAGCCCTATTTAAGGCTAAGATCAACTTAAACTTTTGTTAAGGATACGTTAGCCTAATTTTCAGACTAAGATCAACTTAACGGGATCATTTGAATCCGACAAGAGAGCAATTGGCTCTATTGTTTAGTTTAATGACGTTGCGGTCGATTTCCAGTTTAGGGACATGGTGGTCCATCATTCCCATTTGGGGACGAACATTAGTTTAAGGACATTTCGGTCCAACGTTCCCATTTTGGGACGAATATTAGTTTAAGGACGTTTCGGTCCACGAGTTTAAAGACCCCGCAGTCCGTATCGATATGTGGTTGTCGGGACTCGTCACCTCTCTGACGTCGTTTTAGGATTACAACGATAAGGGTCAGAGGAGTTCAGAGATGTACCCTTGAACCGGATGTAAATTGATTTAGGAGAGCAGTCTTGCTCAGTCAATTTAATTTGAGGACTTACGGCCATGATTGGGCTAAGTCCGGTTGAGAATATTCAACATTTTTATCTTTGGCCTATTAGGCCTGTGCTAGGGCTTTGCCCTTGTTTGATAATGCACTGCATTTTATTTTGGCATGCTAGGCCTTTCTGATTTGGGCTCTGTCCCTTTATAAATGATGCAGAGCATCTGTTTGGGCTCTGCCCTTCTTTAAAATAATGCATTGCATTTAATTTGGCCTGTTAGGCCTTTTTTAATTGGGCTTGGCCCTTCTGTAAATAATGCAGTGCATTAATTACTTGACAGTGGTTTGTCAGGCGCTTTGCGCCAATTATTGAGCGCAAGCGCTTGTCGTGGTGACACGTGTCATACTCTGGTGAGCGCAAGCGCAATAGCGCAGTGCGCTGCGCTGTTGCGCTACTGACACGTGGCGCGCTCTGGTGAGTTGCGCCAACTTTAAAGAGCAATACTCTATCTTAAAAGCGCACAGCGTAAGTGGTCTTGGAGCTGACACGTGGAGCTCCCTGGTGGCTTGCGCCAACCCAGGAGCGCAACAGTGCAGTTTTGCAAGTGCAGGGCACTGTTTTAATAACTTAATCCAATTTTGGATTTAAGAGAAGAATCTTTAAGATTCCAGAACCAATAGTTCATAAAAAAGTGCAAGGCACTGTTATTATTATATATTTTTTTTATTGAAGATCATTGATCTTGTTCTTAGATCAATGATCTATTCAGAAGAAATTCTTTTTTATTATAAAGGTTTTTACCTTTTTTCTTTTCTTGAGTTCTTCTCACAATTCTTCAGAGTTCTCTCTGTTTCTGAGTTTTTTGTTTTCTCTCTGTTTTATTGTGTTTTGAATTGGGGTCTAGGGGCCTTTATATAGTGCCCATTAATTTGTTAAATTTGTTAAAGAGATCATTCTCTGAGTGATTTAGGGATATTTCCCCACAGTTGGATCTTTGATTCAAGGGCTTCTGTTTTGCAGAAGACAATCTTCTTGTTTTAATAAGAAAAGAAAGATCTTACTGGAATTTTAATTCTGTTTGGCGCAAACGCACCTGCGCTTGACACGTGTCGCGCAGCGCAGAGCGCAGCACAACTGCGCGGACACGTGTCGCGCAGCGCAGAGCGCAACGCAACTGCGCTAGCGTAACTGTGCTGACACGTGTCGCGCAGCGCAAAGCGCAAGTCAGCTGAAGTGTTGCTTATTTATTTTAAGATTTGATTTTTATTACCTTTTAAAACAGAGCTTTGCTCTGATTGGGGGAAACAGAAGCATTGCTTCATTTCCCACCTTGGGATTTGAACAGAGCTTTGCTCTAAAAGGGAGATTTTCTCCTTTATTATTATTATTTATTTATTTTTCTTTTATTGTTATTATTTAATATGGAACTGGTTTTGAGCCAAAATTTTGGCGGGAACAGGTACATCTCTGAACTCCTCTGATATTTGTCGTTGTAATCCTTCAACGTCTTTAGAGAGGTGACGGGTCCCTACAACCATATATTTCATAGACTATGACGTCTTTATACTGGACTGTGGGGTCCCTTTAAACCCACGGACTATGGTGTCCTTAACCTCGGACTGTGGGGTCCCTTTAAACCCACGGACCGTAATGTCCTTAACCTTGGACCGTAATGTACTTAAACTAATTACCAACCGCAATGTCCCTAAACTAAACAATAGGACCCAAATGCTCTTTTGTTGGATCTAAACGATCCCGTTAAGTTAATCTTAGCTTAAAAATTAGACCAACATATCCTTAACAAACATTTAAGTTGATCTTAGTCTCAAATGGGACTAACGTATCCTTAAACCCAACACCCAAACCCAAATCTAAAAAAATACGGATTTGGACTAATCCACGCCCTACGGGCGATAACATAAATTATTCTTCGTATACAATCCACGGGCAACCAAACACAAAAAAAACACACACGACACGAAGTGACCATATGGAGAAGGAGAAAGTTGTTACCGCGATGCGGTAGCGTAATTAACTGCAGGGGCTTGCGCCTGCAGGGAAGAGCATCCCCACAATCAAAAACCCCTCAAACAAGGGGGAATCTGACGAAGTCTGCTGCATCGGCCGCATCCGTTTAGACCTTCAATACATGGTGCCATAAATCAACTTGGCATCTTCGGAGAGGTGGACGGATAGCACCAATTAGCATCTGCCCCGAAATTCAGGCAAGACGGACCCGCGCGGTCGCGTCTTGGCGTTTCAGAGGGGAACAAGCCTATTTGACCCGTCAATCGGAGGTTCTCTCGCTCCAAAGGCGAGGGGTAATTAACGGCAGCTTAGTCCGCGGCTGCCGGAGATTCAGATCCCCACAATCAATAAACCCCAGCCTACCCTAGGCAAGGGGAATCTGTAATGTGCCTGACAAGCGCGTATTCCCATCTCAATAGGGTGAGGAAAAACACCCTACAGATTCTGGCACGCCTGGTGGAACCATCCTTTCCTCCTATATTTCGGGTTAAACGTTCATGCGAACTCAATCAACATATACATTGATTGCCTGTACTGAAATCATGCTTCTTTGTGCAGGTTAACGACTTACGACTGCAATCTTCGAACGCAAGTCAGTATTTGAACGACTTTCCTTGGCCCCAGCTGGGGGCAAGGCCATCAACACCGACAAAGTAATAAGGCATTTCGGGCAAGCTCCAGCGGTGCCCCTGACAACTGTTCAATCGGGTATTTTCTCTAAGCTCCCCGTCAGCTGACCACCATGTCATTAAACTGGGAATAATCGACCTCTAAGTCGTTAAACTGGGGATGTAAAAATGTGTGTGTGTGTGTGTGTATAAAGCCGAAATGATGGGGCAACTCGCAATAAAAATCAGCGAGTAAAATTAGAAATGAAAATAAAGCCGAAATGATGGGGCAACCGCGAATAAATAGCCGAAATGATGGGGCAACCGTGAATAAATAGCCGAAATGATGGGGTAATCGTGACCTTCGCGATAAGAAAAGCTGAAATGATAGAGCAATCGTGGTAAAAAAAAAGACGGCGAATGATGAGTCTCTCCTGGTATCATATTCCAGTGCAGCGATGCAGACGCCAACCAAAATCCAATTTCCCAAAATTCTCCCGGCCCTACGGTTAGTCCCCAAATTGATTACCGTATACAATCCACGGGCTCAAATAATTCTCATCATACCCATGCCCTACCGTAATCACCAGTTACGCGGCTGGTCTCCGCCCTTGGAATTATGCTCCATTGGGAAGACCCACTCATGTGTCCTCACGATGCATGAGGAGAACAAACCTTCGTAGGATCCTTACGACTCACAAAAGAAAAACACGCTTGGGGGTCCTCACGACTCTTAAGGAGAAAATGCACCTACGGGATCCTTACGACTCGTAGGGGAAAATGCTTTTATGGGACCCTTACGGCCCATAAGATTGAAAAGCCTTAGGTGATAGGGATCTAAACCTGTCTCCTAAGCCATCGCTTCCCAATAGGCAACAGCGAATGATGAGTCGCTCCTGGTACCATATTCCAGTGCAGCGATGCAGACGCCGACCAAAATTCCAAATTTCTCAAATCCCAACGGCGAATGATGAGTCGCTCCTGGTACCATATTCCGGTGCAGCGATGCAGACGCCGTCCAAAACTCAAATTCCCAATGGCGAATGATGAGTCGCTCTTGGTACCATATTCCAGTGTAGCGATGCAGACGCCAACCAAATTCCAAATCCCAATGGCGAATGATGAGTCGCTCCTGGTACCATATTCCAGTGCAGCGATGCAGTTGCCGACCAAATTCCAAATCCCAACGGCGAATGATGAGTCGCTCCTGGTACCATATTCCAGTGCAGCGATGCAGACGCCGACCAAATTCCAAATCCCAATGGCGAATGATGAGTCGCTCCTGGTACCATATTCCAGTGCAGCGATGCAGACGCCGACCAAATTCCAAATACCAATGGCGAATGATGAGTCGCTCCTGGTACCATATTCTAATGCAGTGATGCAGACGCCAACCAAATTCCAAATCCCATACCCCAACGGCGAATGATGAGTCGCTCCTGGTACCATATTCCAGTGCAGCGATGCAGACGCCAACAAAGTCCCAAAATTTTTCCGGCCCTACGGTCTGGATCATACATCCTGCAAAATCGTATACAATCCACGGGTGTAAAACGATCTCAATCTCTACCAAGTCCTACCGGCGAGACTACATTCAAAGTCGCACCAGCGATGAAGATTCAAAAAAAAGGTATGTCCACAAGCAAAATGGGCACGGATGAAAACCCGAAAGGGCTCCGTGAGTAAAAACAGCAGGACTGCCGGCGAGTTTGTGAAAACCCGAAAGTGCGCAAACTCATGAAAAAGAGATGAAATGCACTCGCAAAGTCCTCTCGACTTTGTGAGGAGAAAATTCCCGCATGAGATCCTTACGACTCACAAAGAAGCAACACACTTAGGAGTCCCCACGGCTCCTAAGGAAAAAATACACCTACGGGATCCTTACGACCCGTAGGGAGAAAATGCTTTGTGAGACCCTTACGGCTCATAAAATTGAAAAGCCTTAAGTGATAGGGATCTAAACCTGTCTCCTAAGCCATCGCTTCCCAAGTCCTCCCGGGGCAAATGATGAGTTGCTCCTGGCATTATTCCAGTGCAGCAATGCAGATACTGATCCAAAAAGCCAATTCCTAAATCCTACCGGGCAGATGATGAGTTGCTTCTGGCATTATTCCAGTGCAGCAATGCAGATGCTGACCAAAACCAAAATCCCCAAATCCTCTCATGGAAAATGATGATTCGCTTATGGTACCATATTCCAGTATAGCGATGCTGATGTCAACCCGGATCAAATCAAATCAACAATCTCTGTGTGGGAATCATGCTTCGTCTTAGAGTATACCTCGTGTCGAAATCATGCTTCTCCTCGGAATATCCACCTTCCCTGTTGGAGTTATGCTTCGGCTCGGAATCAACCAGCGACCTCCTCGTCGGAATTAAGCTCCACCTCGGAGACGCGTCAAGCGTCGACTGTCCATGTCATAAAAAGGGCAGTGCAGGCTTCCCACAAATCGGGAATCAAATCGCTCCGGGCCAGAGAAAAGTCTACCATGGACACTCCGTCTCGGAGACGCATTAAGCGTCGACCGTCCATGTCGTAAAAAGGGCAGTGCAGGCTTCCCACAAATTGGAAACTAAATCGCTCCGGGCCAGGGAAAAGTCTACCACGGACACTCCGCCTCGGAGACGCGTCAAGCGTCGACCGTTCATGTCGTAAAAAGGGCAGTGCAGGCTTCCCACAAATCGGGAACCAAATCGCTCCGGGCCAGGGAAAAGTCTACCACGGACATTCCGTCTCGGAGACGCGTCAAGCGTCGACTGTCCATGTCGTAAAAAGGGCAGTGCAGGCTTCCCAAAAATCGGGAACCAAATCGCTCCGGGTCAGGGCGTCGACCGTCCATGTCGTAAAAAGGGCAGTGCAGGCTTCCCACAAATCGGGAACCAAATCGCTCCGTGCCAGGGAAAAGTCTACCACGAACACTCCGTCTTGGAGACGCGTCAAGCATCGACCGTCCATGTCGTAAAAAGGGCAGTGCAGGCTTCCCACAAATCGGAAACCAAATCGCTCCGGGGCAGGAAAAAGTCTACCACGGACACTCCGTCTCGGAGACGCATCAAGCGTCGACCGTCCATGTCATAAAAAGGGCAGTGCGGGCTTCCCACAAAATGGGAACCAAATCGCCCCGGGCCAGGGAAAAGTCTACCACGGACACTCCGCCTTGGAGACGCGTCAAGCGTCAACCGTCCATGTCGTAAAAAGGGCAGTGTAGGTTTCCCACAAATCGTGTCACGCCCCGCTTCCCAGAGTGCACTAAGATCGGCACGTGACAGAGCCAACCATGCTACCTGTGGCTAGGAAACATCCCTCCACGGTCACATTACGGTTGTCTATAGATATCAAGAACAGGAAAATAAAAAAAAACTATCTAATTCATGTCCATGAGCCAGAAATAAAGAGTCAAGAAATAATATGCGGAAGCAATAAATTCAAGTAACAAAAACAATCTGGAAAGTACATCCCAAAATATGGGCTCACATCAGGAATGGAAGTACGAAAATAAAACTAAACTAACTAGCAACTAACATGATCTTCACTGCTCGGCCTGTTGGTCAAAATACTCCTGAACTCCCTGCGACAGAGATAGAGGATCTGGGCCATGCAAAACCCAGACGTCAGTGCGTCATGATATCAACCAATAATAAATGAATAGGATACACGAGATATGCAGGTATGAATCATAAACAGTAACATAAATGTAATAAGTATACACAGATATAGAACAGTGAAGTGTATCAATATATGTGACATGCAGTGATCAGTCTAAACTGTGCTACTGGGTTATCTATTCTAAAGTTTGTTTGAAATCAATTAATGTAATTCTCCATGTAACTCAAAGGATATGTCCCGTTATCCCCCGGGACCACGGATCAGGTAGTGGGAGTCATGAATGACTCTGTCCCGTTATCTCCCGGGACCACGGATCAAGTAAGAATCACGAATGATTATGTCCCGTTATCCCCCGGGATCACGGATCAAGTAATACCCTTGTAAGCTACACTTTAGTTTACACTTTTGATTTCCCCATACCCTAAGGTTATGTGTTCAAGTCAGGTATTGAAAATCTGGAGCTAATGCCAACACAGGATCAAGCAGGTACAGGTTTGTCTAAATAGACAACAGGATATGTCCGTAGGGACAACAGGTCAAGATTGTCGGCATTAGTAACAAGATCAGGTATCAAGTCAAGCAGTGGTATATCAGGTCATGTCAGATAGTGCACAGGTATCAAGCGGATACTCATAAGAAAACTGTAGCAAGTACGGATGCACGATAAAAGAATAGATGCACAAATATTTATCAGGGGTTACATCATGACTATGTAGGATGCACATTATCAAGTATGGGGTATTACTGACATGGCATGCAACTGGATATAAAGAATTAATGGTATGGATACACAATGAAACATAGATGCATAAATAACTATTAGGGATTGCAACTATAAATCCATTACTATGTAGGATGCACATTATTAAGCATGGAGTGTTACTATAATAATAACATGAATTAATATGATTTATAGATGCAGTTATATATATTTAAATGATATGGATGCAAACGGGTATCCGAAAACGGTAAAACTTTAGTATGGATGTATAATGTGATAAACGGGTAACGTTTTTCTCATATGGATGCATAATATTATAACTAGCATGTAGCAAGATGAATTAGCATGCGACTAGATATGTAAATAATAATATGGATGCACACGGATGTCGTATGTCACCTCCCGCTTCCCAAAATACGGAATACAAGGGGTTGACAAGGCCAGCCATGCTCCTACGGTTGAGAAAACATCATGCCGTAGTCATACTTCGGCTTCTAGCTTTACGTGGTAATCAGTACTCAATGTACAGGTCATGAGAAATGCAGTCACTAAATCAAAACAGATACAAAAACTAACCAAGATCAAGGAAGTATAGCGCTGAGTCGCTAATCTAGATATCCGCAGTGTCCTCGAGGTACGTCAGGTCCTGGTCCAAGCTAAATCCACTTCTCACTCTGAGCATGCATACTCAGGTCGTCAGAGCGACACAATAGCAATATATATAAATACAAGATAAACACATGCAATGATGACGAACATGAAACAGTAAGCATGGAGTAATAACATGAGCATGAAGTAGCCAGTACAGGTAAACAGTATAGCGGGTATATCAGTCAATAATCAATGCATGTCACTAAACCTATCAGTCTCTAAGTCTCGTTATCCAGGTCGCTAAGCCTATCGTCAGTCCAAGTGTGAGAGTCAACCACTCGTGAGTATCCCCCATCCAAGGGTAGTGCCCCAGGGGCAAGGGAACACGGGCCTGAGTCGCTTGCTAATAATCAGTAATATCACCCATATAACTCCATAATCGCTGTGTATGCCGGCAATGGGACTCCCGAGATTCCGTTGAACTCACACTCAAACTACCCCACACCCCGTGGTCTATATCAAACGCCGACCATAAACTCAAATACCAGTCGGTCCATGACAAGTCTACGCGAGAACTGGAGACGGGATCTCCATCAAGCATATCTCGACTGATACCCAAGATAAATGGACAGTGTTTGGTGCCTTACCTATGACACTAATATAAGTGCTCCATAACCGTCTCATTCCAGTTATAGTTACACTTATATATGTCACATAGACGTCGACAATGCAATAAATTAACCGGGTCCGCTGATTGTGTACAAGTACGTGTCACTTTCACTTATTCATTCACGCTTTAACATTATCGTACTTGCCACAATCAAAACAATAATATCTAACACTGGGTAATGTACATGATCACTAGGTTACCAATGCAATGACATTTACATGATATGATGAGAATACAATAATTACGATATGAATAGAACATCATCAGCTAGTGTCCTACCACTTGTATAATTCACTATAAATCATACATGCAGAATTGAGTGAAATAATGAAAAATGGGTAACAGTATATTTAATTATCTATCCATCAAAATTGGTTTCGCGTTAATCGGGTTTCAGGTTTGCTAGATATGGTCATTTCAATTTAAGTGTTCACAGCTGGAAATCCGATTTCAGAATTGGAAGTCCGTTTTGTAATATAATTTAATCCCAGTTGGGATCGTAATTAGGCGATGCTATAGTTGAACAATATTTAGGGTTATCAGTTAGGTTTCCAACGCAATTGGCGGATCAGTAGTATCCTATATCAACAGGGAGTTATGGTCAGGTTAAGGTTGATGTGTAAAATCTGTCACTGCAGAATTCAGCAGAACATATCGACATTATAAAATGTGTTAAAAATATCATACAGTTGAGGAATCCAGTGAGACCAGTGGGATAAGGAAGCTAACTCAATTCGATTCATAACGATATAGGGTTCCGAACATTTCCTCATTTGAGCAAGGAAAATATAGGGAGTTAAAAACAAGGGTTATTTGGAATTACCGCTCTGGACTGAAGAAAGAATTTAAAAGGACAGATAGAGAGGGAGTGGGCTGGGAATTGTTTAAGAAAAATAAAATGAATTGGATTAAATTAGGCTTAGGGTTTTAAAATAAAACAAAATAATTATAAATATAAATAAATAAATTTTGTAAGTAACACTTTATAAAAATACAGATATTGGCGTACAAACGAACTGGGTATTACATCATACCACCCTTACAAAAATTTCGTCCTCGAAATTTAAAATAAACGATAAACTATAAAATAATATGCGAAAAGCCACAATATCGAACACTAACATATAGTGATTTACTTAAAAGCAGCTAAATAAAAATCGAAGGTCTATATACATATAAGAAATAACACAACTAAAAGAATAGGCCTAAATAAGCACAAGGCAAAACTATCTACAATGATAAACTATATGCACAATACCGAAAAATGAAACAACAATAATAAACAATAGTGAAGGATTTGCCGATAGTCCAAAATATTTTAGAGTAAATATATCGATCAATCAATTTAAAATGACTTGAGAAGACCCGTATGGTGAAATAAGAAAAATAGTATGTGCGGCATATATTTACGCTATTGAAAACATGATGATTAGTAGAGTATTCAGAACAAGTAAAATGGAAGTAGTTAATAATACGCAATATATATATATATATATATATATATATATATTTTGATAAACATAAAATAACGAAAACTAGATTTCAAATAGCAATGTCACTGGATGTAATTATAGTAATAGGAGATAGCACTAAAAATGTATAGAGTCTAGTCAGGGTAGGGATTGCAATAGAGTATGGCCCATTCGAAAGGTCGGAAAGTGGTACTCTTAATCTGAATGTTGAAGAGGCTGGGGTCAGGTCAGCACAAGGCGTAAAGGTGAAGAGTAATGAATCTCAGGAGGAAAAGAAATTTATTGGGGAGGGAAAATAGTCAATGAATCATGTGAATCAATACTCAAAAGATTAGCGAATTCATAAACTTTATTATTATTCCAGAAAATTTCAAACAAGGCATTCTCGAAAGACAAAAGGTGGCCCTAAACTATACATAGATTTATTTGACCAGAGGAAATAGAGGATAAATCGCGTCAGTCGCGGTTATGGAAGTTCAGTAGATTTCGGTAAGCTCGCGCGCTAAGATAGGGGCGTCCATTTCCATAGCGCCTCGCAGGGATTGCCACTGGAGGTTCTACTACCACGGGGTCTTCTTCCCCTGGTCCTTCTTCCTCGGCTGGAGCTTCTTCATCGTGGTATGCTTCCACGTGATTCACCTCTTCTGGATCTTCTTCCACAGGATTTTCTTCCACTAGATTCTCCTCAGGGTCTTCCTCTCCTGGATTTTCTTCTATCGGGTTCTCCTAGGGATCTTCCTCTATCGGGTCCTCTTCGGAGTCCTCTTCTTCGTTGTCAGAGTCGTTGATCATGTCGACTACTGGGGTTGCGACTCTCTCGTCCTCGGAATCATTGTTTCCGAAAATAACCTGTGGGCCGTTGATCTCGTCATCTGAACTCACCAGCATGCAGTCCAAGGAAACGCATGACCGTGTGTCCTCATCTAGAGGCGGCGCTGCTCCAGGGTGGGCCATGGCCTGAAAAAAAAGAGTCATGATCAGACAGTGGAACACACCAAGAAAATAACCAATGATATGAAGCACAAGGAAAATATACGGTAGGTAAGGACTGAAAATCAAAATTTAGAATACTGATGCAATAAGCAAGTATAAGGAAAATGAGTGGCAAGGGGACGATACATACATCACAACTCACAATTTTATTGCATTCAAATTAAGAAGTTCAACGGATACAAGATTTTAAATGAAAGGAAACATTTACTAAAGAGTGACAATATTTTATTGAAAGCAGAAAAGATGATAATTCTTCGTTGCTATCTAGACCGCTGCATTCTCGTCAAGCGAGTGGAATTTTGTGCTGGGTCCGTACTATCCTCGAAACTCGAACTACGAAATAACCAAGTCATTTAGCAGTAGTGGAGAGTGTAGACGAATCTCCTCCTTGCAGCTCCTTCCTTCTAGGGCAACCATTGACAAGATGTTCGTCGGATCCGCAAATCAGGCATTGCCCTTTAGCCCTGCGACAGTCCCTCTGAAGGTGTCCTGGTCTCTTACAATATCCACAACGTTGGGCTCTCCGCTGCTTCCGTTGCTAAGGAATAAATGGGCGCTTCATCTTCACATCTTTTCCTTGTTTAACAGGAGTTCCCTTACGATTAGAGGCTTCCGCTGGTGCTTGAGCCATTTGCATTCTTAGTCCTTCAGCTAAAAGGTCATTCGTTTGCTCCTGGGCTTCCTTCAAGCCTTGTGGTACATCCAAAATCTCGACGGTCTGACTCTGGCGTGCGGAGATAGAAGATGCGTCGTTGGAAGACATGGTCCTGAAACACCGATTTTAGGACGGTATAAGGTACAAGATATAAGAATCAGAATAAGATATAAAACGAAGCAAGAATAGGTGATGAGTGAAACTCAATCGAGCGGGAATCAAGTGTAGAACTCCAAGTCACTCAAAGCTCTAGCGGATGGATCAAAATACATAGCAGAACACACTATGTGAATCAAGATCAAAGATAACAAGTTTACAATCTAGACCGAATGATGTCTTAGATTGTCAAGCCCTATACGGAAACTATAATCCCATTCTAAACCTGGCTTTGATACCAACAAAACCATGTCACGCCCCGCTTCCCAAAATACGGAATACGAGGGGTTGACAAGGCCAGCCATGCTCCTACGGTCGAGGAAACATCCTGCCGTAGTCACACTTCGGCTTCTAGCTTTACGTGGTAATCATTACTCAATGCACAGGTAATGAGAAATGCAGTCCTTAAATCAAAACAGATACAAAAACTAACCAGATAGAGATCAAGGAAGCATAGCGCTGAGTCGCTGATCTAGATATCCGCAATGTCCTCGAGGTACGTCAGGTCCTAGTCTAAGCTAAATCCACTTCTCATTTTGAGCATGCATAATCAGGTCGTCAGAGCGACACAATAGCAATATATATATAAATACAATATAAACACATGCAATGATGACGAACATGAAACAGTAAGCATGGAGTAATAACATGAGCATGAAGTATCCAGTACGGGTAAACAGTAAAACAGGTAAACAGTATGGCAGGTATATCAGTCAGTAATCAATGCATGTTACTAAACCTATCAGTCTCTAAGTCTCTCTATCCAGGTCGCTAAGCCTATCGTCAGTCCAAGTGTGAGAGTCAACCACTCGTGAGTATCCCCACCCAAGGGTAGTATCCCAGGGGTAAGGGAACACGGGCCCGAGTCGCTCGCTAATAATCAGTAATATCACCCATATAACTCCAGAATCGCTGTGTATGCCGGCAATGGGACTCCCGAGATTCCGTTGAACTCACACTCAAACTACCCCACACCCCGTGGTCTATATCAAACGCCGACCATAAACTCAAATACCAGTCGGTCCATGACAAGTCTACGCGAGAACTGGAGACGGGATCTCCATCAAGCATATCTCGACTGATACCCAAGATAAATGGACAGTGTTTGGTGCCTTACCTATGACACTAATATAAGTGCTCCATAACCGTCCCATTCCAGTTATAGTTACACTTATATATGTCCCATAGACGTCGACAATGAAATAAATCAACCGGGTCCGCTGATTGTGTACAAGTATGTGTCACTTTCACTTATTCATTCACGCTTTAATACTATCATACTTGCCACAATCAAAATACTAATATCTAACACTGGGTAATGTACACGATCACTAGGTTACCAATGATATGATGAGAATACAATAATTACGATATGAATAGAACATCATCAGCCAGTGTCCTACCACTTGTATAATTCACTATAAATCATACATGCAGAATCAATCGAAACAATGAAAAATGGGTAACAATATATTTAATTATCTATCCATCAAAATTGTTTTCGCGTCAATCGGGTTTCAGGTTTGCTAGATATGGTCATTTCAATTTAAGTGTTCACAGCTGGAAATCCGATTTCAGAATTGGAAGTCCGTTTCATAACATAATTTAATCCCAGTTGGGATCGTAATTAGGCGACGCTATAGTTGAACAATATTTAGGGTTATCGGTTAGGTTTCCAACGCAATTGGTGGATCAGTAGTATCCTATATCAACAGGGAGTTATGGTCAGGTTAAGGTTGATGTGTAAAATCTGTCACTGCAGAATTCAGCAGAACATATCGACATTATAAAATGTGTTAAAAATATCATACAGTTGAGGAATCCAGTGAGACCAATGGGATAAGGAAGCTAACTCAATTCACTTCATAACGATATAGGGTTCCGCACATTTCCTTATTTGAGCAAGGAAAATACAGGGAGTTTATCTGGAATTACCGCTCTGGACTGAAGAAAGAATTTAAAAGGACAGATAGAGAGGGAGTGGGCTGGGAATTGTTTAAGAAAAATAAAAATGAATTGGATTAAATTAGGGTTAGGGTTTTAAAATAAAACAAAATAATTATAAATATAAATAAATAAATTTTGTAACTAACACTTTTTTAAAATACAGATATTGGCGTACAAAAGAATTGGGTATTATATCGTATAACAGTAAAATGGTAAACTGGTAATGTGGGATGTATAAATAAGCAATATGAAATATTATTATTCAATTAGGTGCATTATATAGTAGTATAGCATGTAGCAAGATTAACTTGTCTCGATCGGATCACACGACGGATACGCACGGCACGTCCGACGTCGGTAAATCGTCGCAACGCACACATGGCACGCGGGACGGGTCCAGGCAAGGTAAGAGGGTGATCATGCAGGCAAGGTACGTTCACTGGATCGTCTGGATCGGAAGAGGCGACGCGACTCCGACGATCGCTGGAAACAAGATTCAAGAAAAGATAAAGAAAAGAAAAAGAAAAGAAGAAGAGGAAGAAGAAGAGAAGGAGAATGGTACTGGGGTGATCTGGAGTGCAGGGAGGAGGAGAGGGGAAAGGAGAGAGGTAGAGAATGGAGGCGAGGTCGAGGGATAGCCAGCGAGGCAGTAGGGATTCTTGGTTGAAGGGGTGTGCAGGGTTTCTCGGTTTGGAGGAGGAGGAGAGGATGGATGCTCGGGTTGAGGTCGAGGGCAGTGAGGAGTTAGGGTTAGGGTTTCGTTTGTATGGGTTTCCTCGTGGGCTCGGGGATTTTATAAATAGAGAAGAAGATAGGATGAAGGGAGGTGACGGTAAGAGCAGGGAGGTGACAGGAATCGAGAAGGCTACAGTAGCCGCGAGAGGAGAGAGAGGGCTCGAGAGGAGAGAGAAAGGAGAGAGAGAAAGAGACAGTGAGAGAGAGAGAGAAAGGAAGAGAGAGAAAGAAAGAAAGAGAGGGTGAGGTTGCTATACTGTTAGGATTAAATTTTTTTTAAAAAAATCTTTTCGTTAATAAAATTTAAATAGTTAATAATATTTAAAATATAATATTAATAAATTTGATATTTTAGCAAATACAAACTTATTCCAGAATACGCCCAGGTCGGGTCTAAAAATTCAGTTTCAAAATATGAAAAATATACATGTCGACAAAAATTAAAATTGGATATCCGGGTAACGAAAATGTATACCCCTAAGAACGGATGCACGTATGTGCGCGTGGCCATCCAAACAAGCCCGTTTCACTGAACGGGATGAGAACAAGATACGCGGATACTACGACAGGGTTAGGAGTATCATGCAGGCCATGCAATATATTTTTAAAATATTTTATGTGACTTTAAATGTTATAATTAAAATGCAGATGCCAGATAAATGCTAATATGCAGTATGTAAATATGGAAGTGCACGAGTCCACGTAACAAGTCAGGATAAATCATAAAGATGAGTCAAGACAGGTTTCAAGCAAGCGGGTCGGGTCGGATGCAAATACAGATGTCAAATATACTATTCGCACCCAAAACACAATAAATCAGAAAAATATCATAAATAAACAAATACTTGAAACAGAACTGGTATAAATAAACTAAGGTGTTACAAATCGGGAACCAAATAGCTCCGGGCCAGGGAAAAGTCTACCACGGACACTCCGCCTCGGAGACGCGTCAAGCGTCGACCGTCCATGTCGTAAAAAAGGCAGTGCGGGCTTCCCACAAATTGGGAACCAAATCGCTCCGGACCAGGGAAAAGTCTACCACGGACACTCCGCCTCGGAGACGCGTCAAGCGTCGACCGTCCATGTCGATGTCGTAAAAAGGATAGTGCAGGCTTCCCACAAATCGGGAACCAAATCGCTCCAGGCCAGGGAAAAGTCTACCACGGACACTCCGTCTCGGAGACGCGTCAAGCGTCGACCGTCCATGTCGTAAAAAGGGCAGGGCAGGCTTCCCACAAATCGGGAACCAAATCGCTCCGGGTCAGGGCATCGACCGTCCATGTCGTAAAAAGGGCAGTGCGGGCTTCCCACAAATTGGGAACCAAATCGCTCCGGGCCAGAGAAAAGTCTACCACGGACACTCCACCTCGGAGACGCATCAAGCGTCGACTGTCCATGTCGTAAAAAGGGCAGTGCAGGCTTCCCACAAATCAGGAACCAAATCGCTCCGGGCCAGGAAAAAATCTACCACGGACACTCCGTCTCGGAGACGCGTCAAGCGTCGACCGTCCATGTCGTAAAAAGGACAGTGCAGGCTTCCCACAAATCGGGAACCACATCGCTCCGGGTCAGGGCGTCGACCGTCCATGTCGTAAAAAGGGCAGTGCAGGCTTCCCACAAATCGGGAACAAAATCGCTCCGGGTCAGGGCGTCGACCGTCCATGTCGTAAAAAGGGCAGTGCAGGCTTCCCACAAATCGGGAACCAAATCGCTCCGGGTCAGGGAAAAGTCTACCACGGACACTCCGCCTCGAAGACGCGTCAAGCACCGACCGTCCAAGTCACAAAAAGGGCAGCACCGACCGTCCAAGTCGCTAAAAGGGCATCATCGATCGTCCATGTCGTAAAAAGGGCGGTGCATCCTAAAAAGTGAGAACCAAAGAAATTCGCCTCCACGCGAAAGAAGATCCATCAATTTCATGCACACGACCCACATATGTGGTATGCATCTATTGATGGGGGGCACTTTGTTGGGGTCGAAAATTGCACCTCGGTTGACCAAGGCAAAGTCAAGGTCAACCCCAAGCCAGGTGGGCCCAAGCCCAGATCAAGTGGGCTCATACTCGAGTCGAGCCCGAACATGAAGTGGCCGGCCTCCCCCATGCTGAAATAAAAAAAAATCATGTAATAAATAATTTTGATGTAATTTTTTATGCATGAATGGGCATAAAGCCAAATTTTTGTAAAGCCCATGGCTTATGTGCAAAAAAAAAATAGCACACGAGCCATGGGATGAGCAAAATGCCATTTTGTAAAGCCTAAGGGGCTATATGTAAAGTATATAGCCTATAAAGGTAAAGTTAATGAAAATATCTCAAGATCTTTTTCTCTCTCTAAAAAAATCAAGATTTGTGCATCTTTCTCCTTCCTCAAAGTTCTAAACCTTTTTCTTTCTTTTGAATTAAATCAAGAGTTTTACTCTTTCTTTTCCAAAACCAAATAGTTTTTCACCACACAACCCATAAAGGGGAGCTCAGATCTTCCATTAGATCTCAAAAAGGGGAGGTTTTTAAGATCTCACCCCGCTTGTTCTTCAAGAACCGGCCAACAAAGAGGAGGAAGAAGGAGACCCATCTCCGAAAATCTCATTTTGGGGAAGATCGAGGGCTCAAGGGAGAAGCCCCTTCCATCAGCTCCAAAATATCTTAGGAGTTCAACTCCTCAAAAATACATATACATATATATATATACAAAATAATAAATATTTCTTTTTTGGAGCACAACTCCTAGTGTAGAGACCAAGTCCTTTCTGCTGCCGGCGTCCAGCGCCCGCGTGCCAGGCACGTGGGGCGCCGGCGCTCTGGCGCACAGCGCCCGCGTGCCTGGCACGTGGTGAGCCGGCGCTCTGGCGCACAGCGCCCGCGTGCCTAGCACGTGGGGCGCTGGTGCCTTCTTCCACGTATCCTTTGGATGTCCTTTCCTTTTATACACACACACACACATACTCCACCATACTGTTCCCGTTAGAAAAAATTTCTAACGGGGCGCTGCCTCGCATCCCGTAAGGGGGATGCTAGCCCCCTTGCCCCCTATCCCGCTATCCGGGTAGTGGGACCCCCGTAAAAACTCTGCGGGGCCTCCGATATATCCAAGACCCCTTCAAAACACAACACTGCACGTTGAGTTCGCATGGCCTGTTTGACCCATCAATCGGAGGTTCTCTCGCTTCAAAACCAAGGGATAATTAACAGCAGTTTAGTCTGCGGCTGCCGGAGATTTGGATCACCACAATCAATAAACCACAGCCTACCCTAGGCAGGGGAATCTGTAATGCGCCTGACAAGCGCGCGCGTATTCCCATCTCAATGGGGTGACGAAAAACACCCTACAAAGACCATTTCCTGTGAAACAAAATGCATTAACAATTGAGCTAAGGACTTATATATTCTTGCTTAAGCCATAAATATATATAACATACGTTCATAATATCCCAACTTATGTTTATAAAAGATATTATTATTTATTTTTTTTCAAAATTTCTGCGTGAGCACGTGCTCTATACGCAAGCTTTGGTATAGATTAATTAAATAAAAGCTTTGCAATGTCACCATCCTTATTTTAATGCAAAACACATGTATTGGTATAATTTTGTTGTTCGCATTTTGTATATAAAAAAATATTTAGGTTACAATTCAATTAAATCATTGGGTTGTTTTGATATACCCTATCTAAATTTGGGTAACACATTCAAAAACAGGAAGTTTTAAAAACCTCACCCAAAAGTGTAGCTTTAACTAAATTTTGCGCGTGACATGCTTGTAGTTTGTAAGTAAAATATAAATGATAAAAAATAGAATGAAAAGTAGTTTCATAAATTATTAAGCAGTAAAAGTTTCTTAATTTTAAAATGATTTGATTAGTTTTAGAGATAAAAATAGTTGTCAGCAAAAGATGGAAGTAGTTTCTATCGTCAAGAATTTAGTTGTAAGGTTGTTTTTCTTTTTTCTTTTTTGGACATTTTGTTTGGTAGTTTAATAGCATTTTGACACGTAAACAAAACAAATCTTATGTAGATTTTAAGGAAAGTAACTAATTCAATTTCTTTGGCATTATAACATTAGAGAGGAGATAGGGAAGATAAGACACTCTGGTAGTGTGCTGTTAGCTAGGATAGCTCGTTAAGCCAGCTTGGCATAAGTTAGGTCATAAAATTCCTCACCAGCCTCCTCTCATCTTCATCATCTCAGTTCGCAAACTCTTTTGAGCTTTCTCTCCTCTCTCTCTCTCTCTAAACCCGATGCCAATGAAGCCTCGTCATTTGAAACTTATCTCTCTCCTCCTTTCACAACACGACGCTGAAGTGGAAATGTGTCTTTCCCCTCTTACAGGAACGAGGCTTTGATGGAATTGCACAACTAGTTGGTCCCAGTTCGGAGGTGGAACTCTTCACATCAAAATTTGGTTTCTTGTGAGTAGTCACTTGTTTTGGATGATGGGTAAAGATCAAGTTGATTGCTTGATGGGTTTTTTGGAATTTTTCATGGGACTGGGAATTTGGATTTATTTTGAGGCAGCTTTAGATTAGTAACAGATAACAGTTACGAGGGTATATTGGTCTTTTAAACCCCCATAACGGCAGGGGTTAACTAAAATGGGATAGAAGTTAGCTAAAGATTTGTGTTTAATTTATTTTTCACTTTTTGGTGGGTTTTTTTAAAATACCTATTTTGGAGGGTGTTTTTTTCAAAGAGGTAAGTTTTGGATGGGGTATATCAAAATAACCATAAATTTTAATGTGTAAGAAAATACTAGTTTTAGCATATGAATAAGTTTAACACAATGACGGATTTTACTAACATGAGGTAGGACCGGAGATAGGAAGCTTTGTGAATGCTGTATTCCATTGGGTCTTGGTCATTTGACAGAAAGTAAAAGGCTATTTCACAAAAAACATCTTATTGACTAATTCTCAAAATTTGAGGAAAAAATATTTAATAACCATAACTAACTTATAAAATCTCCTTGCACCATTAAAAATCCCTACAAAATGTCATCGAAGATTTCTATTATGTATCTTTTTAAGAATATATATTATCTTAAATTAAAATTATTTAAATTGCTGAGAGAAGACATGGTATCAAATCAACATCAAATTATCCGTGGGGCCTCAACTACATGATATTGAATCAAATGTCTCTGATCACTTGCACTAATATATATAAACATATTCTTTCTCAACTTGGCATTGTGCGACTTATTTTCTCCCCTGTGACCACTTCTCAAGATGCATTGCATCTCCTTTCCCTTAGCTGGAATTATTGAAAAGTTCAGCTTCTTTCAGAGACATATATGGAATACACCAGCTAGCATGATAATTCAACCTAGGACAATTTCAAGTTCAACCATTAGTCAGCTACATTCAAGAAAGAAAACGATGAAGAGAGGAGACGGTTGATGGTTGAAAAGTTAGGGTTGGGAGCTAGGTCGGTGCTGCTGCTGGTGGTGCTAACAGTATCTCTTTTGTTGTTGCCGCCACTGCTACCACCACTGCCGCCGCCGCTGTTTCTTCTCTTTATTCCGGTTGCGATTATGGCTGTGCTCATCTTTCTCGGTCTTTGCGCCACTGACAAAGTTTGTCTTGCCATTGTACCAATAGCTTCTCTCTCTCTCACACACACACACGCTAGTGATGCATAGATAATGTGTCAAGAAACTGCAGTAGGTTTTCTTTTGTCAAATCTAGTGATGCATATATAGTGGCTGCTTTTGTACAAAGAAGGAAAGTTGAGAATCTAGTGCCATTTAATTCATATTGCATCGTTCTATTTCTTCCATTTTCTTTATTATATGAGTTACAATAAGCAGAATCAGAGGGCACAGGGAGAACTTTTGTTCTGCCCAGATCCCATAACGAAATCCTGTAATCACAAAGGATATACAACAAACTGAAGCACAAGCTTGTAAATTGAATATAGGCCAGTTCTCTACCCTCGTGAGGGAGATTGCTTTATAGTTGTTTGGGAGGAAGTTGGGGCCCAGCAATAGAAGAGGAGGCCGGATACGAGCACGGCTGCGCCGGCCAGAAATCCTGCAGGGAGAGATGAAGCCACTCCGATGTAGGGCAACGGAAATGTGAAGGCAAATATTGCAAGAGGAACTGCAATTAATAAAAAAATATTAGCACGCAAGCTATTTGTAACATAAATAATTTACTATTATTTTCTGATAAAGTGAGGAATTCATGAATAGATAATGATAGGTTGTTTATTGCTCATGTTCATGTTGGATGCTCTTTTGCTCAAGGAAACAGAGTTGGCAGTGCCCAAACCTAGCAGCCAACACAAGGGGCCACACATCAAGTTGGGAAGGAAAAAAAACCAATTGCAGGCTACTTGTACAGAATAAGCCCCTTCAGAAGCCAAGTGCAGTTCAAAACAATGCAAAAGCTAATGCACTATTTTTTTAATTGTGCAATGTGACTTTCTCAATACTAAGATCAAACTGCTCCTTGTTTCTTAGAAGCTCTGCAATTACTAGGAATTGTTAAACTTTATTAAGAATATGTCAAATAAAACAGAATAGAAAAATGATTTTGATCAAACAGATTCCAAACGCATCTTGTTAGAAAACGGAACCATTTCCCCGTACTATCTCGAATAATTTTTTCTACTTATCGACAGACTTGCTACAATTTTACTTCCATCAACCAAAATCGGTCAATGCTCATTCCCAAATTTTCCAAAGACAACCAAAAGTCATATAAGGATCTAGATCCATGGATCCATTCCATGTATCTGGATCATGCCATACAGCAACTGGCATTTTAATATTGTTTCCTCCATGAAAAAGCAAGCACAGAATATCAGTTATGGTCGATTATTAATGACTTGTAACCTTTCTTAGTACAAAGACATTTCTATCAGTTATGGTCTACAATACTGGAATGATTAAGACCTTAGCCATCAGACCAAACTATGGTCCGTGCATCCTGATTTAAGGAAAATAAGAGCTTGAAAGCCACTTTCAATCAGTTCTGTTCTGTAGAAACTTTCTCCAAAGCTCAATAACAACAATAAAACCTCACCCCAAAATAGTTGGGTTGGCTAGCTTATTTCTTTGATTCCCTTCACCTATGTTAAGAGCGCTCAACCTTTAGATTAGTGACCATCATTTTTTACTGCCTTGGACTGTTTGCTTCAGTCTACCATTGCCCTAAAATTTCTACTTCTATGATGGACTGCCAAACCTAGGATCTGAACAGCAGAGCAAAGACTTGAAGTGCCTAGGCAGCATAGTCGAAGGGATTTGTGTCACTAGGTTGATAAGGCTGAAGGGTTTTCCATTGGTAGGTGGTGATCGAAAGAGATTTGGGTTATATGACGACACATGCAAGACTCGCTCATAAAAGGAGTCACTTCCAAAACAAAATCTCATGGTATAAACACCATCTCACATGACAAAGACGGCCCTTTTCATCCCCACATCAAGCACACCGACATTCAATGAGAACTAATGTAATACCCAGTTCCGTTGAAGATACTTTCCGTGTATTAAATAAATATTTTCCCTATTTTTTTTGTTCCCATTTAATTATTTCCTATAAATATTTTCCTATATTTTTCTAATAAAAATTACTAATCCTTTTAAAATACCTATTTAAAACCCTACCCCCAAACCAAAACCCGGCCCATGACCCAACTAAAAACCCTAACCTTTAATTAATTGATTCATTCTAATTCTTCCTAACCCAACTCCCCGAGCCCGGCCCACAACCCTAACCCGACCCGACACCCAAACAAGACCCGCTCCCCACTCTATTCTTCTTCTTCTCCCCTCTCGTGTTCCCGTCCATCTCCAACGTTCGTTTCTCCCGCTCCTCGCACTCACGCCACGAGACCCGCGCCCACTTCCCCAACGGCCGCGCCCACATCCCCACGACCCCCTCCTCGCAACGGTCACCGGCAATGAACCCCCGCGACCTCGTCTTCGCCCAACGAACCCCCACGACCCGCTCAACCACGACCCCACCTCCCTCGCGTTACCCTCTCTTTCTCTCCCCCTCTCAAACTTTCTCTTTCACTCTTTCTCTCTCCTCTCAACAGCCCACTACCGGAGCTCCACACCAACTACTTTCACCGCCGGTGCCTCCCTGCAATGCTTCGCCGACGAGCCACTGCACCTCATCTCCTCTCTCCACCCATCACCACCACAACCTCCGAGCTCCACCTCATCGCCTCCACCAACCCAACCCGAGCCATAACCGAGCAACCAACCGGCCCCCGAGCCCCTCAACCGCCGACGAGCTTCAATAGCCGGCCACCACATCGACCCAGGTCTCATCTTGTTATCCCCCTTAAAGCCGAGCTCCCCCGCCTCCCTGCATTGCCTGCGCCTACTTCATCATCGACGAACTCCTCCGACGTGGGCCCGAGCCCGAGCTCCATCACCTCAGCGACCACCCCGACCATGCCTCCACGCTCCGAGCCCAGCCCTCCACTGCAACCCCTGAGTCTTCAAGCTCATCGCCATCTCACCTTGCTACCACCGAGCTCCACTGTCGGTGACCCCGAGCTCCTTTGCAACCCCCTTCACCCCCGAGAAGACCCCCTTCACCTTTCACCCCGACGAGACCCACAGCACCACTACCATCATCACCATCACTGCCTCCTCACCGTCGTCGCCTGCATACCCCTTGCGCCCGAGCACCCCTGCAACTTCCAGAGCGCCGACGACCCCTCCAACACCACTCCCCTACTTCCCCCCAGCAACTCATCCCCGCCTCCGACCGCGAGGGACTACACCGCCGACCTCCAACGTCGTCGATCTCCTCGTCACCAACATAACGCCACAACCTCCCGGCTGCAACTCCATCGCGGAGCCACTGCCGTCTGAGCTCCCCGTCGCGACCACCACGACCCCTGCCCGCGCCGCAGCTAACACCGTGCCCACATGTGTGCCACGACTGCACCCACTCCGTACCCGGCACCACGCCACCATCGAACCCACTCACGTGTCGCGCCCCGTACCCACTCCCCGTGTCAGGCCGTGCCAGCCCATGTGCCACACTGTGCTCGATCCAGTGCATGCGTCGTGCCGCTCCCGGACCACGCACCGAGTGAAGACCGTGCCCAGTGTCGTGCCGCGTCTTGCCACGCACCGAGTCAAGACCACGCCTACTACCGTATCACGCCCGCGTCGCCACCGCGCCCAGTGCCGGATCTCCACGCATCGCACCCACGCCACGCCTGTGTCCAGCATCGCATCGTCTCGGGTGTCGAAACGAAGTCTGCAAACGGCGTCGCTTCTATATCAAGCGACCGAAGGAAAGCGAACCCCTCACTTGCTTTACATGCTATAATTATTAGTTGTCAAATCGTGACATGTGTATAATGCAAAAGTGTTCGATGCGAATTCTAAACCAAAACCTAAATGAAAATTGCGAAACTTATGATCGATATATCCATTTACTGTTTATAATTATCGTGTAACAATTTGAAGGCAAAATAATGTTGTTTCGCACAAGAAACGACGTCCCCAAAAGGCAACGTTGAATATGGAATTCACCGCACATGCCACGTTCTAAAATCCATATTAAATTGAATACAACGCGCAACTTAATGTTCTAGGGCTCATATCCAAGCCAATGGATAAAACTACAGCACCCCATAGTTCATCCTTGTATTTTATTAAGCTATAACGACGAATACTGAGGCGATTTGCGGCCCTGAACTGCAGTCCGGGGCAGCGTTTCGTTTTGGATAACTGGCTTTGGAACACCTGTATACCCCTTCTTTAAACTGAAAATGCGCAGAGCCTCATATGGTCGCGTAGATAATTTAGTTAACTAACACCTGAATCAGGTCCCGTGCTGTTTCACCGTCATTTGATATTTAATTTGCATTTTAACGTACCTAGGTGTTTTGCAGTTTCTGCAGTGACTCCTCTTGCATAGCTACACTAGACAGGACATAACTTTTAATACAGAACTGCTATTGAAAATCCGTTTAATGCGTTGGAAATATAACAGAAAAATCTACATACTATTTAACTATAGCATCGCCTAATTATGATCCCAACTGGAATTAAAACGTGTTACGAAACGGACATCCAGTTCGGAAATTGGATTTCCAGCAGTAAACACTTAAAATGAAATGACCATAACCAGCAACCCTGAAACCCGATTGACGCGAAACCAATTTTGATGGACAGATAATTAAACATACTGCTTATCCCTTTTATATTGTTTTGGTTAATTCTGCACGTATGATTTATAGTAAATTTTGCAAATATTTTGACACTGGCTGCTATGTTATATTCGCATTATAATTAATTGCATTTTCATCATATCATGTAGCGGTTATATCCTCAATTGAATAATGGTCATGAAGCATTGATAACCTAGTGATCGTGTACATTACCCAGTGATAGATATTAGTGATTAGATTGTGGCAAATACGTTAGTGTTAAAACGTGAATGAATAAGTGAAGTAACACGTACTTTTACACAATCAGCGGACCCAGTTAATTTATTGCATTGTCGACGTCTATGGGATATATGTAAGTGTAACTATAACTAGCGTGGGATGGTTATGGAGCACTTATATTAGTGTCATAGATAAGGTGTCAAACACTGTCCATTTATCTTGGGTATCGGTCGAGTGATAAGGTGTCAAACACTGTCCATTTATCTTGGGTATCGGTCGAGACATGCTTGATGGAGATCCCGTCTCCAGTTCTCGCGTAGACTTGTCATGGACCGACTAGTATCTGGGTTTATGGTCGGTATTTGATGCAGACCGTGGGTGTGGGGTAGTTTGAGTGTGAGTTCAACGGAATCTCGAAAGTCCTATTGCCGGCATATACAGCAATTCTGGGAGTCATATGGGTGATATTACTGATTATTAACAGCGTGTTTCGGGCCCGTGTTCCCTTGCCCCTGGTGCCCTACCCTTGGGTTGGGATACTCCTGCGTGGTTAACGCTCACACTTGGACTGACGATAGGTTTAGCGACCTGGACAGTGAGATTTAAAGACTGATAGGTTTAGTGACATGGACATGCATTGATTACTGATTCGATATACCTGCCTTACTGTTTATCTGTACCGATTACTTCATGCTCATGTCATCGCTCCATGCTTACTGTTTCATGTTCATCGTCATTGCACGTGTTTACATATGTTTTTATATATATTGCTATTGTGTCGCTCTGACGACCTGAGTATGAATGCTCAGAGTGAGAAGTGAACTTAGCTCGGATCAGGATCTGTTGTATCTCGAGGATATTGCGGACATCTAGATCAGCCCGCCAGTGCTGTCTTTCCTTGATTTCTATCTGGTTAGTTTTTGTATCTGTTTTGGTAGTATCTAGTGACTGCATTTCTCATTACATGTGCATTGATTACTGATTACCACGTAATGCTAGAAGCCGAAGTGTGACTACGGCAGGATATTTCCTTGACCGTAGGAGCATGGCTGGCCTTGTCATCCCTCATATTCCGTATTTTGGGAAGCGGGACGTGACATGGTTTTGTTGGTATCAGAGCCAGATTTGCTATGATTGGGATTGCAGTTTCCGACTGGGACTTGACAGTTTAAGTCGCCCATTCGGTCCAGATTGTAAACTTGCTATCTTTAACCCTGATTCATATAGTGTCCTGCTATATATTTTGATTCTATCCAGTAGAGTTTTGGGTAACTTGGTAGAGTTATGTGGTTGTAATTATGAACTGCAGCATAGTTACAATACCGTACTCTGTTTGAAGAACTTAGGGTTCTACTTTCGATTCGTTCTCGATTGAATATTACTGTATCACATAATCTTGTTTTGATCGTCAAATCTCTACCTCCGTTTATACCTTATATCGTTCCCGAGTTTTCAGATCTATTTTACATTTTCATCCTTATACTTTTCCTATTGATCCTACACGTGCTTACATTTCTTATCGGACTCGTTGCATTCTCACGTCTCCGTTTCTTCAAAGTTATCGTATCGCGTTGCATATTTTAAGTTCCTATCCGAGTGGCGCAGCAGAAGCTAAAACCTGACTTCCAACAACTCTCCGTCCTCCACCACCCAGAGTCAGACCTCCGAGATTTTGGGTGTACTGCAAGGTTTGATGGAAGCTCAGGAGCGAATAAATGATCTCTTAACTGAAGGACTAAGAAGGCAAATGGCTCGAGCACCAACGGGAGCCCCAAATCCTAGGAGAATTCCTGTTAGACAAAGAGGTGGTATACAGATGAACCGCTCATCTGTTACTCAGCAACAGAAGCGGCAGAGAGCCCAGCGTTGTGGTTATTGTAAGAGGCCAGAACACTTTCAGAGGGACTGTCGCCAAGCCAAAGGGCAGTGCTTGATTTGTGGATCCGACGAACATCTTGTCGATGGCTGTCTTAGAAGGAAGGAGCTGCAAGGTGGAGATTCGTCAACGCCCTCCAAATCTGCTTGAGGCGGCTTAGTTTTTTTTGTACTTTAATTTCGAGGACGGCACGGACCCAACACAAGATTCAGACTTGCCTTACGAGATTGCAGAGATTTAGATATCGACGCAGAGTTATCACCTTTTCTGCTTTCAATAAAGATATTGTTACTCTATTTAGTAGCTGTTTCCTTTCGTTTAAAATCTTGCATCCGTTGAACTTCTTAATTTGAGTACAATAAAGTTGTGGATTGTGACTAACTACCTTTGCTTGACTCACTATATTTGAACCCTAAGCTTAGTCGACATCATGGTTCATCACCGCACCCCCGGACTCTTTTTTATTAGGTTGCATCTTGCCGCATACTCCTGTCCGAAACTATCAAACCCTATCCTCATTGTAAATTTATCCCTCCCTGATTTTGAATCCGATTTTCATCATTTATCTTTATATCATTCTGGACAACTCAATTCCTCCTCACATTCCTTCCATTCGGGTGCTTGCTCACGGCATTGATCTTCAATATATATTCCGCAATCCATTCTCCGGCCAGTATACTGTATATTACCAGTGTCACTTTCCGTTGGTATAATTATAATTAATACGTTTACGATTTTAAAATTTTAGAGTCTTACCTATTTATAATAAGTAAGATTTCCATTATGTGTTAATAAGTATTTTAGTTTTACTTACTGTCTCGAAGTTCTCTACTATTTCTAAGTTTTTAAATTGTTTTGATTTACATTATATATTTTATTTTATAGTGAATTTTCCATACTAATGCTTTCAGTTTACATGCCACTTTTGTTGTTTTCATTACCAGCTCGCTTATGCTTCGTTTTATTTTTCGACACTTTTACCTTATACGTATTCTAAAGTTATTTTGTACTTGTTTGAATTCTAGTTTCACCAAACTTGTTTCAATTCTTAAGGCTATTAGTCAATCCTTCAATATTGTTTATTATTTTTGTTCTATTTTTCGTGAATTGTATATATAGTTTATCATTATAAATGGTTATGCCTAATGATTATTTATGCCTATTTTTTTAGTCGCGTTATTTCTTATATATATAGACCTTGGATTTTCATCTAGTGGCTTGTGTGTAAATCGCTATATAATAGTGTTTGATTTTGTTGCTTTCCGCATTATATTTTATAGCTTATCGTTATTTTAAATTTCGAGAACGAAATTTTATATAAGTGGGGTATGATGTAATACCCAGTTCCGTTGAAGATACTTTCCGTATATTAAATAAATATTTTCCCTATTTTTTTTGTTCCCATTTAATTATTTCCTATAAATATTTTCCTATATTTTTCTAATAAAAATTATTAATCCTTTTAAAATACCTATTTAAAACCCTTCCCCCAAACCAAAACGCGGCCCATGACCCAACTAAAAACCCTAACCTTTAATTAATTGATTCATTCTAATTCTTCCTAACCCAACTCCCCGAGCCCGGCCCACGACCCTAACCCGACATCCAAACGAGACCCGCTCCCCACTCTATTCTTCTTCTCCCCTCTCGTGTTCCCGCCAATCTCCAACGTTCGTTTCCCCCGCTTCCCCCGCTCCTCGCGCTCACGCCACGAGACCCGCGCCCACTTCCCCAACGGCCGCGCCCACATCCCTACGACCCCTCCTCGCAACGGTCCTCCGCTAATGAACCCCCGCGACCTCGTCTTCACCCAACGAACCCCCATGACCCTATTTCCCTCGCGTTACCCTCTCTTTCTTTCTCTCCCCCTCTCTCAAACTTTCTCTTTCACTCTTTCTCTCTCTCCTCTCAACAGCCCACTACCGGAGCTCCTCACTAACTCCTCTCATCGTCGGTGCCACCATGCAATGCTCCGCCGACGAGCCACTGCACCTCATCTCCTCTCCCCACCCATCACCACCACAACCTCCGAGCTCCACCTCGTCGCCTCCACCAACCCAACCCGAGCCACAACCGAGCAACCAACCTGGCCCCCGAGCCCCTCAACCGCCGACGAGCTTCAACAGCCGGCCACCACATCGACCCAGGTCTTATCTTGTTATCCCCCTAAAGCCGAGCTCCCCCATCTCCCTGCATTGCCTGTGCCTACTTCATCGTCGACGAACTCCTCCGACATGGGCCCGAGCCCGAGCTCTATCACCTCAGCGACCACCCCGACCATGCCTCTACGCTCCGAGCCCAGCCCTCCACTGCAACCCCTGCGTCTTCAAGCTCATCGCCACTATCCAACACCGCCATCTCGCCTTGCTACCACCGAGCTCCACTGCCGGTGACCCCGAGCTCCTCTGCAACCCCCTTCACCCCGAGAAGACCCCGTTCACCTTTCACCCCGACGAGACCCACAGCACCATTACCATCATCACTGTCGCTGCCTCCTCGCCGTCATCGCCTGCATACCCCTTGCGCCTGAGCACCCCTGCAACCTCCAGAGCGCCGACGGCCCCTCCGACACCACTCCCCTACTTCCCCCCAGCAGCTCATCCCCACCTCCGACCGCGAGGGACTACACCGCCGACCTTCAACAACGTCGTCGATCTCCTCCTCGTCACCAACACAACGCCACAACCTCCCGGCCGCAACTCCATCGTGGAGCCACTGCCGTCTAAGCTTCCCGTCACGACCACCTCGACCCCAGCCCGCACCTCAGCTGACACCGTGCCCACCTGTGTGCCACGACAGCACCCACTCCGTACCCGGCACCACGCCACCATCGGACACACTTACGTGTCGCGCCCCGTACCCACTCCCTGTACCAGGCCGTGCCAGCCCCTGTGCCACACCGTGCTCGATCCAGTGCACGCGCCGTGCCGCTCCCGGACCACGCACCTTGTCAAGACCGTGCCCAGTTCCGTGACGCGCCTTGCCACGCACCGAGTGAGGACCACGCCCACTACCGTATCACGCACGCGTTGCCACCACGCCCAGTACCGGATCTCCACGCATCGCACCTGTGTCCAGCATCGTATCGTCTCGGGTGTCGAGACGAAGTCTGCAAGCGGCGTCGCTTCTATATCAAGCGACCGAAGGAAAGCGAACCCCTCACTTGCTTTACATGCTATAATTATTAGTTGTCAAATCGTGACGTGTATAATGCAAAAGTGTTCGATGCGAATTCTAAACCAAAACCTAAATGAAAATAGCGAAATTTATGATCGATAAATCCCTTTGCTGTTTATAATTATCGTATAACAATTTGAAGACAAAATAATGTTGTTTCGCACAAGAAACGACGCCCCCAAAAGGCAACGTTGAATATGGAATTCACCCCACATGCTACGTTCTAAAATCCATATTAAATTGAATACAACGCGCAACTTAATGTTCTAGGGCTCATATCCAAGCCAATGGATAAAACTACAGCACTCCATAGTTCATCCTTGTATTTTATTAAGCTATAACGACGAATACTGAGGCGATTCGTGGCCCTAAACTGCAGTCCGAGACAGCGTTTCGTTTTGGATACCTGGTTTTGGAACACCTGTATACCCCTTCTTTAAACTGAAAATGCGCGGAGCCCCATATGGTCACGTAGATAATTTAGTTAGCTAACACCTGAATCTGGTCCCGTGCTGTTTCACCGTCATTTGATATTTAATTTGCATTTTAACGTATCTAGGTGTTCTGCAGTTTCTGCAGTGACTCCTCTTACATAGCTATACTAGAGAGGACATAACTTTTAATACAGAACTGCTATTGAAAATCCGTTTGATGCGTTGGAAACATTACAGAAAAATCTACATACTATTTAACTGTAGCGTCGTCTAATTATGGTCCCAACTAAGATTAAAATGTGTTACGAAACGGACATCCAGTTCGGAAATTGGATTTCCAGCAGTAAACACTTAAAATGAAATGACCATAACCAGCAAACCTGAAACCCGATTGACGCGAAACCAATTTTGATGGAAAGATAATTAAACATACTGCTTACCCCTTTTATATTGTTTTGCTTAATTCTGCACGTATGATTTATAGTAAATTTTTCAAAAGGTTTGACACTGGCTGCTATGTTATATTCGCATTATAATTAATTGCATTTTCATCATATCATGTAGATGTTATATCCTCATTGAATAGTGGTCATGAAGCATTGATAACCTAGTGATCGTGTACATTACCCAGTGATAGATATTAGTGATTAGATTGCAGTAAGTACGTTAGTGTTAAAACGTGAATGATAAGTGAAGTGACACGTACTTGTACACAATCAGCGGACCCAGTTAATTTATTGCATTGTCGACGTCTATGGGACATATGTAAGTGTAACTATAACTGGCGTGGGACGGTTATGAAGCACTTATATTAGTGTCATAGGTAAGGTGTCAAACACTGTCCATTTATCTTGGGTATTAGTCGAGACATGCTTGATGGAGATCCTATCTTCAGTTCTCGCGTAGACTTGTCATGGACCGACTAGTATTTGGGTTTATGGTCGGTATTTGATGCAGATCGTGGGTGTGGGGTAGTTTGAGTGTGAGTTCAACGAAATCTCGTGAGTCCCATTGCCGGCATATACAGCGATTCTGGGAGTCATATGGGTGATATTACTAATTATTAGCGAGCGTGTTTCGGGCCCGTGTTCCCTTGCCCTTGGGGCTCTACCCTTGGATTGGGGATACTCCTGCGTGATTGACGCTCACACTTGGACCGACGATAGGTTTAGCGATTTGGACAGTGAGATTTAGAGACTGATAGGTTTAGTGACATGGACATGCATTGATTACTGATTCAATATACATGTCTTACTGTTTATCTGTACCGGTTACTTCATGCTCATGTCATCGCTCCATGCTTCCTGTTTCATGTTCATCGTCATTGCACGTGTTTACATGTGTCTTTATATATATTGCTATTGCGTCGCTCTGACGACATGAGTATGCATGCTCAGAGTGAGAAATGGACTTAGCTCGGATAAGGATCTATCGTACCTTGAGAATATTGCGGACATCTAGATCAGCCACGCCAGCGCTGTCTTTCCTTGATTTCTATATGGTTAGTTTTTGTATCTGTTTTGGTAGTATCTAGTGACTGCATTTCTCATTACCTGTGCATTGATTACTGATTACCACGTAATGCTAGAAGCCGAAGTGTGACTACGGCAGGATATTTCCTTGACCGTAGGAGTATGGCCGGCCTTATCACCCATCGTATTCCGTATTTTGGGAAGCGGGGCATGACAACTAACAATTAGTTTGGTTCCTTATTTCAGAAAACCTTGGGTGCAAATTTGTAGAAAAAAACTAATAACTTAATTTTGCGAACGCCATAAATGCTAACCAGAAAATATAAAATATTACCTGTAATATAGCATGGTCATCGGTCACTGGGACAAACAATCTGTATATATAGTATAAACTAGAGTACCAAAACAAAGTACAAACACCATCTTTCTCTTTTCCTCATTTGCCCCTTGATTTATCTAGATGTCCTTATTTTCCATCAAATTTGTGGCTTAGAATGTGTCATTTGGCGTGTGATTTTCTTTAAAATAAGAGCATTGTGCTTATGTCTAATTCTTATATTGCATAACATAGATACGTATATCCTAAATCGCTTTTCAAAGAATAGCTTATGAAGAGTATTTGAAGTAGTTTTCAAATAATTATGTAATTCTCAAAACAATTTCCATGACGGTTTCTAATTCTCACCCTTTCAATCATAGAAAAGATAATTTTGGCATTTACCAAATCAATTTGGTTGATTTAGTAATGTAGTCAAACTATTGGTACCAAAGTATGCACATCTTTTAACTAGGTTAAATTTCCACATTTGGAGCATGTTTACATAAACGTAAAATCGACAATTCTCAACCATAGTTGAGAAGTTTTCTCTGAATCTAGCGAATGCGTAATGTGTCACTTGTATGGAGGGAAAACAGATAATATAATACAAGAACATAAAGAAAGTGTTTTAAGTTATAAGCTTCTTGGTAATTTCCGGCCCAAAATTGGCTAACTTTATCTGTTTTATTGATTTCAACTTGCATATAAAGCATTCCACCTAATAAAGTAATTGAAGTATATTTGACATTTTTTCACCGATTAAAACTACGTGATTCTTTAACTTTTCAATATGTATATTAGCTAACAAAGCTCTATTCTGACTTTACATATTTCAAAATTTTAAACAAAAAACTACTTATGGATTTGTGTTTTCACTTTACTTTGTAAAAAAAAAAATAGTTAGTGATAATGTTATATTTCATAAGTAAAAGGAGCACCGTTGTTCATTTTTCTTTAGGCGTCTTATTGCACCTTAAGTTTCTTCAATACTTGTTTCGATCTCGCTTTAGGTAATGCATGGGGTTACTTCCTAGTCTGTTCTGAATTGAAATGTAGAAATACGCTAAGCCATCGAAAAGGAAGAGCTCGTCAGTGAAAAAAAGGATTCCTTTAGTAGGGCAGGATCCGTGTACAAGAGATCGCGAGGGGAGGCGAATAGAGGTCAGACAAGTAGAGTCCGACAGGGAAGTTAGTTTATGCATAAGTGAAAGGAGGGGTTCAATATCGGGAACTAGAGTCCATGTAAATGATCAAGACCTTGGAAGGATTCTGCAAGTCATTGAACTCATTGATAATTGATCATGTCAGTAAAAATGATTTAGATGGGGAGCAATGCCAGGAAAGGCACATTGGCCAATCTTTTGCTTTAAATGTTTCAGCAAACCAGCTTATTCATTGATTCCTATGAGGGGGGAACAGGATATGTCTTGTTCCTATGATGGGGAGCGATGCCAGAAATAAGTTGATCATCAAATCATCATGTTATATCCTGAGGATGAACAAATCACTAAATTGAGCACTTTTAAATTATAGGCATCAGCTAAAGGGCAAACTGTTAGATATATTTAGAAATACTATTCATCTAGATAGACTATGCTACTGGACAAACATAATCAGTTCCACGGTGGAAATTAGAGGTAAGTAGAAGTACAGAAGTGTCCTTGAAGACTTCGATCTCACAGCATGCCATACCACTACCATAAGGAATTATAGATTAACAAACCTACAAATATGGCAGACCCCTACATAAATATTTAAATGAGAAAAAATATAAAGCCGGTAGAGATAGACAGACAGCTGACCTGAGAAAGTGGATGCAAGGCAAGATACCACAGCAGAAGAGATTTTTAATAAATGCAGTAATGATATATTGAAGGCCATGTTAACAATTACAAATAGCAGAGGTAAGACTGGTGCTCCTTCACATCCTGCCACCAAATATTGAGTTAGCAACACTAAAAATATGAATTAATATTTGCGCAAGGTATTAAACACATGGAGAGCAGCAAAACACATATGGCAGATTATTTGATAATAAAAACTAGAGTGTATCAGCTATCTTGTGAGAATTCCCTCATAACCAACAGTTAGTTTTATAATTGTAGCAGCAAAATACCAATAACCCAATAGATTCATGAACTTTAAAAACTACCAATAACTTCAGAAAAAAGACGGATATATAAAATTTATTACAAGTCAATGTTTTAAACAACAAGAAAGAGTTCATTTCTAGTATTAGGAAGAAAGGAAGGCCTTTCATCAATCAATAAAGAAATAATTCTAACAGAACCAATGGGATAAGGTCAATATCTAAGCAAATGGAAAAATAGTATTAATGCATAGGCAAACCAAAAAGAAATACAGAATTTGCCATGAATGAGTTGCTAATATACAGTTAGCTGAAACTAGTTGGAGACTATGAATTTAATAGAAATGCAGACATAATGGAAGGAATGTTACCCTGCCAATTAATTTAATTCAACTATAATTATATTTCTAGGAAACCATTTAATAAAATTTTGAGGAAAACATAAATATTAGAAGTACTTGGAGCTGAATCCTAGTTGAGAAACTTTGATGCATACCACTTGACAATGATCCTAAATTGAGAAAGCAGGCTGCTCCATCTTTAAGGTATGTTGATAGCTGACTGAAGGGAACTCCCCACAACTTTGATAAAAATGGAAGTAGGAGACATATGAACAGCGCCTGCATAGGGCAAGAAACCAAACACGCAATTTAATCAGTATACAGACACATGAAAAGCTTAAAGGGTAAATTCTTTAAACACAAATAGTACTAGTAGGTTAACTTACTTGAAAAGCAGATCCAAAAGAATTGACAACAAAAAGGTCAACTGATCCACCCTGCAGTATGGAGGCATCTTACAGTTTTATTTCAAACGATTCATATGAACACTCATAATGAATAAATTTTTAAACATGAAAAAAACGTTGCAGGAAATTCTAAATAAATAAAAGAAGGCAGAATGAATACCTTTAATTTCTTCCCAGCATTCAAGAATATGATCTCCTACAAATGGAAACACTATAGATACATCAGAACCATATATATATTTTGGTAATTGATGAGGAAGTTCTTATCAAATAAACTTTGTATAATAATGACCTTTAATACAGTGTCAGCAGCTTGAAACAAAAAAGAAGCGACCATCAGAAGTGTCCAAAAGAGTCCAGCATTTTGCAAAGAAAGTCCTGTGTTTGATCCACTGCGGAAGTCCAGGTATCAAAGTGAACAATTGCAACCATGCAAAATAAAAACCCGTTAAAATTAACAGGTAATTCAGGAGGATAGCATCTTTGCGCTCAAGGCTCTCCCAGAGAGTCTGAAGGCCAATGTAAGGGATCAACGTGAAATTAATCGATATACATTACAGGGCCAGAACACATGAGCTTAAAGCTTTCGATTCAAGTGATTTCCAAAAAGAGAATGGAGGAAAAAAAATTAAATCTGTTCCTTCTCAAATTGCAACAAAATGTAAATCTTGAATTTCATTCAACAAAACTTGTTACAGAGACGATAATTCATTTATTTTGTAATATTTACTTCACTACATTTGATTTTACTTTTTCCTGCGTAGGCTAAATTTTTTGACCTCTCACATAAGTCAAGATTATGTACTAAAATTCTCGAACCTTTAAGATGACACATACTGCATGTTGGCTGGCGAAAGGTCTGATTGTCAAAATTAGGATAATAACTTGTGACGGAGAGAAGCAAACACCTAAAACTCAGCTACCAGGAAATTACAGCTAGATGTAGCCCAGGTTTTGACTCTCAGAAAGGCTTTGAAGAGAAAAGGAAGCCAACACAAAGTTTTGAATGTCAGTTTGTCTTTAATACTCTAAAATGAGGAACAAGAGAGGGCGGGAGTTGAGGGAGGTAGTTGTCTGAAATTAAAGCAAAACAAGAAAAATGAAGAAAATTATTAGAGCATTTCAACTTGTAGGAAGTACACACGATGCACCTAAGCAAGGTTTCCAGGAGGAAGACAAATAAGGTAAAGGTGAGACATGCTTTCTTTCTAAATATACAATGCTTCTTTCCTTGATGTACTGAATATCATAGCCTAAGTTTCTCATTAACCCAAGGGCAAGACTAGTTCAACATGGTGGATTGATAACAGCGATTTGCACTACAATTTGAATGCATATACCATAAGTCGTCAAGAAATAATGACTGCATGATTTAGGCCAAACTTAGTGAGGTCGGTGTAGGTTCGGTTCAATTGGGTCAAATTGTCTGGATGGTATCAGGTCCACATAGCTCAAGTCCTTTACTATGTTGTTGTTGTTTTTTTCGGTTTTTTTTTTTTTGGATGAAAGAGACGCACTCAAGAAGACTCCGTCTCATACAAAACTATATTGAAAGTCCATTACCATGTAACTAGAAAATTATGCTAACCCTACACGTTCCATTTTGGAGATTTTGAACTGAAATTTTCCCCCAAACAAAAATTTGGCATTCTGAATGACAATTAGCATATGGATATAATTCAGTGCATGATAATTTAAAAAATAGATCTTCACATCTAACAATAATAATATGATCATATTCTCATTGCATATTAATGAAAAATAGCCGCCAAAGATTGGATAGTAATAATATCTTAATATTTGAAAATAACTATTCGTTCCATCATATCATATATCGTTCCACCATACTAGAGAGAGAACTATAAGCATTAAAGGCACACGAATTAAAAATAATATACTCAGACAAACTTGATAGTGCTCTAATAAACTTGAATTTTAACATGACAAGTGGATATTTCTTAATAAAATGTGGAAAGTACCTGGCCACAGTTATGATTACGCCAACAGCCACAAGAAAGCATCCAAGTATTTGATTAGCTCGATATCGTCTACCAAGGAAAATGGCTGACAAGAAAAGCTGCCATATAAGGAAGGTCTGCACAAGACTCGCAAAGAACCAATGTTATTACACAATCCTGTTCCTTTCCTTTTCCTATTCTTAATAGGGGCAGAAATCTGATCTACTGGTGTTATTACCTGAGATAAAATTGGAATTGATGCCCCAGAAAGAACGGCTGCTTCAACGTAAAAGGAAAAAATAAAAATAAATGTAAGAACATTACCAGAAGTTCAGAAGGGGAAAAAGAAGTTGCACGAGAAAAATGTTGAATTTGATTTAAATTCGGATTAGTTAGGATCTAAATCTAATCTCGTTAGTTTAGATTTAAATCCAAGCTCTATATTAAATTCATATTTATCTCTAATTTAAATATGGATTTATCTCCTAGCATTTATTTACCCTATAAATATGATGTTTTCTCTAGGGTTTGATGTATCCATAATTCTATAATAACCTATGATTTGATTAGAGTGGGAGAAGGCGGCCAAGCGCGGTCATGAGATAGAGAGAGGATTTGTAAGAGAGGGTATTTCTTTATAAAGGAGGGTGGGTGGTCGATATAATTGTAATGTTTTAAAAATAATTAAATAAATAATTAAATGAATAAAATTGTTTAAGTGAATTTTGTGATTTTCGGTAAAGTAAAATGTATTTTTCATAAAACTAAACCGTGATTGTTTTTCATTATAATTTCAAAAATACCTATTTTAATTATGTAATTACTAGTAAATGGGTGTTTATTTAGCCACTTATAAATTTTTAGTTTAATTAAATATTTTTCCTAAATTAATTATTTTAAATATTAACATAAGCTTTATTTTTACACTAAATTAGTGTAAATTACAAATTTGAATGGTTTTAATTTGTAAAAATGAACCATGGCATGTTATAATTTAGTGAGTATCATGCAAAATTTATTTGCAAATTTTTCCTATTTTCTAGAGTTTTCTTGAGTTGCTATAGTAAAGAAATAAAAGAAAAATAAATAAATGCATGAAAAGACATAATGAAGTGATATTTTGGTGGAGACTTCTACACATTTTCTCACCCTCTTCTTTCTCTCCCTCACCTCCAAAAAAATGGCCGGCCTCACCCCCCCATGGTAGCCCCTATTTTCCTCATTTTATTTTGCTCCAAAATTCATCAAAAATCCTTTAAAAATTCAATTAAAAATCCACAAAATCCTATTTATTTCCTACCCTTTATTCCTTGCTCATTTTTATATGGAATTTGGAGATGGAAAGCATGCATTTTGGAGGCTCATTTTCTTGTTTGGATTTCATATTTTGGAGGTATAAATTTCCTTCTTTTGTTTATTTGTTATTAGATGTTTCTTTTAAGCATGTTTAGATTTAATAAATTAATTCTATGTTCAATTTTTAAAATTCAAGTTAGAGTTTGTAAATTCAAGTTATGATTTTTATTAATTAATTAGGATTATAATAGTTAGTTTAACACTTTTAGAATTGGAAAATCTTGCATGGTTGTTGAATTGTAAATTTTTCATTTAAAATTGTTTAAATTAGGAATTTTGCTAACTAGGTTTCTATAAAACATAATTTTTGGTGAAATAAAATTTCAATTAATATTTGTAACACTAGATTGTGGTCTTAATAAGGGTATTAACTTGTTGGTGGAATGGAAACTTAAATTGATTGCTAGTTTCTATTGATAATTGATAAATTGTGATAAAAATTGCTATTTTGTAAACTAGATTTTAGAAATTTCTAAATAAATGAGATTAAAAATATAATTTATGGTTTCATTAAATCATTATCATCATGAATTGTGGTTTAATACATTAATTCATGCAAAATCACGTTTTGTGGTGGAATTGTAGTATTTTGCTTGAAAAATATTGAAAATTGTTAAAGGTTGCAAACTAGAAATTTCAAATTAATACAAATTTGTGTAATAAAAATATAGTAATGGTTTGTATAGTCTAGTTATGCTATTTAATGAGTTTTATGACCATTGGTTTCATTTAAATGTCAAGTTTTGATGAAAAACGGTAAATTGGCATTTTCGGGTTTTACGAAATTGGACGGTTTGATGGATTTTAGGGTTTCGATGGATTTAATCATGTTTTATAATATAAATAATGTGTTTTAAAACTACGAGTTATTTGTTGATATTTATCTCGATCCATCGGAGTTTGCACGCCGATATCGAGCGATATTTGGTTCTTTTGCGTGGACGGGACATAGGTTTTAACCTATGCTTGTTCCTTGTATCGTTTGACTTTCGTATGTGATCCAGTTTACGATACTATTTATATGTTTGCGTTTAGGTACCCCTCACGTGGACTGCGGGCGATGAAGAGGAGGATGGCGACACCGTCTTCGGCAGACATGGACCAGGTGAGTAGATGCATATCTACGGGGGGAAATCGAGTGGATGGCGTTTAGCACCCCCGCAACGTAGAATAGGAATAGTACTTATTGACATTAGGAAACCAGATGTGACCCTAGATTCTTAATGAGTAGGGCCCTAGTAATGACCCTAGGCTGGACTAGACTGATTTAGGAAGACATATCAGAAGATGAATACCTTGGAAGAGCTTCGTAGGTTTCAGGTAGAAACACACGCACGCACACACTGAAGCACAACATGGTGTATACGTGCATGTGTATATATATATATAGGACGAGGTATAGGTATATATATATATACAACACATATATGGGATACATTGATGTGATATGATATCCGATGTATGATGAAACAGTGTAACTGGGCTTGATGCCGTGATTCTTGGCTATACAGTCGTATTAAGTGTTAGCGGATCATTAGAGTATGAGATAATGAATATGTATACTTAAATTATAATGGGTGGTGATGATATTGAGGTACATGGAACTCTAAAATAGTACCCGGACTGTAACTTGTGATTGATCACGATATGGGATATGTATGACTTGATTACGACATCATATAGGTGTGACCTGATGTCGATATCATAGAGGTGTGACTTAAGGAAGATATGATATCAGTATGACTTAATCACAATATGATACATATGACATGATATTTCTGAGGATAAACTAATGATGCTTATTATGATGGCAATGATATATGATTGATGTATGCGATCACAGTTTAGCACCTTGATCATGAGATGTGTTGATGATGACATTATACTAATGATGAGACACCTAGGAGATACTTGACCCGTACCCCGATATTGGGATGCCGTACGATGGATTTTACCGTACGAGCCATAGATATGATGATTGATCCGCACTCTTGATTCGAAAAAGTCGTACTACGTACGTGACGCTATTAAGGCTGGATCGCCGACTATTAGAGATATTGATTCAGATCTAGGTAGACTCTTGTTTCTTAATGACTAGTTTCTTAGGTTTAGTTCCTTAGGAGGTTAGATGGACACTAGGTTAGGTTCGAGTCATATAGTGGTAGTGATAATTGTATATCAAATGGGTGGATAACACACATCCATCTTTACTTTCACACTGTAATCATAATGGCGCATGTTCTTACATATGTTGCTATAATCAGTATAAACCTTACCTGTTAGGTCACCAGCACCATTACCGATGATGCGCATATTCCACGCACACTTATTTGCCGGCTCATACACATCATCATCGGTAATTGCTATGTCACGTACACTTTAGATCTTATTATCTTTTATTGATAAAATCAGCTAGCAACTAGATCGATATATAATATTGTGATTTCTCTCTGATGTTAGTATAGACACTGTATTTATTACTTAGACATTCATGCATTCATATTTTCATGTTATCATGCAGTATTATGGGCATATGCCGACACTTATCATATACTTACTCATGATTTTGAGATTTGGGTTTCTATGAGATTTCTGGATTTTTGGGAAAAACCGCAAGAATATATAAAAAACTTCTCTCTCCTCTCTTTTTAAAACATAAGATGCGGTTTTCTCATGATGTATGTGTCGTCCACCATGAGATTTCATGTTTTCTGTTGGATTTCGAGACCCGATTCGAGGAGTGGATGAACCGTCTCGGGTACATGGTGGGCCCGGTATGGTACCCCGGGCAAGAAGATCGAGTTGTAGACGATGAGCCTGGCAGGGGAAGGCTACCTACCGGTGATGTCTGGCGCTGCGGATATCCGGAGGATATCGACCGTTGTCGTGAGATTTGATGATATGGGCCGATCCGGACCGACGGAGCCCGAGATATTGAGACTATGAGACTTGAGATTTACATGTTTGTGTCGATACTTGACACGGATTTCCATGGATTTCATTGTTGATATTTCCAGTTTCTATACCCGTTTTACTATGATAACAGCTAAACATTTCTTATACAGATACACCTGGATTTCAGGATTGGTTATTTTACATTCATGGTGCATGCATATCAATTCATATGACATAGTACTATACGAGGCACTGACACGAGCACGGAGTATCTGCACTTACACGTAGTATTACCCTGCTATTATTAGATGATTGGGACTTAGTAGTGTATTATTATGACCTAGGATAGCGTCGTGCATTCGATTTCTTTTCGTAGATGTCTTCTACTCACGAGTTGGCAACTCACTCCCGTTGTGCCAAATTTTATTACAGGTTCGATGTACAGGTTTCTCTGGCAGCTTGCTGGCACATCTTTTCTTCAGGGTGATTTGCACGGTAGGTTGGTTCACTTGTATCTGAACCACCATTGTATTTTTATTCTTTCATTTGTATCTAGTAAGCTCCATCAACCATACTTGTATTACTTGATAAGTTTATTGGACCAGTATTTTTTTATTTCGACTTTAGAGTCGCGCATGTATTATTCTGATATGGTGGTTTTGTTTTCTTTGAGTTTTGAGGCTCGCCCTTTGGCGTTGTATATTATTGTGCTTGTTGTGGTTGTTTCCGCCTGTTGGCGTTGATGCTAGCTCCCGTTGGGGATGCTTTTTATTGTTTATGTATATTATACTTGTTGTACCCGTTTGGGGGCCAGTTTTTATAGAGGAGACTCTGCCGAAATTTTTGAGAAAATTTGCTGATGTTTTAAACTTGTTCATTCATGTTTTCTTTTACTGCTTCTTCTTTTTCATGGTTTAGATTTCTGGGCTTCGGCTTACTTAGGTTACGTTGCGCCTCTAGACGTTTCGTAATCTAAGTGCCGGTTACGTTCCGTACTTTCGGGTCGTGACAATAATATCTTATAATTCTTTCTCATAGTGGAAGTTTTCGTCGCGGTTTGCAGGATTAGGTGCCAATTGCCCCGAACCTAGGTAAATCTTGTGTGTTGTTGGTGTGTTCTTTTCGTGTGATTTGATATGCGTCAGATAGTTTTCTTTCCAATCTAGCCTAAAACAAAGGTCTTGGATTTCCGCTGCGCATAGATACGTAATCCTCGCAACAAAGAGCTCATTAACAATACAACATATTAACCATTCACACCATTGATCATGTTAGGACTAGAGTAATTATTCTTTTGTGGACCATGAAAAGCGGAAAGAATACAAAGATGCTAGAACAAATCGCAATAGGCAACATATCAAAAGGTATGGCTGGAGCAAAAACTTCAAATTAAGAAGGCTACAAATAGTGAAAATTTCTACAGGTGCGTTAGCAAGCGGATGTCAGGCATCTAAGTTGGTGTCACAAGCATTGTGCAAATTATGCCCCGGGGGCTAGACAGCAACTTGATAAAAAGAACTTATCTAATGCAGTTTTTATGAAAGGAATGAGCAGCCCAAAAAAATTCTCATAAACTAAGAGTCTATACAAGGATTGTATAAAAGGCAGATAATAAAATTTGCATTAGGGAATTGGCTTTATGTCTGATACACAGGACAGGACAAAGACCAGATCAGAGCACATTTGTGTGAGATCAAAAATGATAAAAGGATCACCTGGAGTGTCTCCCCCTCTTTAGAAGTAGAAGGGGATAAATAGAAGGGTAGGGATATAGTCAAGGAATGACACAGCTAGTATGTTTCTCTAGAACATTACCAAGACATTTTGTGTGAGAACCAGTTTCTAACAAGCAAACACAAGGACTCACCATACTACTCTATTACATGCTTTAGTGACATACCGGCTCCCTGTAAAAGTACAACCACTAGGATCCATGGTCAAAACGGTTATATCTGTAAAATCAAAAAGTACCTTCTGCATACAGTATGAGGGTTATTTTGGGGGGTGTCTTGAATGATTTATGTTACAGTAAGAGAAACTCAAGAGTTCAGGATAGCCAGAAGTATTAGGTTACTATTAGCTTGCTAATGATCGTTCAATGCATGGAAAACATATTAATCAAGTACACAAAAGCATGTTTATATACAGTAATGATACACAATTTTAAATGATAAGGTGGATGACTCCCGCCTTGTACCCATAAGGGAGATGATTCATTCAAACAAGTAGGTACTCTGCACTGGCCCTAAGACCTCGACCATCAAACACACATGCTCTAACAACAATCAAGTTCCTCTCTTCAGAAATTATACACTTCTTTATCTTAAGATTGAAATAAACGTGAAGATATAGGACATTTATTACATATTAAAACGTAGTGTACATCATTAATAAGTATAAATATTGAGAAAAAATTTGGTCATTCAAATAAAGAAGACTGGTGCTTCCAGTCAAGGTCCCCATTTTGTGTAGTTATAAATTTGGGACTAGAGAGCAAACATACGAGTAGATTCTCGGTATGAGTAATCTATATTGCAACAGTAGTGCATGCCTATACAATAATACAATGTCTAGTTTATCACCAAAAACCCCTCCATAGAGCAAAACTGCTGCATCAGTAAATTTCACACTTATCCAATGATTACATATACAACGCAGGAAATTGTAATTGATTCCTGACTAAATAGCCAATGCCCTAAAGAAGGACTTTAATTGTTTTATGCAATTAAATAAGAGTAATAGAAATGACTTATAAGGTACCTCCAGCTGCCATCCCTGATGCTGCTCCCAAGGCCTCTAACAGTCCTACAGCCAGAAATGGAGTCTTCGGTAGAGAAAGCATTTCATCGGTAACAATACCAGCTTGATAGCGGTAATAAAGAATAGAGAAGTACACCACTACATAACTGGTAAGAGAAAACACATAGACGAAGTTAGACATTAAGAATTTCAATTGAACAGTGTGGCAAACATTATACTAGAACAAAATTCAGCATATTAAAGAATGTATTAAAATATTTATAACCTTGCCTAAATTATGCTTATAAATCAGGCTAAATTGCACAAATGTACCCATCAACTTTCACGTTTTTTGTGATTGATACCATGAACTAATTTAATTACAAACAAGTACCATGAACTATCACCCCGATTGCAACTAAATACCATCAACTTATCTTCCGTCTACAAACGTTATATTTAGCTACCACGTCATCAATATATGACTAGTTTTCCCCAATTTACTCTTTTGTTCTCAGTCAACCCCTAAAATTTCAAGGGGTATAATGGTCCATTAAGGCACAAAAGTTAACGTCGTATGGTAGTTATGTCAAAAAAAATGGTTCACGGTACTAATCTCTAATTATTAAAGTTCATGGTAACTATCGCAAAAAACATGAAAGTTGATGAATACATTTGTGCAATTTAACCTACAAATTACTAATTATACACCAAGGATATAATTCATGGATTTGCAACACAGAAAAGATACATGATAGAATCATCATATATGTCATAAGTTGTAGTGTTCATGCAATTATGTGTGCACAGACATGTGACGGGCAAACTGGAGCTATGTTTACATATAAACTATGTTGTTGGAGATCCGAACCCCCACCCCCCACCCCCACCCCCCACCCCCCAAAAAAAGAGGAAGAATGCAAGAAAGAAAAAAGCACATATGTGTGCACAGACACAAAGAAAGAAGAAAGAAACACAAAAAAAGAGAACACAAAAGAAACTGAGCCTCACATCCATGCCCTACAAATATAGGACTTGGGCATTTTCTCTCAGTGGCTAGACATGTGATAGGCAAGCTGGGGCTATGTTTACATGTAAACCAGTCGAATCAATGCACATTGAACCACTAGATCATTTTTCAACTTCAAGAAAAAAAGGTATTGGATATGCTAAAGCCAACTTTTAAGTAGATAGATACAAAAAAACAACCCTCTAAGGCTCTAATAAAGCTCAGATAAATGTTCCCTACAACTCAAAAAAATGTAAGGGGCATCATGGCCTTATTTTAAGTTAGGTTCTAGATCTTGCTACCTGGGCTTGTACATAATATAATTTCGGAATGCCTATATTTTTTAAAAAAGAAACTGCTATAATTTATAACTTTGGCAGTATTCTCAATATATTGCATGTCAGTAAAAATGACAAATATGTCATTCTCTATAATATTTGTGGACAGGGTTTAAAAATGTGCTAGGCAGTGTTAGGAAGTAGGGGTGCTTCCTAGCACCTAGACAACTCTACATAGGCGCCGTCTAGAAATTTTTGTCCTTTTGATTATTATTTTTTAATTATATGAAAATACACAGTTGATAAGAAATGAAGAAACAGCTCATTAGAAATCTAAACAAAGAGCGAAAATGATTGTTAAAAATATACAAATTAAGCATCTAACAATGTAAACTAAGAACCTGATATGGTAAAAATAGAATTAGTTGGATAACAACTAACAATTAACTATCAAATTTGACAGATAGCAACACAATAAAAAGATAATACCACGTTCCTCAAGCATAAACCAGCTTCGTTTCTACCTAAACATGCTTAACTACCTATTAGGATAACTAAAATTAGCCTTGAAGCTTTAACAGCTTAATTCAAGTCTCCAAACCGAAGAAGGGTATTATCGTTCTCCAAACCGAAGAGGAATATGGTGCCTCCACCTAGACTCTGTGTGAGTGCCACTAGCATGATGGTGAGAAATTTTTTTATTTTTTTTGAATAATAGGTCATAACCTAATTCAAGCGGGATTTCAACACCAGACCTCTTGCTCACACATGTTTCTTCTTGTTCTTGTTGGGCGACAAACAACTTTATCGCACATAAACCAACTATTTGCGTATTAACCCAAACTTAACTGGTTCAATTGGTTATCTTAGACCCCATGGGCAGAGCCAGGGAGCCATGGCCCCTCCAAAGCTCCGCAATCTCTATATAAAGTTAATATGCTTCATTACTTTTGTATATGCATAGTTTAGGAATTATACAAGCACTTGGCCATGCAATAGAGAGCTTCTAGCTCTGTCCTCGGTTGACCCAGTTTGTGTTTTCAGAGTACACCAAATTGGCAAGTACAGTTATGAAACTGGAAATAAAATATAAATTGGTAAGCCTAAAGTTATAACTAATGAAAATTTCAAAACGCAAAAAGATAGTTCATTAGTCTAACCAAGCATGCCGCATGTAATTATCACAGATAAGGGGAGTGTGAAAATCTTGGATTCGAGCCTCATGTGTGCCCGAAAAACAGCCTTAATTTTGCATGCTAGACTTCATAATATCATGTCAACCATTCTGCCATTACCTTCCTTAGTTGTGAGTCTCAGTTGGTGAATAAGTGTTCATTTATCTTTTATGATTAGTTCATGGAAAGCTTGATCAATATTAAAGTAGTAGCACTCATACATTGTATATAATTTTACGTATCGGACATCAGCCACAAGAATGCCAAAATTCTGATTTTTATTTTCCATTCCTTTTTTGGTTTCACGGGATATATGTTGAATTGTTTTACTTCTTTAATATTCCATTCATGTCACGATTTGTTTCATGTAGAACAGGATGAAGAAAAATAAAATTTATAACTTTCCTTTAGTAAAAAACCAATCTCATTACTTTGTCATAATATAAATCTATCATATTAAAGAATAGAGAAGTCTACCGAATACAAGCTTTTAAGCTCCGAATTTGGTTTGCATGTTTTCGTTATGCTTCATGCCATATCCATAAATGTGAATCCAACAAATTTCACCCGAAACAAACATCGAAATCAAGTTTCGCCGATAAATTCGACTCACAGAACCAATGTCAGGGCCTTTCCTCCAATTTGAGAATGTCCCAAGCACATGCATATACAATTTGTAAATTATAGCTAAAATTTCCCTCGAGGTGCCCTCATGGCTTGATGCCTGCCACCTAATATGATAAATTGATATGGAGTTTGTCCTCAATAAATTAATCTCATGTGCATAAAGCAAACAAGTGCAACGTCAATAGATTCGATCAGCACGTGACAACAATCTGCCAAATTAGTTATTTGAGTTTTTTCTATATTCAACCGCAAAACTTTCGTATTTCTAAATAAAGCCCCTAAAACTTCATATTTGTAAATAAGACCCTCAAATCCTTTAAGTTGTCTAAATTGGTCCCCATGGTTAGTTTTCCATCCAAATTCCATTTAAAATGCCCATTTTACCCTTATCTTCTTCTTCCATACTCCATCACACCATTCTTCTGTTTCTTTTCAAATTCACACCCAACCATCCATTAAAATTGCACACATCTATAGTTATGATTCTAGTAGTTCTTCTCTTAAATCATTCGAAACCCGCCTTCATGAATAACAAACGATTATATTTTCTACAGAAGACCAAATATACGAACCAAGGATGGGTTGATGGTTAATTAGGTTGCGAAGGGTTTATTAGACATTTGGCAGCTTAATAAGACTAATTAATAATTATTTAACGAATAGGGGTCCTTTTAGACAACTTAAAGGATTTGGGGGTCTTATTTAGAAATATGATGTTTTAGGGGTCTTATTTAGAAATACCAAAGTTTTCGGGTTGAATATAGAAAAAACCCTAGTTATTATTGTCATTTTTTCCTTTTAAGCTAATTCATTTTAGTAAAGAGTAATTACACTAAAATACCCTCAACTATCATGTTTTTCACAATAATATCTTTAAGAAATTTTATTACGGTAAATTACCTTAAATGCTGTTCTTGAAATAACATCACTTTAAAACTTTAATTGATGGTATTTAAGTGAAAAACACAATAGTTAAGGGTATTTTAGTGTAATTTAGCCCCTTAACAGAAATTTACAACTCAAAAATGCAAAATCAAAACAGAGCATGCAATTTACCCAAACGTAGCGAGCTGAGCGAGGAAGAAGGGGTATTTTTTGAGCGGAACGAGCGCCAGCTTATAAAGCACGCGGTTCCCAGTCCCGAGCATCACCGTCGCCGCCGCAGCCGCAACCACTTCCACCTTCTTCCGCCTCCTCTCGACCTCCGCCTTCTCATCGATCCTCTCTCCGAGCGCACTCAAACAGATCACCTTCAGCCTCCTCGATCGATCAAGATTGACAACGACCGGTGCCTCAGCAATGCTCTTTCGATTCGATCGTAGGAGCGCGATCCGATGAGGCTGCGTCAACGGCGGCGAGATCAGGCTGCGGCGGGCCCATTGACGGGGGGTCCGGTTTCGATTGGAGGTGGTTAGGGTTTGGGGATTGGGAGTTTGGGGGTGATTGAAGGAGGAGGACATCGCCGGCGAATGAAGACAGAGAGGAGAGAGAAAGAGATTTAGAGAGAGAGAGAGGAGCGTCGAAATTTGTGTTGAATTGTTTGTGAGTGGGATCTGGGCCCGACTTAAAGCGCGAGAGAGAAAGATCCAGGGAGAAGGATATTTTGTCGTGTTCTGTTTGCTTTGGCTCCGCTGTCTGTTTAGAACAGCGCACGGGATTCTAGCGATTATCTAGTTGACACGTGTAATATTTCTTGCTGGGAGAAAGAGACAACGGGAGTAAAAGAAAAATGCCCAACCTAACATGTTTGAAATCCTAACGTGATCTCGGCTCTATTTTTTTAATCCAGGAGAGATTGTGCTAGGAATTCTAGCTGCTAGCTAAAACATTACTCGGAGTAAAATACATGAAGCCTCATTTGTTTTTTGGCGGGATATCAAAAGACAGGACTCAACTTGAAAAACAAGCACTTTATCTCATAAATTTCATGTCATCCGTTCTTCGATATATACTTCCCAAAACATACAAGCAGGCTTTCTTTCCAAATTCTTCTTTCACTTATAAAATTTGGGCGAATTTCAAAGAGCATCATCGTTAGGGTTTTTGAGACAAGAACACTTAACTTTAAAAATATCTTTTATCCCCTTAAGAACTACTGTTATTAGGATATTCTAATCAAAGAATATTAAATTCGGTTCACTTTGGTTCTATTCAGTCAACATTCGAAGTCATTTTGAGATATTCTGTAACATCTACGTTTTTCTAATACGTAATAGAAGTCGTTATATAATTTTCCTTGTGTCAAAATATTTTTTCTTGATACTTCTCGTGGGTTTGAAAATACTTTAAAATGGTGGTGTTAATTTTTAAGCTAATTACAATAATTTTTGGTGTTTTTTTAAATATTTATTTGAATTTTTTAAAGGAAAAAGGTTTAAGGAAATACTTTAGTATTGGTAAAAATAAATTATTTTGAGCCAAAATTTTCTCCTAAATTGAAGAAAACACCAAGATAGATTTTTTATAATTTTTCCATATTTTTATAATATTTTCACCTATTTAAAATAATTTTTGTAATTAAAAACAGCTTTTACAAAACGTTTTATAAAGAAAAGGAAAAAATATAATAAATGGGGGCCACGGCAGCAAATGTTGCTGCTGCCCGCGTGGGGCCACACGCCTGAATGCCAAGCACATGCACCCACCTGGGCGGCTCACGCCCACGTGAGAGGCCTCAGTCATTTTGTCTCGAGATCGAACGGCCGAGGAGAGCGCAGAGGACCGGGTGTGCAAATCTTGGCGGCAGTCGACTCCGAATCCAGCTCTAGTATAGGATTTTCAAACCCTATATATAACACCCCCCCCCACACACACACACACGCACGCTATTTTGGGGTTTTCTCCTTCGTTTCTAGCTTAAAAATTTTGGAAGATTATTTGTTGCGACCGAAACTCGATCCTCTACGCGACGGTGCCACCCAAGTCTTCAAGAAAAATCAGTGGAGAGAGAAAAACTCTGAAAGATGGTGCTTCAATGTTTTATTCAATACTTGAATCATAGGTAGGATCTTTATTCTTTCTCTTTCCACCCCGTCATCTTCTTGATCTGTGTTTAGACTGAAATAATCTTTTCCCTCATGTTTTTATTTCAAACGATCACTATTCTTTCATCCAATAAACCTTATGAACTCTCGAATTGTTGAACCGTTACCACCAAACGTTTAGTTATTATAACCTAACACTAGTAGATAGTTAAGAACGAGGTAACGACCTATCCCCACTCTTTCATGTTCATGCTATAACCCATAAATATGTCGTTATGTTTCCCGTTTCTAGATTGGTAAAACGTCAGTTATAAGACGAAGTGTTGCCAAAATTGTGAATAGACATTTTGACGCTAAAATACCCTATATAATTATTGAATGTATTTCATTAAAACATCATCGAGGTTCTAACCTCGTTTTTACTAAAACCCCTCGACTTTTCTGAAAGTCGTATTTTTAGTAAAACCCCTCGACTTTTCTAAAGTCGTATTTTTACTAAAACCACTCGACTTTTCTGAAAGTTGTATTTTCAAATAAATACCCCGACTTATCTAAAATCGTACTTTCAAATAAATACCTCGACTTATCTTGTCACGACCCGAAAATGGCACGTGACTGGCACTTGAATCATGTGAAGTCTATAGGACCCCACCTAATTCAAGTAAGCCAAAAGTCCAGAAATTTAAACCTATTTAGGGAAAATAGTGGAGGTGAATTTTTGAAATAAGATTTAATGAAATCAGGTTCCTTCTTTAAATACATAAGTAATATAATATGAAAACAATATTTTGTAGCTAATTGAAAACACTTTTCGTCATTGAAAATTTTGGCAGCACCTCCTTTGTATATTTTAACCCAAAAAACGGTACAAGTAATGATATATATATATATATATGCGTCCCAAAGCGGGAGTTAGCTCTTCGCCAAAAGGAGGAAACAACCACGCAAGATAATATATAAGTATACAACGCCGAAGGCGAGGATCAAAACTCAGAAAGAAAACAAGAAAACTAAACATCATCAAGAAAAACCAGAAATGACAATAAATAAATAAGCGCGACTCTAAGGCCGAAAGAATACAACTGTGGTTATCTAAGTCTACAAAATATACAAGTCTGATTTGATGGAGCTTACTAGATACAACTGAAATAAATAAAAGTACAATAGTGGTCACGATGCAAGTGAACCTACCTACCAAAGCAATCACCCGGAAGGAAGTGGTGTGCCAGCGAAGCCACTATGGAATCTGTACGGCTAAACCTGCAAGAAACTGTGGAACAACGAGGGTGAGTTGCCAACTCGTGAGTAGAAAACATCACTGAGTAGAAATCGCATGTATGGCGATCTCCTAGGTCATACAGTAACATACTCAAATATAACACTGAAACATCTAGCAGTGGCAAAGGTAATCATCTAAGCATAAGTATAATACCAAGTACTCGTGTCAATGCCTTAAGTAGCCACATGTTATATATATGATGTATGAATGTATCAAGAATGAAATCAGAATATATCTGTATGAGAAAGCTGTGTTCTTATCTCAGTAAGATTTTAGTATAAAAACTGGAGTATCATCAATGAAATCGACAGAAATCCGTGTCAAATATCAACACAAAATCCTCAAATCCCGGGCTCTGTCAGTCCGGATTGGCCCATATATTCCAATCTCACGACTACGGTTGGTATCCTCCGGATATCCGCCGAGCCAGATATCACCGGCAGGTATTGCTCCCCTGCCGGGCTCAACGCCTTCTTAATACATCCATCTTGTCCCGGGGTACCTCACCGGGTCCACCATGTACCCGCAGATGGTGCATCCCCCTTCTCGAATTGGGTATATGATACAGCTCAAGAACCGAGAAAACTCATGGTGGACGCCACATACATCATATCATGAGAAACCACGTCTTTCTCTTTAAAAATAATCATAAGTTTATAAAATTCACATGCGGTTTCCCAAATCCAGAAATCTCATGAAAGATCCGAAATCTCAAAATCATGAGTCAATGAACAGTGAATATCGGGATAAGGCCACACAATAGTACATAACAGAATGAATATATAAATGCATGGGGTAACTAAGCAAGGAATGCAATATCTAAACTAGCATATGAGAGCAGGCATACTAATAATGTGTTGAACTACCAGCCAGCAGGTTATACCAATGAAGTAACATTTTCTTAAGTGCACGTGATATGGCAATTACCAATGAGGTTGTGTGTGAGCCGGCAAGCAAGTGTACGTGCAACATACGTATCATTGGTAATGGTGTTGGTGTCCTAACAGACGAGATCATAATAGTTAAAGAAACACATGTATAAATATGCAATGCAATGAGAACAACATGAATATAACGGAGAATGAGTAGTAAACGCAACATTATAGAATATACATATCTATATACGAGTCATACAATTTTAATGTTTGAAATAGCACAAATCGTGGTTTTTAGAAAAGTAGGGGCTACGGTGTTTTTGAGAAAAGATATGTCCTTTGAAAATCCGTAGCATCCCTCTGAATGTCTTTTGAAAATACTCACGATTCGTTAGTTTTTTAAAATACGTATGACTCGAGTCTAATCTAACATCTACCTAATCAACTAAAAGACTAAACTAAGAAACTAGTCGAGAGGTAATAAGAAATCTATATTATCCCGAGCCGATATGTCTAATAGTCGGCAATCCAGCCTTATATCATCACGTATGGTAATAATATGTCGTACAACATTCTCAAGTCAAGAGTGCGGATCAATCATCATATCTATACCCCTTACGGTAAAATCTATCGTACGACAACCCCAAGATCGAGGGTACGGCTCAAACATCACATATACATCATCATCGTGCAATATCATGACCAGGGTTACGGTTTTAAAGTCTCGTACCTTCTAATATCGTCAATTCACATATTATCGCATGCATGAATACATATCGCCCGACGGTCCATCATAATATCATATCATATACAGTATCACGACTCGATCACATATCAAAATCTCACGGCATCATGCCCGATCATATCGACTCATTTCCATGTATTATATACTATCCTCATCACCCGTGTATATGTATATGTATACACACACACACACATACATACACGCATACGTATACACACACACACACACGAAATCAAGCGCGCGTGTATGTGTGACTACATAGAACTTGCGATTCATCACCAAGGTAATCATCCTATGGATAGATCTTCCTAGATCAACCTAGTCTAACCTAAGGTCTTCTAAATACCCTACTCGCTAAGTATCCAATATCGCATCCAAACTCATAATAATATAGTAATAACCCTATTCTACATTTGCGGGGGTGCTATACGCCATCCACCCGACTTCCCACGCAGATATACATCTACTCATCTTGATCCTCACGTGCCAAAGTCAATGACGCCACGCTCTCCCTTGTTGTCCGAAGTCCACATGAAGGTTCCTACATATATAAACACATAGTATCGTAAACAGGAATCGCGTACAAAAACCAAAACGGCACACAAAACACACATAGGTTAGAACTTATGGTCTACGCATGTAAGAATAACCAAACAACTCCTGATATCGACGTACAAACGTCAAGTGACCGAGATAAAACACAATACCAAAACTAAAGTCATTAAAAAGTCATGAAACTAAATCAGCAACTCAAGAAAACGCCTCCAGATTTTGCCTCAAGTCAAATTAGCCAATTTTGCAAAATTCTCACAAAAACCCGATATCGGCAAATAAAAAATTCATGTCTTGGGGTTAAGTCTCTGGTTTTGGTCAAGAATACTATCACTACAGGGTTTTGTGGCCTCTACTAAATCTCAATTGCACTTCACAATTCATACAATCTCCTAATTTTCATCTAGGAATGTTCTAAAATCACCAAACTACATAATTCTGACTCTAAACTATCATAGGAGGTGAGGAAAATAAATAACTTAACTAATAGTGTAGGATTTACCTCATTTGGCAACTCAAGAATTTTCTTGAGTTGCCCAAAGTGCTCAAAACCATAGCTTGATTCCTCCATGGGGTTTGTAGTGAGATAAGGAATGATTTTTATGAAAGTGGCATGGTGTTTTGGTGGAGATTTGGGGGTGGTTTGTGGTGGTAGAGGAGGTGATGGAGGATGAAGGAGATGAAGAAAATTGAAGGGATGAAGGAAGGCTTGAGAGTTATGTAGAAACTTCTCACCCTCTCTCTCTCCCCCTCATGAGCCTATGTCACATGTCCCCTCGCCCTCTCTCTCTCATCTTTATTTCTTTTCTTTTCATTTATCTTTTTATTTAAAATCAAAAACAAAACCAAGTTTAATGGAATGTAGCATAGTTCAAAACAAACAAAAATGTAACAAGTCAAAAATGTAACAAGTGTTCTGCAACATAATTTGTTGCATGCCATGTACATAAACATGCATAATGCATAATTAATAAATATTAATCAAGTTTAGTATTAACATAGAATACAATTAATTATTTAAAAATCTATAATTGCTCAATTCACATAATTTCTTCCAAAAACAATAATTCTTATAAATTTCCCAAATTATCGATATATAGTTATACCATATCATTAAAACTAATCTCCATACTTCAAAATATTCATAATATTTACTATTTTAATTATTTAAATTCCCAAAAATAATATTTTATTTTCTGAAATGTTACATATCTAAAGTGTTTTAAATAAATACCCCGATTTTATTTAAAGTCGTGTTTTCGAATAAATGCCATAAACTTTTTCTAAAATTAATATTACTCTAAAATACCATGGACTATTGCTAAACCCCAGTACATGAGCATGTTGAAAGTGTGTCTTAACACCTCTGCTAGGTTTCCACATGCATCAAGTATGCAATTTTTAAAAAATCTAAAGGTCTAAGCTACACTAACCTAGAATCGAACTAGATAATTAGGGTTTTAGTGCATGAAAGCAAGTTCTAAGCTAAGTGAAGAGGGTTATAACCTTTGTAGACCAAGTTCTTCACTTCTAAAGCTCCAAATAGTAGTCCCAAGAACTCTTCTTGGCTCCACTTGAAGAAAAGATCGAGCTTGCTATGTAGTCTTCGAATCCGAAGATGATCCACCTTGAAGTTGCTTTCTCTCAAGCTCACTCTTCACTAATCAAAGTATTAGTGAAGCAAATAACCTAAACTAATGAGCGAGATTAGTGTAGATTGATGAAGTAGGAGATTTGGCTCACTTAAGAAATCTTTTTCTCTTTGTATTCCCAACTCAAGAAAAACCCTAGAGAGCTCTTGAGGAAGAAGATGAACTAAGCATAAGAGTGAGAGAATGAGCCATGAGCTCAAGATAAGAATGGGATGAAAAATATCTAAGAGAAAAAACAAAACACAAGAGATCAGTCATGGCTTCTCAATACTTCTCCAAGCATCCAAAGCCATGACTTATTTCTAGTCTTTTTGTTTTCCTTATAAATAAATCACCCCAAATAATCCTTAGCTCTAGTATGAGTCTCATACTCTCATGTTCTATGTATCATCAACCATGATACAAAATACTAATTGATATATATATATATATATATATATATATATCAAGAGAAGAAAATCTTTAGTGAGCATATTAGTTAATATATATGTATATATCTAATATATTAATATATATCAAATTATTAAATCAACACTTGATTCAATAATCCAGTTATATCATATATAACTGACTAATATCATATAATATATGTATATCATATTATCAAATCAACACTTCATTCAATAACCCAGTTATATCATATATAACCGACTAATATTCAATATATAATATCAAATCAACACTTGATTCAATAATCCGGTCATATCATATATAACGGGCCAATATCAAATATATATACATATAACAAATCATTGAATCAACACTTGATTCAATAATCCGGTTATATCACATATAACCTATCTGATATCAAATATCACGAGATTAGAATACGGTATTACATACTCGTATTTAATCAAGCTCACACACATATCATCATATGTGCCCTACTTCGTTTCGCTTGAGCTAGGAAATCTCTGTATGGGATTCTAAACACTCGTCAATACGCCAGCAGTAGGTAATGATCACATCAGATACTCATAAGCCGTCAGCGGTACTAGCTGAACGTAACGACTATCCAGGCATTGAATGAATAGAAGATCAACAAGTAAGCTTGTCTAAACTCTCATGAAGCCTATAAACAACACTTACCGTACATTCCGGTCTCTTCGTCTGATATGTCGCATATCGAGTCTGGGGGGTGGAATCGTCAGACCCCAGTAACTTGATAAGTCATGCCGATGTGTGACCTATAACGGTTCGAGAAACTACTGGTAACAGTTACCAGTAAATCTCATCAGCCCTGGCCAGGGACTTACTGTTATAGCCAATCGAGCATAGCGCACCATCAACTCCCAATACGAAACCCCTCCTATCGCTCACTGCCTTTATGTGACTCGGGACTGTACCCAAAATCCATCTGTTTGCACGACTCTTTTGAGCCACGATAGGGAGAAAATCAAAGCACAGTGGGAACCATACAAGACTGTATAACGATCTCGGGTCTACAGGCTATCCTGTACAAAAGTTACCAGAGAACTGCTATCTGACGATAGGTATGGCATCATCTAGGAGTTCTCGGTGAGTCCTGTTCGGTGTACCCATTCTCTAATGATTACCTGCGTACAATTTTTGATGTCAAACACCAATGGATGTGGGATCAATCATCGCCCCATATAGGGTCAAGAAATGTACACACTAGTCTACTCTGGAATATCGATGCCCTGTCTCGATATTCTCTCGACTAGGAACTGTTAAAGGATGTACTTGTGGACTACACAAGCCCCACTAGTATGATCTGCATCATAGTCCTGGTAGTCAAGCCAACATCACAAGAGCTTTATCAACATGTAACATAGAGACCATATAATAATAGAAGCATACATATTAAGATAAAGATTAACCAGATAGCATACTATCATGTCGAGCAAGAAAGTCCTCTATATATATGTCCAAACATCCACTATAATATACAATAATGGCCTTTAGGGCATACATATTCCTAACAATCTCCTACTTGCACTAAGGCCAGTTGTTGTAGTATCTCATACCCAACATCCCAAAAAGTCTCTCAAACTGTATCCACGGGAGGGCCTTCGTGAGTGGATCCGTTGTGTTGTCCTTCGTATCTACTCTCATGATCTCGATCTCCCAGTGATCAACTATCTCCCGGATCAGGTGATACCGCCTCAAAATATGTATAGATCGCTGATGGGACTGGGGTTCCTTGGCCAAAGCCAAAGCTCCATTGTTATCACAATACAAGGGTATCGGATGCTCAATGGATGGAACCACACCAAGTTCAGCAATGAACTTCTTCATCTAGACAGCCTCTTTGGCAGCATCGTTGGCAGCGATGTATTCAGCCTCCATCGTCGAGTCTGCTACGGTATCTTACTTGGAACTCTTCCAACATACCACCCCTCCATTGAGGGTAAAGTCAAAACCCGAGACCGACTTACTGTCGTCCATATCACTCTGGAAGCTCGAATCGGTAAAGGACTCCACCTGGAGTTCACCGTTACCATACACCAAGAGCATTTCTTTAGTCCTTCTCAAGTACTTAAGAATGTTCTTCACAGCTGCCCAGTGCTTCTTCCCTGGGTCTGATTGATACCTACTTACCACACCTAGTGCGTAAGCTACATCCGGTCTGGTACATAGCATCGCGTACATTATAGACCCAACTGCAGAAGTATAGGGTATCACGGTCATGCGAGCCCTCTCCAAATCAGTCTTGGAAGACATCTCTTTGGAGAGAGTGATTCCTGAACAAGCGGATAAATTACCACTCTTAGAATCTTCCATACTAAACCTCTTTAGTATGGTGTCAATGTACCCAAATTGGGACAATCCCAACATCCTTTTAGATCTATCTCTATAGATCTTTATCCCCAGGATGTAGGAGGCATCACCCAGATCTTTCATGGAGAACTTATATGATAGGAAGAGTTTGACCGAGTGCAGCATAAGAACATCATTTCCTATCAAGAGTATGTCATCCACGTACAATACGAGAAAACCTTTTCATATATACAAGGTTCATCTACGTTTTTGATAAAGTCAAACTCTTTGACTGCTATATCAAAATAGATGTTCCAATTTCACGATGCCTGCTTTAATCCATAGATTGATTTAAGCAGCTTGCACACCTTTCCGCTGCTCCCACTGTCTACGAAGCCCTCTGGCTGTGTCATGTATACGCTTTCTTCTAAATCACCATTTAGAAAAGCGGCCTTGACGTCCATCTGTCAGATTTCGTAGTCATGGTGTGCAGCAATGGCAAGTAGGATCCTGATGGACTTAAGCATAGCCACTGGAGAAAAGATTTCATTATAGTCGACACCTGGTCATTGACGAAAACCTTTTGCTACTAGTCTATCTTTGAAGGTCTCAACCTTTCCATCTATACCAAGTTTCTTCTTAAAGATCCACTTGCTCCCGATGGGTTTTCCCTCTTTAGAAGTATCTTCCAAAGTCCATACTTTGTTGGTGTATATGGATTCTATCTCAGATCGCATAACATCCAGCCATTTCACAGAGTCTCCACTTGTGATGGCCTGCTTGAAACTAGTTGGGTCATCATCTTCCATGATGCAATCCTCATTTCCACCGTCTATGAGAAAACCGTAGTATCTCTCAAGTGGATGAGAAACCCTACTAGATCTGCGGAGTGACTGAGGTTCGTCGGGGACTATCGAATCCTCCGGTTCTACCAAATCATCAGTTGTAGTTTGTGTAGCTAGAACTTCTTCCAATTCTACTTCATTACCACTAATTTCTTTTACAAGAAATTCCTTCTCTAAAAAGGCGGCATATTGAGAAACAAACACTTTTTGTTCCTCAGTGTGGTAGAAGATCCATATGAATTCTTTGAATATCCTACAAACTTGCAAAGGATAGACCTTGCCTCGAGCTTGTCCAGATTTTGTTTTTTAACATAGGCCGGACAACCCCATATCTTAACTCGTTTAAGAGATGGTCTCTTCCCATACCATATCTCATATGGAGTAGTAGGTACGGATTTGGTCGGAACCCTATTCAATAGGTATGCAGCTGTCTCAAGTGCATATCTCTAAAAGAAAATAGGTAATTCAGCAACACACATCATAGAGCGCACCATATCTAATACGGTGCGATTCCTCCACTCCAATACTCGATTGTGCTGTGATGTATACGGAGGAGTAAGCTGAGAGAGAATCCCATTCTCTTTTAAATAATTTCGGGATTTCGTGCTTAAATATTCTCCTCCTCGATCAGATTGAAGGATTTTAATACTTTTACACGTCTGGTTCTCTACTTCGCACTTATATTCCTTGAATTTCTCAAAAACTTCAGATTTGTGTTTCAACAGGAACACGTGTCCGAATTTTGAGAGATCATCGGTGAATGTAATGAAGTAAGAGGAACTATTTCTGGCATGTGTAGACATAGGACCATATACATCACTATATATTAGTCCCAAGAGTTCAGTAGCTCTTTCTCCGTGTCATGTAAACGGAGTTTTGGTCATCTTGCTTTTGAGACATGACTCGCAAGTTTCATAAGATGTAAATTCGAATGGATTCAAATATCCATCTTTATGCAACTTCGCTAGTCTTGTCGCATTGATATGACCAAGTCTACTGTTTACCCAATCAGAGCAAAACTCTGTTCAAATTCCAAGGCGGGAAACGAAGCAACGCTTCTGTTGCCCCCAATCAGAGCAAAGTTTTGTTTTGGAAATTGAAATGAAAATTAAAATTAAAATAAATGAAGCAGCGCTTCAGATGATCCGCGCTCTGCGCTACGCGCCACGTGGCAGCGCAGTCGCGCTAGCGCAGTCGCGCTGCGCTCTGCGCTGCAGCCACGTGGCAGCGCAGTTGCGCTAGCGCAGTCGCTCTGCGCGACACGTGGCAGCGCAGTTGCGCTAGCGCAGTCGCGCTGCGCTCTGCGCGACACGTGGCAGCGCAGTTACGCTAGCGCAGTCGCGCTATGCTCTGCGCTGCGAGACACGTTGCGCTCGCGCCGTTGCGCTCGCGCAGTTGCGCTGCGCTCTGCGACACGTGTTAAGCGCTGGGTGCATCTGCGCCAAACAGAATTAAAATTCTAGTAAGATCTTTCTGTTCTTGTTAAAACAAGAAGATTGTCTTCTGTAAAACAGAAGCCCCTGGATCAAAGATCCAACGGTGGGGAAAATTCCCCAAATCACTCAGAGAAGAATCTCTTTAACAAACTTAACAATTCTATGGGCACTATATAAAGACCCCTAGACCCCAACTCAAATCATCAACATTGTGAGAGATTAAGAACCTCAAAACAGAGAGAGCTCTGAAGATAGTTCAAGAAAAAGGTAAAAACCTTCATAAAATAGAAGAATTTCTTCTAATAGATCATTGATCTAAGAACAAGATCAATGATCTTCAAATAATAATAAGTGCCTTGCACTTTTTATGAACCACTGGCTCTCTAAAAATAAGAAAAAACAAGAAAAACTTGTTTTCTCTGATCTAAATTGGATCAAGAAATTAAACAGTGCCCTGCATTTATAAAATTTGTACTGTTGCGCTCTTGGGTTGGCGCAAGCCACTAGAGAGCGCCACGTGTCAGCACCTGAACTACTTGCGCTATGCGCTTTTAAGATAGAGCCTTGCTCTCTAAAATTGGCGCAACTCACCAGAGCGTGCCACATGTCAGCAGCGCAAGCGTAGAGCACTGGCGCAGCGCACTGCGCTTGCGTGACACGTGTCGTCACCACAAGCGCTTGCGCTCAGTGATTGGCGCAAAGCACCTGACAAATGCAAAGCATTGTTTACTAAAGGGTCAGGCCCAAATCAAAAAGGCCTAGTAGGCCAAAATAAATTGCAATGCAATAAAAGGGCAGAGCCCAAATAAAATTGATGCTCTGCATCATTTATAAAAGGGCAGAGCCCAAACAAAATAAAAAAATGCAATGCATTATTTAAAATGGGGCAAAGCCCTAGCACAGGCCTATTAGGCCAAAAACAAATAAAAGTGTTGAACATTCTTTTTTCAACTGGGCTTAGCCCAATCATGGCCGTAAGTCCTCAAATTAAATTGACTGAGCAAGACTGCTCTCCTAAATCAATTTACATCCGGTTCAAGGGTACATCTCTGAACTCCTCTGACACCTATCGTTGTAATCTTTCAACGACGTCAGAGAGGTGACGGGTCCCGACGGCAACAAATAAAATAGACCCCTACGTCCCTAAACTGGAACATGGACCCTTACGTCCCTAAACTGGAATATGGACCACCACGTCCCTAAACTGGAACATGGACCCCTACGTCCCTAAACTGGAACATGGACCACCATGTCTCTAAACTGGAAATCGACCGCAACGTCATTAAACTAAACAATAGAGCCAATTGCTCTCTTGTCGGATCCAAACGATCCAGTTTAAGTCGATCTTAGCCTCAATATGACTAACGTATCCTTAAACTAAAACACCAAACCCAAATCTAAGTAAACACGGATTTGGACTAATCCACGTCCTACGGGCGACGGCATAACTTAGTCTCCGTATACAATCCACGGGCATCCACAAACAAAACAAACACACACGACACGAAGTGAAATTCTGGAGAAGGAGAAAGTTGTTACCGCTATGCGGTAGCGTAATTAACTGCAGGGGCTTGCGCCTGCAGGGAAGAGCGTCCCCACAATCAAAAACCCCTCAAGCGAAGGGGAATCTGACGAAGTCTGCTACATCGGCCGCATCTGTCTAAACCTTCGATACATGGTGCCATAAATCAACTTGGCATCTTCGGAGAGGTAGATGGATAAAACCAAATAGCATCTGCCCTGAATCTCAAGCAAGACGTCTTCACATCGTCGCCGCCGTCTTTCGGAGGGGAACAGATTCTGGCATGCCCGGTGGGACCTTTTCCTCTTTCCACTCCACACTTCGTGTGTCGTCTCCGCGAACGAATCGTGATTTGTTAATGGTTGCCTTTGGGTTTCAAGTTACTAAGATTTGGTCTTTTGTCTAGCGCAGAAATCAAGCATTAATGGCCTCCAACTGCTCGAGCTGCTCAAAATGCAAGTGCAACCGACGCTCCACCTCACCTGGAGGTGTAGCTTATGGGCCTCAAGCGGCCTCCATCCTTGCCATGCCGGTAGAACAAGTAACCCAGGCCACCACCGGCTTGTCTTTCGGGACCATGATCCCGCCTGCAAGCTTCACCATGCCAATGCCCACACCAGAAGCGAACAAGAAGTCGGTTTTCGATCGGCTCACTGCTATAACGGCCCCTGCCAACGGGTCGTCCAACTCCTCGGTCTTCACCAGACTGAGCCTCAACTCCAAAGGGCCCGCCAAAAAGCCCATGATACCTGAGAAGGCCATCCCAAAGAAGACGGCTGCTCCCGAAATCGCCAAAGCGGTTTCTCCTGTCAAGGAGTCAGTCTTTTCAAGGCTGACTATTCCGGCTCCTGCCCCTGCTCGAGGATCTGTCTTTGGCAGATTGAATATAGCCACTCAGAGGACGACCTCCGTCTTTAAGAAGCTGGCACCAGCAGCGCCTCATTCGGACGGGGGGCAAGATGAAGCTGTCTTTATCGCCGAGCCAGTCCCAACGGCTCGTCATGCTCGACGTCGCCACTGGCGCCGAGTAAGAAAGGCTGGGGGCAACTCCCCCTCAGGGCTAACTCCACCCGTTCCAATGGTGGAAGTTGATACTGCTGTTCCAACTGGGAACAACTTTGAACCACTTAGGAGGGTACGTAAGCACTCTCCAACTGCTACGCTAAAAAGATCTCCTCCACCTGCGGAGAGGGTTCCGAAAACGAAGCTGGAGCAGCCCCCTCAGCGGCTATCCTCCAAAATTTATAAAGTTTGGCGAAGGGTTCAAGACTCCGTAATTGACCAAGGTCACTCTCGTCAGCAGAAAAGGGCGAAAGTACAGGAAGAAAAGGACCGTCCAATCAAACAGCAAAGGACGACCACCACCAGGGTGCCTGCTGCAACAGCCCCCTCAACTTCAACGGCCCATAAAAGAAGAAGGCCGGAGAAAATCCCCGCGCCCGAGGCAAATGCCAAAGGCGGTGAACCCAAACGCCCTAAGTCCGGGGGCATAATAGTCCATACTCTGTACATGGGGTCGGGGAAGGAAGACAGTCGTGCATCTACAGGTCATAGACCGCTTACACGGTCAGTGACCAAAGCTCAGGAGCAACAGCAGAAGCTCCAAGAAATGATGAACGCGATGGCCGCACTCACTGGGCCAAAAGAAAACCCTGAAGCGTCCTTGGATGAACACCAAGAGCATGAAACAGACGCTGAATTCCTTCGCCGCATATTGGAGAAGAAGGATAAAGAGGCTGCTGAACAAGCAGCCAACATAAAGCGAATGGCCCTCCTGTTCCAGGACATGGTGGGAATAATGATCCAATAAGATCCTCCTGCTGAAGATCCTCCGATCGTCCTTGAAGACGATAGGGGAGAAACGTCAAATCCTCCATCGGCTCTGTCAACAGCCAAAGAGGAGACAATCTCCAAAGCTGACTTGGACGAGTATATAGCCCAACAGATACGGGTTCATCATGCGACTGAAGCAGCCGGTCAGGTCGTAAAAACGGGACGACCATATCCGAGCTGGTACGACCAGATCAAGTACCCGCCGGGCTATACCATTCCCAAGTTCCATGTCTATAAAGGGACGGGCAATCCCCATCAGCATGTTGCCCAGTTCAGGGCACTCTGCGGCAACACTGGCGGTGATGATAAATTATTGCTTCGCTAGTTCGTTGTAAGCTTATCAGATACAGCGTTCGAGTGGTATTCTGAGCTCCCGAACAACTCTATCAAGACCTTCGCGGAGATGGAGTTGCTATTTACTCAGCGTTTCGCAAGCGCCAGCGAACGCACCCCGATGACGGCATTGATTAATGCCAGGGTGAAGCCGGGCGAGACATGGGTCCAATATGCTATACGGTGGCGGAACTTATGGTCAAAATGCGAGCAACGCATTGAAGAAACTCCTGCAGTGGGTATGTTTGTGGGAACCCTTGATCCGCAAGCAACCATCTCGCAATTTATGATGTTCTTCAGGCCGACTACCTTCTAGGCCCTGATCGACAAGCTAGCGCAAATGGATCAGATGGGCCATAGACCCCCTTTTCCAAAGCCAGACTCCCGAAATGACAAGGGGAAGGGAAAAGCGATCGTTATCGCTAATGCTCAACAACAACCGAGCAACTCGAAGCCGGTTATTCGTCAAAATAATATGCGTCCACACGTACCCCTTGAGGAGAGACTAAGACGTCCTTACTCGTTTCCCCGAGATAAAATGAGAAGATTATTCGAGCTGGCGTTGCGCAACCGACTCATAAACCTGCCGGATCCAAGACATCCGTCGCAGCCAAACGATGTCCATGATCCCAATTACTGTCCCTATCACTGAGTACTGGGTCATCCGATCGAAGATTGCTACGTCTTCAAAAATTGGATTGAAGACCAGTACCAACAGGGCAAGTTCGCGTTGTCCGACAGATGGAAGGTGAATCCGCCTCAGCCTCACACCCCTAAAAGGATGAATACACCGGGGGCAACATGCTCTCTCGTTAAAGAAGCTCCATGGGAGGTTGTGCTGTCAGCCAAGACAAAGAGGATGCTGAACGATCTTCAAACATGCCCAGCGATCAAGTGGAAGAACCCGTTGGAACCTCAGATCACTGAAAGGATGTTGAAGTCGCGTCCAACTCCAAAGACTGATGATGGTGGCCCAAGCACTCACAACCAGCTGTCAAAATCTTCAAAGAAGAAGAAGAAGAAAGCCAAGAAGCACGTGAAGCCTGGCAATAAGCACACGGACTTACAAAAACAAATTGATGCGCTGGAGGAATACAACCGGAAGGCACAGACTCCCATTACACTCCAAGAGTTCCTCAACCACGTCTTTCAAGAGGAAAATGAGAAAGACAACTCGTCGGATGAATCTGAAGAATACGTGGCGAGCTGTCATATGATTTCCCATTCGTTTACAAACGATGAGGAAATTCCTTCCGCTGAGAAGCTGGGAACAGACCCTGAACCAGAAATTCTGCGACCGTCAGATGAGATGATCGATGCCTTCCTGAATGAGATTCGTCTGAAAGTTAAAGCCAATCAAGAGCGTGAGATGGCCATACTGGAAGGAGCCAAACACCGCCGACTGGACGAAAGAGTTGAGGTATTCCAATCAAATCGAAAGACATCCGCTGCCGATGAAAACAAATTCAAGACGAGGAAAAGGTTTGCTAAAGCCAGATCAATGGGAATGAAGCTACCACCCTCGGAAGAAAACACTCTCGGTGGAATAGAGATGTATCCTAACTATTGCCTATATCATCAGAAGATCGCACACGCTACTGAAGACTGCGACTCCTTTAAGTGTTGGTGGCAAGGGTATGTCACTCACAAACATTACGTTAACAGAACAAAGCGGGAAGCTTGTAGACGGCGGAAAAATATGACAGATGGGCATAAAAGAGTCGCCGGCAATTGCCACAGGAACGACCCCGATGAAGAAACAGCCTTCAACCCTCTCTCAAGGAATCCATCTCTGAAGAATTGAAGAATCATGAGAACATTCATCCGTGCAAGGGCATACTACCCGGAAAGAATCTCGGACCCGCAAACGACGGAGCGAACAAAAAGGATAAAGGAAAAGGAAAAATGACCTTCGTCGCCAACATTCAACAACAGCCGAGCAACTCAAAATTGATTTTTCGCCAAAACAACATGCGCCCACGCCCATCACTCGAGGAAAGACTGGGATGTCCTTACTCGTTTCCCCAAGATAAAACGAGGAAACTATTTGAACTGACAGTGCGCAACGGATTCGTCAATCTGCCGAATCCGAAACGTCCGCTACAACCGGGAGATGTCAATGATCCTAATTACTGCCCCTACCATCGAGCAGTAAGTCATCCGCTCGAAGATTGCTTCGTCTTCAAAAACTGGGTTGAAGACCAGTACCAACAAGGCGAACTCGCGCTGTCCAAAAACTGGAAGGTGAGCTCGCCACAACCACATGCTCCGAAAAAGATGGATATGCCGGGGGCATCATGCTCATTCATAGAGAAATCCCCGCGGACCGAAACGTCCTTAAACTAATGGCGGACCGAAACGTCCTTAAACTAATGAAAGACCGAAACGTCTTTAAACTACCACCGCAGCATCCTTAGGCTGATGAGATGAATAAAAAAAAGAGAAAAAAAATATGAATATAAGAAAAAACAATAATAATAATAAAATAAAAAGAATAAAAACGGTATGTCCATAAGCAAAAAGGGTACGGATGAAAACCCGAAAGGACTCCGTGAGTAAAAACAGCAGGGCTACCGGCGAGTGTTCGTGAAAACCCGAAAGGGCGTGACCTCGTAAAAAAAAGGAAAATAAAAAGAATAAAAAACGGTATGTCCATAAGCAAAATGGGCATGGATGAAAACCCGAAAGGGCTCCATGAGTAAAAACAGCAGGACTACAGGCAAGTGTTTGTGAAAACCTGAAAGGGCGCAACCTCGTTAAAGGACATTTACAGGATCCTCTCGACCTTGTAAGGAGAAACTACCCGCGTGAGATCCTTACGACTCACAAGGGAGCAACACACCTAGGGATCCCCACGATTCCTAAGGAGAAAATACATTTATGAGATCCTCACGACTCGTAAGGAGAACTCTCTTATGGGACCCTCACGGCTCATAAGATTTGAAAGTCTTAAGTTACAGAGACCTAAACTTGTGCTTAAGCAACTCCCACAACCTTCGATATTGCCCTACAAGTGGTTCAATACTGACCCTTGTATACAATCCACGGGCGCGAGTAAACATTTCCCTAACCAAGTCCCATCCGTGACTGGGGATATGTACGCACGATGAACAACCCTTATAAGTCCTCTCGACTTATAAGGAGAAAACCCTCTTGTAGGATCCTTACGACTTACAGAGGAACATACACTTAGGAATCCTCACGGTCCCTAAGGAGAAAATACACCTACGAGATCCTCACGATTTGTAGGGAGAAATACCTTTGTGAGACCCTTACGGCTCATGAAGTCAAAAGCCTTAGCCGACAGGACCTTAACCCTGTTCGCTAAGCCACCTTTGTTCGACATCGACGGAGGCAAATGATGATTCGCTCCTGGCAATATTCCAGTTGTAGCGGTGCTGATGCCAAAATTGATGTCTAATTTCAAGTTTACGGTGAAAAGCCGGTAGGCCGCACATGCATACGAAGTAGCCGAAATGATGGGGCAACTTGCAATAAAGAGCAGCAAGTAAAAACGTATGCGCACAAAACAGCCGAAATGATTGGGCAACTCGCAATAAAAAGCAGCGAGTAAAAATAAAATAAATAGCCTAAATGATTGGGCACCGCGAAAAATAGCCAAAATGATTGGGCAATCGCGACTTACGCGATGTAAAAAGCTGAAATGATAGAGCATCGTGGAAATAAAATAATAAAAATGAATGAAACTTTTGCCCTGCAGGTAAGTCCATAGTGACCCCTGTATACAATCCATGGGCATAAACAAAAAAAAGGGAAAGGGGACTACATTTCCCCACCAGGCTGCGTCAAAGGGAAGTCAGATCACGATGACCACATCTACAGCCTGGAGACCAACAACGGCGTTCCTCCTCATTCCAGCAGGACATGGACGTGACATCACCAATCGGAGCTACGGCAAAGTCCCCAGTTCCAAGACTCTACGGTTCACAGACAACCTAGAGTCAGCCAACGACCTTCGTTGCGGAAACAAGTCAGCCAACGACCTCCGTCTCGGAAACAAGTCAGCCAACGACCTCCATCTCGGAAACAAGTCAACAAATGACCTCCGTCTCGGAAACAAGTCAGCAAATGACCTTCGTCTCGGAAACAAGTCAACCAAAGACCTCCGTCATGGAAACAAGTCAATCAACGACCTCCGTCGCGGAAACAAGTCAGCCAATGACCTCCGTCTCGGAAACAAGTCAGCCAAGGACCTCCGTCTCGGAAACAAGTCAGCCAACGACCTCCGTCTCGGAAACAAGTCAGCCAATGACCTCCATCTCGGAAAGAAGTTAGCCAATGACCTCCGTCTCGAAAACAAGTCAGCAAATGACCTTCGTCTCGGAAACAAGTCAGCAAATGACCTCCGTCACGAAAACAAGTCAACCAATGACCTCCGTCTCGGAAACAAGTCAGCCAACGACCCCCGTCTCGGAAACAAGTCAGCAAATGACCTTCGTCTTGGAAACAAGTCAGCAAATGACCTCCGTCGCGAAAATAAGTCAACCAACGACCTCCGTCTCGGAAACAAGTCAGCCTATGACATCCGTCTCGGAAACAAGTCAGCCAACGACAAATGACCTTCGTCTCGGAAACAAGTCAGCAAATGACCTCCGTCGCGGAAACAAGTCAACTAGCGACTTCCATCTCGGAAACAAGTCAACCAACGACCTCCATCTCGGAAACAAGTCAGCCAACGACCTCCGTCACGGAAACAAGTCAACAAATGACCTCCGTCACGGAAACAAGTCAGCAAATGACCTCCGTCGCGGAAACAAGTCAACCAATGACCTCCGTCGCGGAAACAAGTCAGCCAACGACCTCCGTCGCGGAAATAAGTCAGCCAATGACCTCCTCGTCGGAGCAATTCTTCGACCCGGAAACAAGTCAACTCACCAACCACTTACGAATCCTCACGACTTGTAAGGGAGAAAATTCTCTTATAAGATCCTTACGACATATAAGAGAAAACACACTTAGGAATTCTCATGATTCCTAAGGAGAAAATCCACCTACGAGATCCTCTCGATCCATAGGGAGAAAAGTCTTTATGAGACCCTCACGGCTCATAGAGTTGAAAAGCCTTAGGTAGAAGACCTGAACCTGCTTCCTAAGCCATCACCACTCCCCAAGGTGTTCAAGACAGAATGTTCTATATCGCTTACAGGCTACGTTTATTTAAAGAATGTGCCAGTAACAAAGCAGAAAATAAAAGGAAAGAGGTAAAAGATTTGTCATTCATACTTGGAAAATTTTTACATCAATAAAGACAATAAACAAAGACATTATTCAAATAATTATAACGGCAAAACCTCAGATCCTGGACAGGGATTGAGGAACTCGAAAGTGACCTTGTCCAAGACTTTCCAAGCTTGGCGAACCATCCTGGTGTGCTTCCTTTCGTGAGCACGGGCGTCGGGATCCCCACTGATGTCCTCCACCCTCCGATAGGCAGCAAGAATGGCGGACTGTTGAAAGGCTTCGTGCAAGAGATCGATGAGATTGTCTCGCCGTCTCTTCAAGATTAAATTCATTAGGTACACTGAGTGCATCTTGTCCTCGGCGGCGTCCAATGCTCTAAGCGGCATGCTGGTAAAGAATAGGGGAAGCGCTTCCCAGATGGCTCCCACAATAAGCTTCAACAGAGGGGAGCGCCGAGGAAGCAGTTGACCGTTGTACGCGTCGAAGCGACTCATGATCTCTGCACATTCGGTATTGGTAAATTCTCGATTTTGGGAACGGCCGAGTCGGCGGATGTCCCCGTAAGAGATAATCTCGTCGAGATCGTACATGTGGGCGTCCATCACTCCTATAAAAGAAGATGGACAAAATTAGCAACCCGTAAGAGTTTTGCTATATGATTTAAAAAGGAGCAAAGCTCCATCAATGAATCAAGAAGTTACAAATAAAATCCTCTCAGAAGAACAGAACTTTATTAATGGAACTCTAATAGAGTTCCCTTTAGTTCTCTTTAGACCCCTTTAGAGCAAAACTCTGCTAAATGAAACCCTAAAGGGGTCTTCTTTAGATCAGGGATCCATTGAGAGCAAGGCACTTAAAATTGATTTAATATAATCCAAATTAATTTTTACCTAAAAATTTTTCTAGAGTTTTAACTCTTAAAAGTGCTTGAACAAAAAGAGCAGGGCTCTGGACAAAATTCTTATGAAGAGATGAAAATCATCTAAGGGACCAAAGATCCTATTTATAGGCAATAAGTGCCGTTTCAACTTCCCAACGGTTGGGATTCTGCCACCGCTGCGCTCACGTTTGGAAAGCCACGTAAGCGCAACGGTGGGGGGGGCATTTGTTTACACCAATCAGAGCAAAGCTCTGTTCAAATTTCAAGACGGGAAACGAAGCAACGCTTCTGTTGCCCCCAATCAGAGCAAAGCTTTGTTTTGGAAATTGAAATGAAAATTAAAATTAAAATAAATGAAGCAACGCTTCAGATGATCTGCGCTCTGTGCTGCGCGCCACGTGGCAGCGCAGTTGCGCTAGCGCAGTCGTGCCGCGCTCTGCGCTGCGTGCCACGTGGCAGCGCAGTCGCGCTCGCGCAGTCGCGCTGCGCTCTGCGCTGCGCGACACGTGTCAAGCGCTGGGTGCATCTGCGCCAAACAGAATTAAAATTCTAGTAAGATCTTTCTCTTCTTGTTAAAACAAGAAAATTGTCTTCTGTAAAACAGAAGCCCCTGGATCAAAGATCCAACGGTGGGGAAAATTCCCCAAATCACTCAGGGAAGAATCTCTTTAAAAAACTTAACAAATGTATGGGCACTATATAAACACCCCTAGACCCCAACTCAAATCATCAACATTGTGAGAGATTAAGAACCTTAAAGCAGAGAGAGCTCTGAAGAAAGTTTAAGAAAAAGGTAAAAACCTTCATAAAATAGAAGAATTTCTTCTAATAGATCATTGATCTAAGAACAAGATCAATAATCTTCAAATAATAATAAGTGCCTTGCACATTTTATGAACCACTGGCTCTCTAAAAATAAGAAAAAACAAGAAAAACTTGTTTTCTCTGATCTAAATTGGATCAAGAAATTAAACAGTGCCCTGCACTTATAAAATTTGCACTGTTGCGCTCTTGGGTTGGTGCAAGCCACCAGAGAGCGCCACGTGTCAGCACCTGAACCACTTGTGCTATGCGCTTTTAAAATAGAGCCTTGCTCTCTAAAATTGGCGCAACTCATCAGAGCGCGCCGCGTGTCAGCAGCGCAAGCGAAGCGCACTGGCGCAGCGCACTGGCGCAGCGCACTGCGCTTGCGTGACACGTGTCGTCACCACAAGCGCTTGCGCTCAGTGATTGGCGCAAAGCGCTTGACAAATGCAAAGCATTGTTTACTAAAGGGCCAGGCCCAAATCAAAAAGGCCTAGTAGGCCAAAATAAATTGCAATGCAATAAAAGGGCAGAGTCCAAATAAAATTGATGCTCTGCATCATTTATAAAAGGGCAGAGCCCAAACAAAATAAAATGCAGAGCCCAAACAAAATAAAAAAAATGCAATGCATTATTTAAAAAGGGGCAAAGCCCTAGCACAGGCCTATTAGGCCAAAAACAAATAAAAGTGTTGAACATTCTTTTTTCAACTGGGCTTAGCCCAATCATGGCCGTAAGTCCTCAAATTAAATTGACTGAGCAAGACTGCTCTCCTAAATCAATTTACATCCGGTTCAAGGGTACATCTCTGAACTCCTCTGACACCTATCGTTGTAATCTTTCAATGACGTCAGAAAGGTGACGGGTCCCGACGGCCACAAATAAAATGGACCATCACGTCGCTAAACTGGAACATGGACCACCACGTCCCTAAACTGGAACATGGACCACCACGTCTCTAAACTGGAACATGGACCCCTACGTCCCTAAACTGGAATATGGACCACCATGTCTCTAAACTGGAAATCGACCGCAACGTCATTAAACTAAACAATAGAGCCAATTGCTCTCTTGTCGGATCTAAACGATCCAGTTTAAGTCGATCTTAGCCTCAAAATGGCTAACGTATCCTTAAACTAAAACACCAAACCCAAATCTAAGTAAACACGGATTTGGACTAATTCACGTCCTACGGGCGACGACATAACTTAGTCTCTGTATACAATCCACGGGCATCCACAAACGAAACAAACACACACGACACGAAGTGAAATTCTGGAGAAGGAGAAAGTTGTTACCGCTATGCGGTAGCGTAATTAACTGCAGGGGCTTGCGCCTGCAGGGAAGAGCGTCCCCACAATCAAAAACCCCTCAAGCGAGGGGGAATCTGACGAAGTCTGCTACATCGGCCGCATCTGTCTAAACCTCCGATACATGGTGCCATAAATCAACTTGGCATCTTCGGAGAGGTAGATGGATAAAACCAAATAGCATCTGCCCCGAATCTCAGGCAAGACGTCTTCACGTCGTTGCCGCCGTCTTTCGGAGGGGAACATCTACAATGCTACAAAAAGGCTTCTTTCATTTCTGAAATTTTCCTCTTGTTTGCGTTCTGTATATTTAGAACTGTATTTTGATTTAGAATGTATATACCGTTACATAACGTACCAAACCCAATCAACACTTGATTCAGAAAAATGTTCATAACATTTTTCTCTAGTGCAAAGTTATATTCTTCTTTATTTAATAAAGAAACAGATATTATGTTGAACATCATCGATGGTATGTAATAACAGTCGCTCAAAATCAATGTATTACCATGTAACAACCGAGTTCAATTATACCAATTTCTGTCGCCGTATGTGTTGTTTGTGGTGTTTATTTCATTTACTGTGTTTGGATGCGAATGGTAGTTTACTTTACGTTCGACCCGCTTACTTGAGCTTGTTGTTTCATAGTTATAGAATACCCGAGCATCACGTATTTTTGCATATAACAATTTAGGTCACGTAAAATAATTTAAAAATACATGACATGGCCTGCATGATACCCCTAACCCTGTGGTAGCGTCCTTGCATCGTGTTCTCGTCCCGTTCAGTAAAACGGACGTGTTTGGATGGCTACGCGCACGTACGTGCGTCCGTTCTTGGGGGTATGCATTTCTGTTACATAATCTTTCATTTTAAATTTTGGAACTTGCTAATAATTTTCATATTTCAAATCCAAAATTTTGGACCCGACCCGAGCGCAATTATGAAATATTTTGTTTTCCGCCTAAATATAAATTGATTATTTTATTTTAAATTTTCTTTTAAAAAAATTTAGAAACCGAACGTATCTTTTAGTTTTAAAAGTATAGAATCTTTTAAAAAAATTTAACCCATTTCTCAATCCCACGAGCCAATCATCTTTCTCTTTTATTTGTGCCGGGCCCCACACCTCTCTCTCTATCTCTCTCCCCTTCGCTGTTTTCTCTCTCTTTTCTCTTTATTCTCTCTTTCTCTCTCTGCATAAAAATCCAAATCTCTCTCTCCTCACTGTTCCTCCCTCTCTCTCTCCTCTCGATTCTCTCTCTCTCTCTCTTCCGTATCTCTCTTTTTCTCTCTCCCCTCTATATATTTCTTCTTCATATTTTTTTCTTTTTAACGAAACCCATACATATAACCCTAGCTGCCATCGTCCCCTCGCCTACCGTGTCACCGCCGACGCCACCATCGCCGTTTTGTCGCCGCTTACTCATCCTCATCACTTTCACCTCCACTCTCTCCTCCCCGAGCACCCTGTACGCACAGCCCGAGCACCCTGCCGCTTGCACCACCAGAGCCGATCGCCGCCGGTGACCCTGTCCCCGTGTCCCTGACCCCGTGCACCCCCCAGTGAGCCTTGCTCCCTCTCCTCTCCTTCTTTCTTCTTCTTTTCCTTTCTTTTCTGTTCTTGTTCAGTTTTCTTTTAATCGCCGGAGGCCTCTGCAAGTAACTCGCCGGAGCTCCGTCGACGCCGTCGACACCTCACGGCCATCTTCGCTAACCACAATGAGTTTCCTTCTCCCCTTTCCTCTTTCCCTTCTTCTCTTCTTCTCTTCTTCATTTCTTTATACATTTCTTTTCTTGAATTGCTTACTGTTTCTTGTGTTCGCCGGAATTCGGTCGCGCCGTCGACGATCTCGATGACCCAGCGAGGATATCCGACCCGTGTGATCCCATCGTGCGTTGTTTGGACTCATTCCGTGTACCGTGCGCGCGTCGCGACTTTTCTCGCCGACGTGTGACGTTCCGTACACCGTATCGTGATCCGTCGAGGCAAGTGAAACTTGCTACATGCTATTCATAATATATTTTATACTTATTTAATTTCATCTTAAGCCTATAGATCAAATCTAAAGTCACGTGTTCCAATTTAACAGTTCGATGTTCCGTGTATATCTTTTAGATTCAGAACTTGAAACATACCCGTTGCATTTTAGTTTACTATATCTAGTACCCCCATCCATATTTAAATCGCATAATAATTATCTGCATAGCCCACAGTACCTTTTAATAGTTTCTACCCTATCGGACACCCATTTGCATCCATTTAACTTTTTTATATAATTGCATCACTAGGTCATTTAATACATGTTAATATGATTTTAATATTCTATATTCTTTTAGGGTATGATACTTAATGTCGGAACCATAACCCTGACTCTAATCGATAACCGTACATCCATATAGTCTAATCTGTACCTATTTGCATATCATATTACATGTTCCAGTTTATTGTTCTATTAGTACCCATACTTGTTCTGTATACCCATGCTTACGCTAGTTGATTATGAGCACCTATATGACATCTTGTGCACCCTGACATGACTTGTTACACCTTTTACTTGATACGACATGGTACCGTGCAACTCTTGACATGACATGACACCTATATACATTACTTGACTTGACCTGATGTACCATACTTTACCTATTACCTGATCTTGTGACTAATGCCAACAAACCTGACCTGTTGTCCTTACGGAAAGTTCATGTTGTCTATCCAGACAAACCTGTACCTGCCTGATCCTGTGTTGGCGTTAGCTCCACATTATTTAATACCTAACTTGAACACATATAACCTGGGGGTATGGGGAAATCAATGATGAAACCTGACTTGTAACTCGACAGTTCGCTACCTTTACTGATCAGTTTTAGAGGCTAGGCCAGCCTTGGGATGATGCTGCTGACATCATCCATCATTATCCACTACCTTTTTAGAGGCTAGGCCAGCCTTGGGATGATGCCATGGACATCATTCATCATTACCCCTTTTCCTTTTAGTGCCTAGCGGCATGTCTCGGTTTCAGCCCGAGAATCTTCACCGTGATCCCGGGCACGCACGGGATACTATTGAGTTACATCGATGATTCATCAAATTGATTTCAGACACTTGAGAGTAGTTAACCCATTAGACCAGTTTAGATTACTCACTGCACACTACCTTTCACTGCCCTGATTTATATTGCTCTTACACCTGCTTTACCATTTATGATCATACTTGCATGTCTTGCTAATCTGTTTACATATTATTGCTTGATGTTATGACGCGCTGACGTCTGGGTTTTGCATGGCCCAGATTCCTTACCCTTGCTGTAGTCCGAGCAGGAGTACTTCAGTCAGCAGGCTGAGCAGTGAGGACTCGCTAGTAGTTAGTTCATTTACTTTCAGTATTATTTTATTTCTGATGTGAGCCCGCATAATGGGACATACATTCCAGTTATTCTTGTATTGGATCTTTCGCTTCCGCACTATTTTATTTTTGACTCGTTTATTTTTGGCTTATGGACATGTGTTAGATAGTTTATTATTGTTCTTGATATCTCTACAGCCGTAATGTGACTGTGGATGGATATTTCCTACCCACAGGTAGCATGGTTGGCTATGTCACATGCCCATCTTAGCGTACTCTGGGAAGCGGGGCGTGACATGGTTCTTTTGGTATCAGAGCCATAGGATATAGGTTAATCGGGTTTGATTCTTTTGTAGTTGGGTATTGGACCCAATACGCGAATCAGAATACTCGTGATTAGGAAACATGTCCTGCCACCTTACCGTTTTACTATTCTTGAATCTAACCTCCTCCTGATTATACTTTTACGATATGCAGACCTCCTTTGCATATCGACTCGAAACCTGGTTCCTTGTTTATCTCTAGAACTTTGGAGACTTGAGTGGAGTTATGTAATTGTAGCTATGATACCGCGGCATGGTTACAATACGGTACTCTATTTAAGTAACTTGGAGTTCTAACCTTGATTCATATCCTTAACCTACATTTTGAATCTGTTATCATGCTAATCCTTTGGGTGCTTTGATTTCAGGAATATGGCAGACAAGAATCTGAAAACGTATCAAAGGCGTGTTGACGAAGCCGCTATACTTGGAGTAATCCGTAGGATGTTGGAGAACCAAAGGCGGCAGACCGAGCTGAACCAGCAGCAAGCTGACTCCTTACAGGAAGGTTTGCGGACCGTTCAACAGTCCGTGAACAATGTTGTGGCCAGACCAGTGGATCGTGTGGGAACCGTAGCGGATTTCAGAAGACTGGGTCCGTCTGTCTTTACTGGTTTGGAGGAGCCATTGCCAGCGGAGCAGTAGCTGGTTGACACGGAGAATTTACTCATTGCGGCACAGATCCCCGAAGACAAGAGAGTGGATATGGTACGCATCCAGTTGGTGGATTACGCCCGTGAATGGTGGCTTATGGAAGAGACCCGCTTGCCCAAGCCGATCAAGTGGGCGGATTTTTCAAAGAGTTTCCTGGAGAAGTTCTTCCCGCGGACTGCACGGGAGGAAATGGAAGAGAAGTTCATCAGTCTAAAGCAGAACGGTGCACCTGTAGATGTACATGCAGCTGAGTGGACGCGGCTCAGTAGATTCGCTGGACCTTTGGTTGCCAACGATGCTGATAGGGTAAGGTGGTTCATGCGCAGTTTGGATGTGGACATCCTGAGGCAGATTGTCTCCCTGGGTTTGACCACTTTTTCTCAAGTGCTTACAGCGGCTCGAGAGCAGCAGAGCCTATCTATGAAGACTGGGAGTTCACAGCAACCAGCAGTTACAGTAAGGAAGCCGGCAGTTGCACCGAACCGAGCACACGGACGCAGAGGTATTCCAGTGGACCGTCGTGGCGTAACACCTATGAAGAAGCCTGCTGTCGTTGATCAAAGGAGGAGCGTGATTTGTAACTACTTCCATTTACCCGGACATGTGCAAAGAGACTGTCGAAGGAGGCAAGGGCTTTGTTTGGTTTATGGATCGGCGGATCATACTATTAACGCTTGTCCGTCGAAGCTTCGCACAAAGGATGATCTTCAGAAGCCGCCACAGAAACCGTTTCCGGGACAGAAGCAGCTGACTCAAGGACCCAATCAAGCTCGAGCTTTTACCCTGACGGCTGAGGAAGCTAAGGCTTCAGGAGAAGTTGTTTCAGGTATTCTACTTGTTCATGGTTTTCCCGCATTAGCGCTATTTGATTCTGGTGCATCCCACTATTTTATGTCGTCCAAGTTTATAGCTACACACTCGATTACTTCCACGTCCCTGTCTAGTTTCTGGGACATACACACTGGGAATGGGAAAATCATATCTAGTAGAGAGTGTAAGGATTGTGCAGTTGTTGTTTGCGGACGGGAGCTTTTTGCAGATTTCTTGGTGATTGATACGGGCAGCTATGAAGTCTTCTTGGGAATGGATTTTCTCGGCACTTTCCATGCTCGCATTGATTGTAGGGCAAAGAAAGTAATTTTCCAGATTTCCGGACATCCCGAGTTTATCTTTACTGGAGGAAGCAGTTCTGTCGGGCCAGTCGAGTTTAGGGCTAGGCCGACAACTAGTGTTCTTTCGTCGTTGGAAGTTGATAAAGATGAAGCGCCAGCTGTTGTTCGAGATTTCATGGACGTATTTGAAGACATATCAGGATTACCGCCGAAGCAAGACGTAGAGTTCGCGATTGATCTTATTCCTGGTGCAGCGCCAGTTTCTAAAGCGTATTATCCAATGGTACCAGTGGAGTTGGAAGAAGTTAAGAAGCAGGTTACTGAATTACTTGAGAAGGGTTGGATTCGAAGCAGTAACTCGCCTTGGGGAGCTTCAGTTCTTCTAGTCAAGAAGAAAGATGGCACAAGGAGAATGTGCATCGATTATCGAGAATTAAACCGGGTGACTATTAAGAACAAGTACCCGATCCCTCGCATTGGCGAATTATTTGAGCAGCTTAGTGGCGTGAGGGTATTCTCAAAGCTGTATTTGTGATCCGGATATCATCAGGTCCGAGTGAAAACAGAAGATATTTGCAAGACGGCGTTCCGAACTCGGTATGGACATTACGAATACTTAGTGATGCCCTTCGGAGTAACGAATGCACCGGCGATATTCATGGACTTGATGAACCGAATCTTTTCACCATTCTTGGACCAGTTTATTGTGGTATTCATTGATGATATTCTGGTCTACTCGAAGAGTATTGAAGAGCATGCAGAACATTTGAAGATCGCACTGCAGACGCTGTAGCAAGAAAAATTATATGCAAAGATGAGCAAGTGCGAGTTTTGGCTGGAAGAAGTAAAGTTTTTGGGGCATGTCATGTCTGGCGATGGAATCGCCGTTGATCCCGAAAAGATTGCGGCAGTTCGAGATTGGCCGATTCCGAAGAATGTTGCGGAGATAAGAAGCTTTCTTGGACTCTCCGGATATTACAGACGGTTTGTGGAGAACTTTGCTCATCTGGCAGAACCGTTGACCAAGCTTACGCGCAAGGAGGTACCTTTTGTGTGGACAGAGATGTGTGCGTCAGCCTTTGAGGCGTTGAAGCAGAGATTGATAACCGCCCATATTCTAACCGTGCCAGACCATTCCGGAGGATTAGTGATTCACAGCGACGCATCTGGGAAAGGATTGGGATGTGTATTGATGCAGCATGGGAAGGTTATAGCGTACGCATTGAGACAATTGAAGACCCATGAGAAGAATTACCCAACTCATGACTTGGAGCTTGCGGCTGTGATCTTCGCTTTGAAGATTTGGGGACACTACCTTTTGGGCGAAAGGGTCGAGGTTTTCACCGATCATAAAAGCTTGAAGTATGTGTTCACGCGGAAGGAGCTTAATATGAGGCAGCGCAAATGGTTGGAGCTGATGGCTGACTACGATCTTGATCTTAAGTACCATCCGGGGAAAGTTAATGTCGTGCCGGATGCGCTCAGTCGGTTACCAGCAATTCAGATATTGACTACACAGAAGGAACTCATTGAAGACTTTCGAAGATTTGATTTGTAGATTGTGCTACCGCATTCTTTGGGACAGTTGATGCAGCTGCAGGTACATTCGTCGTTGATCGAGAATATTAAAGAAGCGCAGTCGCAGGACCCTAGATAGCAAAAGTTTCGAGAACAGGTTGGAGCTGGACTTCGAACTGACTTACTGATCCATGAAGATGGTTCGTTGAGATATGGTAGCCGTTTGTGTGTGCCAAAGGGAGTTACTCGCGAAGAGCTTATGAAGGAGGCCCACAGTTCAGCATATTCCGTACATCCAGGAGGCACGAAGATGTACCGAGATATACGACAGCATTTCTGGTGGGAAGGCATGAAACAGGAGATTGCCGGTTTTGTGGCAAAATGCTTGGTGTGTCAGCAAGTTAAGGCTGAACACCAAAGGGTTGCTGGTTTATTGCAACCACTTCCAATTCTTCAGTGGAAGTGGGAACATATAACCATGGATTTCGTGACAGCTCTACCGCGGAGTCCAAAAGGCAACAATGCAGTTTGGGTGATTGTTGATCGTTTGACCAAGGCAGCTCATTTCATTCCCTTTCGGGTTGGTCAATCAACGGAAACTTTGGCAGAACGGTACATGCAGGAGATTGTAAGATTGCTTGGAGTACCAGTGAGCATCGTGTCCGACCGTGACACTCGTTTCTTATCACACTTTTGGAGGAGCTTACAGGAAAGTTTGGGGACTCGATTGAAGTTTAGCACAGCTTATCATCCTCAAACAGATGGCCAGTCGGAGAGAACGATCCAAACTCTAGAAGATATGTTGAGAGCTTGCATGTTGGACTTCAAGGGTTCATGGGAGGATCATCTACATTTAGTGGAGTTTTCTTACAACAACAGTTTCCAGGCGACTATACAGATGGCTCCATTCGAAGCTTTATATGGTCGCAAGTGTCGTTCACCTGTTTGTTGGGATGATGTCGGTGAAAGAAGATTGTTGGGACCAGATTTGGTTGTGCAGACAGTTGAGAAAGTTAACGCTATCCGGGATCATATGAAAGCAACACAAGACAGACAGAAGAGTTGGGTAGATACGTCGAGAAGACCTCTAGAGTTCGCCGTGGGTGATTTGGTATTCTTGAAGATATCACCGACTAGAGGGGTGATTCGTTTCAGAAGTCGAGGAAAGCTCAGTCCTCGATTCGTCGAACCTATTGAGATTTTGGAGCGTGTTAGTAAGGTAGCGTATCGATTGGCGTTACCGCAATCCTTAGAGAATGTTCATGACGTGTTTCACGTATCTCAACTCCGTAAGTATATTCGAGATGAAACACGTGTGTTGGATCATTCGGAGCCGACCGTCCGAGAAGACTTGACTTTTGAGGAGCGGCCGATTGCGATTGTGGACCGAAGGGAAAAGGTTCTTAAGAATAAGGTTATCCCTCTTATACTTGTTTCTTAGGGTAATCGCTCACATGGAGAGTCAACTTGGGAACGAGAAGATGAAATCCGGCAGAAGTTTCCCTATCTTTTCTTGTAGTTTGTGGGTCGCTTATCCTTTTTGTGTTCTTGGAATTTCGAAGACGAAATTCTTTTTGTAGTTGGGTATAATGTAACAACCGAGTTCAATTATACCAATTTCTGTAGCCGTATGTGTTGTTTGTGGTGTTTATTTCATTTACTGTGTTTGGATGCGAATGGTAGTTTACTTTACGTTCGACCCGCTTGCTTGAGCTTGTTGTTTCATAGTTGTAGAATACCCTAGCATCACGTATTTTTGCATATAACAATTTAGGTCACGTAAAATAATTTAAAAATACATGACATGGCCTGCATGATTACCCTAACCCTGTGGTAGCGTCCTTGCATCGTGTTCTCGTCCCGTTCAGTGAAACGGACGTGTTTGGATGGCTACGCGCATGTACGTGCGTCCGTTCTTTGGGGTATGCATTTCTGTTACAAAATCTTTCATTTTAAATTTTGGAACTTGCTAATAATTTTCATATTTCAAATCCAAAATTTTGGACCCGACCCGAGCGCAATTCTGAAATATTTTGTTTTCCGCCTAAATTCAAATTGATTATTTTATTTTATTTATTTTAAATTTTCTTTTAAAAAAATTTAGAAACCGAACGTCTCTTTTAGTTTTAAAAGTATAGAATCTTTTAAAATTTTTTAACCCATTTCTCAATCCCACGAGCCAATCATCTTTGTCTTTTATTTGTGCCGGGCCCCACACCCCTCTCTCTATCTCTCTCCCCTTCGTTGTTTTCTCTCTCTCTCTTCTCTCTCTTCTCTCTTTCTCTCTCTGCATAAAAATCCAAATCTCTCTCTCCTCACTGTTCCTCCCTCTCTCTCTCACTCCTCTCGATCTCCTCTCTCTCTCGTCTCGATTCTCTCTCTCTCTTCCGTATCTCTCTCTTTCTATCTCCCCTCTATATATTTCTTCTTCGCATTTTTTCTTTTTAACGAAACCCATACATATAACCCTAGCTGCCGTCGTCCCCTCGCCTACTGTGTCGCCGCCGACGCCACCATTGCCGTTTCGTCGCCGCTTACTCATCCTCATCACTTTCACCTCCACTCTCTCCTCCCCGAGCACCCTGCACGCACAGCCCGAGCACCCTGCCGCTTGCACCACCGGAGCCGATCGCCGCCGGTGACCCTGTCCCCGAGTCCCTGACCCCGTGCACCCCCCAGTGAGCCTTGCTCCCTCTCCTCTCCTTCTTTCTTCTTCTTTTCCTTTCTTTTCTGTTCTTGTTCAGCTTTCTTTTAATCGCCGGAGGCCTCTGCAGGTATCTCGCCGGAGCTCCGTCGACGCCGTCGACACCTCACGGCCATCTTCGCTAACCACAGTGAGTTTCCTTCTTCCTCTTTCCCTTCTTCCCTTCTTCTCTTCTTCATTTCTTTATACATTTCTTTTCTTGAATTGCTTACTGTTTCTTATGTTCGCCGGAATCCGGTCGTGCCGTCGACGATCTTGATGACCCAGCGAGGATATCCTACCCGTGTGATCCCATCGTGCGTTGTTTGGACTCATTCCGTGTACCGTGCGCGCGTCGCGACTTTTCTCGCCGACGTGTGACGTTCCGTACACCGTATCGCGATCCGTCGAGACAAGTGAAACTTGCTACATGCTATTCATAATATTTTTTATACTTATTTAATTTCATCTTAAGCCTATAGATCGAATCTAAAGTCACGTGTTCCAATTTAACAGTTCGATGTTCCGTGTATATCTTTTAGATTCAGAACTTGAAACATACCCGTTGCATTTTAGTTTACTATACCTAGTACCCCCATCCATATTTAAATCGCATAATAATTATCTGCATAGCCCACAGTACCTTTTAATAGTTTCTACCCTATCGGACACCCGTTTGCATCCATTTAACTTTTTTATATAATTGCATCACTAGGTCATTTAATACATGTTAATGTGATTTTAATATTCTATATTCTTTTAGGGTATGATACTTAATGTTGGAACCATAACCCTGACTCTAATCGATAACCGTACATCCATATAGTCTAATCTGTACCTATTTGCATATCATATTACATGTTTCAGTTTATTGTTCTATTAGTACCCATACTTTTTCTATATACCCATGCTTACGTTAGTTCATTATGAGCACCCATATGACATCTTGTGCACCCTGACATGACTTGTTACACCTTTTACTTGACACGACATGGTACCGTGCAACTCTTGACATGACATGACACTTATATACATTACTTGACTTGACCTGATATACCATGCTTTACCTATTACCTGATCTTGTGACTAATGCCAACAAACCTGACCTGTTGTCCTTACGGACAGTTCATGTTGTCTATCCAGACAAACCTGTACCTGCCTGATCCTGTATTGGCATTAGCTCCAGATTATTTAATACCTAACTTGAACACATATAATCTGGGGGTATGGGGAAATCAATGATGAAACCTGACTTGTAACTTGACAGTTCGCTACCTTTACTGATCAGTTTTAGAGGCTAGGTCAGCCTTGGGATGATGCCGCTGACATCATCCATCGTTATCCACTACCTTTTTAGAGGCTAGGCCAGCCTTGGGATGATGCCATGGACATCATTCATCATTATCCCTTTTCCTTTTAGTGCCTAGTGGCATGTCTCAGTTTCAGCCCGAGAATCTTCACCATGATCCCGGGCACGCACGGGATACTATTGAGTTACATCGATAATTCATCAAATTGATTTCAGACACTTGAGAGTAGTTAACCCATTAGACCAGTTTAGATTACTCACTGCACACTACCTTTCACTGCCCTGATTTATATTGCTGTTACACCTGCTTTACCATTTATGATCATACTTGCATGTCTTGCTACTCTGTTTACATATTATTGCTTGATGTTATGACGCGCTGACGTCTGGGTTTTGCATGGCCCAGATTCCTTACCCTTGCTGTAGTCCGAGCAGGAGTACTTCAGTCAGCAGGCTGAGCAGTGAGGACTCGCTAGTAGTTAGTTCATTTACTTTCAGTATTATTTCATTTCTGATGTGAGCCCGCATTATGGGACATACATTCCAGTTATTCTTGTATTGGATCTTTCGCTTCCACACTATTTTATTTTTGACTTGTTTATTTCTGGCTTATGGACATGTGTTAGATAGTTTATTATTGTTCTTGATATCTCTACAGCCGTAATGTGACTGTGGATGGATATTTCCTACCCACAGATAGCATGGTTGGTCACGTGCCCATCTTAGTGTACTCTGGGAAGCGGGGCGTGACATACCATTTGGCAATACAAGGTGATATTCGCCGACAGCTTCGGCAGCAACAATTGCTCCGTTCCCTACTCTGAGTGACATATCACGCTTTCCCAGTTCTCTACTTCTTCTTAACCCTTGTAACTGATTATAAATATGGGATCCTGATCCGGTATCTAATACCCAGAACGTAGAACAAATTGAGAAACAGTTCTCAATAACGAACACACCCGAAAAAGATGCATCAATATGCTCTTTCTTCGTTCGGGTTGCATGGGAATCCGTGCATTCCCCTATCCCTTGCTCAGACTTATGACAGTCATAAGATAGAGCGGAACCAACGTTCCCCAGCCCAGTATAATATGCGGGTTCGGTCAATACATCCATATTATTATCTTGATTAAGACGTGTCATGGTCGCTACCTGCACAGAGAGAGAAAAAAACACTTTAGCGTGCGCTCTTGTAAGATTAGATTGGTTATTATCTTTTCTAATCAGGATGGCTCACACTGTTTTTATCAAATCTTCCTTCAAATCCTAAAAGGTAAGATTAGCCGGGATTAATTACACCCTACAAGTTCGCCAATCAGTCAGCCAGGCAGGTATTGGTACTTCGATGGAGTCTCCCCAAAGCTTTCACATAGAACTAATTAAATAACCTCGTTTCCACAGGGGCATAACCCCGTTAACACCTTTCTTAGACACCTACTGGATCAGCTAATTGTAAAGTGAAAAACTCTCCCAGGAGTAACATTTACTCGCAGTGGGTATCAGGATCCAACTATCATATAGAAGGTATGCAATCTCATTGCAAATTTCAATACTTGAAATTCACAATATCTGTTTTTACCCCTAACGACCTATGACCTTGACGGAGGCCAACAAACCATAGGCCGCTAGTCAAGTTCAACCCGTCATTTCGTGATTGAATTAAACCCACCTGCACGACCCTTGACGGAGGCCAACAAGGTCGGCCAACAAACGCAGCATGAATACTAAATAGTCCTTATCTGAAATGACGGAGGGCTACGACTGGTTTTGAAGAAAACCTTTAACGTAATGAACTTGATATCGTTGTAGAATCTATTGATTTGAAAAGGAGTGGTTTAAGCCCCGCTTTTAAAATCGAGTAGTTTTCAAAACAAACTGAGTAGGTTGTAGCATATGCTAGCTTCGCTAAAAAGGTCATTCCCGGTGAAGGGATCTAGGCTCCTTCCTCATCGAATGAGGTGCTGGATATTTATAATGGAATACCACTATGCAAAGCAAGAACTAGAGCTGCCTTTTTGAAAAATTTGATTCTACAATATCTTTAGGTTTCTTTTCATTAATCTCATTAATGACGTCCTGTCATAAACGTTTCCTAAACATCACAGAAGAAACGAAAATAAAACACACATATATGCTATTCGCATTATCCACAGGGACCCGGTCTTCACTTTAAGGTTACTTAACTTATGACAGAGTAGGGTCAGGACTAGCACGGATGCAAAACATATATAGTATCTACTAATATATCATATATATAACTAGCATTCGTCTCACGCGGTTATATGATCACATCATATCAGAATCAGAAGAAGCAAACATATGAAATATAGAATATACTAGGAGATCCGTGTTTTAGATTAAGCCAGCAATGAAAAACACGAATTCCACGGTCGTGATGAATAGCCAAACCTATATCCGTAGACCCCTACGAGAGCGGCAAGCAACCCTGCTAATTCTAGAGTTAGGCCACCCGGTCTCGACTCCTTGAGATGGCCTCCCACTGGACTCTAGAACCCGGTTACTTGTGCTCTCCGCCTTGGGTCTATCCTAATGCGGAAAAGTAAATAATATACATCAATGGAGACAACGACCTCAACCCGGAAGTGTCCCAATAAAAGAATATTACATATAATTATTATATGAATGAAAATTGAAAAACTCTCATCTCACGCAAAAACCCCGGCTATTCATTCACGACAATCTAATATAACATATCACAGCAACATAATAACACCACATGTCATCAACGTAAATAAATATGCATATTTCTGATGTCATTGATGTATAGCAACGAGATCGGGGATACCCTACATATTACACTTACAGTCGCAGAAAAGAAATGAAAACTACAATAACTAGAATCTGCATTCTCTTTAGACATCATAAACCCGGAATATCACATACTCCGGATTTCATACCTAACCGTATAAATCTTGCATTTAAGTCTCGAATTGAAAACACTTTTTAAAAATAAGTCGGGTAATTCAAAAAGATTCCCGATTATATGATCGAATGCTCGTCGGAAACTTTAGTAGATGGTCTCACCCCCGATACCATCAATGAAGTGCACTTAGGCGGAAGCCGCGAGCACCCGAATGGATTCTTTTGGCTATGGGGTTCTCCTATAGTCACTTGGTCAGTGCTTTGGGGCGTGGCTATCTAGTAGTGTTTCCCGGCGAGTGTTCGCGTACAATACGATATTACGACGGCGTTTTGATCCGAATCGAAACTTCGTGGCAATCGATCAAATAAGACTAAAATGCTAGATTTATAAATCACAAACTAATTTTCACAAAACTAATTAATGTGGATTCCAAAAATTGTATCACATATCTAAACTATCTAGACAATTTTAAACATTTCAATCGATTTTTCAAACACCCGTAAATCACAGAGACCTCAACAACTTGAGCCTCATCAAAAATACCCAAAAAGTCCTAAATATCACAATGGAGCAGCACAAGAAATACGAGCCATCAAATCTCCAAGTGTGCGGTGGAACCGCGGCCAAACCATGGGTTTGGCGGCGGTTCCGTGACGGCTTGGACGATTTATGTCCTCGTACTTCTTGGGGCTCCATGAAATAAGCTGCATGATTTTCTGAAATTTTTAATTTGGAAAATATCAACTTTTGAAAAAATTGACAGAAACTTGATAAAAATCGGGTTTTGAACTTCGATCGAACACTTTAACGTCGTTTAGACTTTGCCTAATGCTCTAGCTTGGCTCTGATACCATGAAAGTGTGTCTTAGCACCTCTATTAGGTTTCCACATGCATCAGGTATGTAATTTTTAAAAAATCTAGAGGTCTAAACTACACTAACCTAGAATCGAACTAGAGAATTAGGGTTTTAGTGCATGAAAGCAAGTTCTAAGCTAAGTGAAGAGGGTTACAACCTTTGTAGACCAAGTCCTTCACTTCTAAAGCTCTAAGTAGTGGTCCCTAGAACTCTTCTTGGTTCCACTTGAAGAAAAGATCGAGCTTACTATGTAGTCTTCGAAGCCGAAGATGATCCACCTTGAAGTTGCTTTCGCTCAAGCTCACTCTTCACTAATCAAAGTATTAGTGAAGAAAACAACATAAACTAATGAGTTAGATTAGTGTAGGTTGATAAAGTAGGAGATTTGGCTCACTTTAGAAATCTTTTTTCTCTTTGTATTTCCAACTCAAGAAAACCCCTAGAGAGCTCTTGAGGAAGAAGATGAACTTAGCATGGGAGTGAGAGAATGAGCCATGAGCTCAAGATAAGAATGGGATGAAAAATATCTAAGAGAAAAAACAAAACACAAGAGACGAGTCATGGCTTCTCAATGCTTCTCCAAGCATCCAAAGCCACGACTCATTTCGAGCCTTTTTGTTTTCCTTAAAAATAAATCACCCCAAATAATCCTTAGCTCTAGTATGAGTCTCATACTCCCATATTCTATGTATCATCAACCATGATACAAAATTCTAATATATATATATATATATATCCAATTATATATCAAGAGAAGAAAATCTTTAGTGAGCATATATTAGTTAATATATATGTATATATCAAATATATTAATATATATCAAATTATTAAATCAACACTTGATTCAATAATCCGGTTATATCATATATAATCGACTAATATCATATAATATATGTATATCATATTATCAAATCAACACTTGATTCAATAACCCGGTTATATCACATATAACCGACTAATATTCAATATACAATATCAAATCAACACTTGATTCAATAATTCGGTCATATCATATATAACCAGCCAATATCAAATGTATATACATATAACAAATCATTGAATCAACACTTGATTCAATAATCCGGTTATATCACATATGACCTAACCGATATCAAATATCACGATATTAGAATACGGTATCACATACTCGTATTTAATCATGCTCCCGCACATATCACTATATATGCCCTACTTCGTTTCGCTTGAGCTAGGAAACCTCCGTGTGCGACTCTAAAGACACGTCAATACACCGGCAGTAGGTAATGATCACATCAGATACCCACAAGCCGTCAGCGGTACTAGCTGGACATAACGGTTACTCAGGTATTGAAAGAATAGAAGATCAACAAGGAAGCTTCTCCAAACTTTCGTGAAGCCTATAAGCAACACTTACCGTACAGTCTGGTCTCTTCGTCTGATACGTCGCATATTGAGTCTAGGGGGCGGAATCGTCAGACCCCAGTAACCTGATAAGTCATGCCGATGTGTAGCCTATAACGGTTTGAGAAACTACTGATAACACTTACCAGTAAATCTCATCAGCTCTGACCAGGGGCTTGTTGTTATAGCCAATCGAGCATAGAGCAATATCAACTCCCAATACCGAGAGAGACCCCTCCTATTGCTCACTACCTCCATGTGACTCGGGAATGTACCCAAAATCCATCTGTTTGCACGACTCCTTTGAGCCGTAGTAGGGAGAAAATCAAAGTGTAAGCTGATGTCGCGCACCCTGCGGTTTGCGGGGAGGTGGAATTTTCAAAAACAATGATATTTGACTACGCAACACCGACTAAAACTCTAGGATCTTTACTAAAGCCTTAACTAGCTAATCTATCTAGAGGTTTAACAACTATGTTACAATGTTATACCTCCTAGATCGAGTCCTTCGGGTCTTCTTGTGCTCCTTTCCAAGGCTTCCCGGTGGTCGGATCGGGCTAGCTCCATCGGCCTTCTTAAGTCAAAGATGATCCACCGCGAGAGAATGTGCTCCAAGCTTCAACCTCTAAATGAGGTAACTAAGGTAGATGGTTCGCTAAACCAACTAACCTAGGAGATGTAGAAAGTCTAATGGATTGTTTAGTCAGTTTAGTTTCATTAAACCCTTGGCTCACAACACATGTGAAGGTTAGGGTTTAGTTTTGAGATTAGAAGGAGATGGAGAAACCTAGAGAGCAAGAAAGGATAGCAACTCAAGAAAATGAGCTCAAGAAAAAAAATGATCAAGTCTCTTTGCAAAGTGTAGAGAATGGCTAATGATATGTGAGCTCCATTATTCAAGCATGCAATAAAAATCAATAGAATATATGTGCCATGCCTCAATAGTGAACCCAAAGTGAATAAAATAATCCAAGCCATTCTTTACACCATGCCATCAAAAGTCTCCTCCATTTCTCCAATATCCACCTCATTAATCCATTATACTAAATGGATAAAGCAAATAATGAGGTGGCCTCCTTCTAGAAGCATGCCTTGCCAAATTACAAGAATGCCCCTCACCGTATATACATACCCGTATCCGTATTCCGAAAAATACGGATACACTGAGACGATAACAATCCAATAATACAATACTAGGATCCGGCTTAAACCAAAGCCCACTAGTATTGTCTGCCCGATCAGCATCCGTGTATAAGTACACATACGTGATCGAAGTCCAGTCGTAAAACCATACGTCCACATCAATTGCCTGAAGTATGGAAACCCTCTGTGTGGGACTCTAAAGACTTAACAGTACGCTGGCAGTGGGTTTAACCAGAAGCCGTCAGCGGTACTAGCTGCACGTAATGGCTACCCAGGTATCTGTCGATAAGAATACCAATGAGCAAACTCACCCGGGCTCCTACTGAGCCTATCGGTGACAATCTCCGTACAGTCCAGTCTGTTCATCTGAGATACTCGCATATCCGCCTAGGGGGATGGTAAACGTCAGACCCTTAACAACGTGATAAGTCATGTCAGAGGAGAGCCCATGAGAAACTACTGGAGTACTTTACCAGTATTTCTCGACTGCCCTGACCAGGGACTTTGTGTAATGGCTTCCTGAACATTGCACGATATCAACCCCCAATACCGGGAGAGACGAATCCTATCTGATCGCTACTGTCTCCAAGTGATTCGGAAATACGCCAAACTACTAGCTGTTTGTACGGATCCTTTGAGCATGGTAGGGTAGTAATCTAAGTGCAGTGGGAACACACTCGAAACGAAGTAGCGATGGCAAGTCAACGGACTAAGCTGTACTCATGCCACCTGGGAACTGCTACCTGACGATAGGTATAATACCAACCAGCAGTTCCCGACGAGTCCTGTCCAGTGTAACTTATAACCTAATGAGCATCTGCATACCAACTCCAGTACGGCATACTAATAGCTGTGGGACAAACCATATCCCCTGCTGGGATGAGAAACGTATACACTAATCTACTCCGGAGTATCGATGCCCCATCTCGACAATTCAACGACTAGGGACCTATATAAGGATGTGCTTATAGACTACCCAGCCCCCACAAGTGTGACTACTAATCATAACGATGGTAGTCAAACAAAAATTCTAAGGGCTCAACCAATATGTATAAGCGATATACTAAAAAAAATACATGCACATATTGAGGTAGAATCAAACCAGGTAGCATACTACCATATCGAGCAAGACTGTTATTATAACTGTGAAATATCCCAAGAATCCAATATGTAATATACAATCCAGTATGATACTATAATGGCCTCTAGGGCATATATCACTAACAATCTCCCACTTGCATTAAAGCCATGTATTGGATATCGCAGACCTATCATCTCGATTAGCCGCTCGAACTGTGTCTGAGGGATGGCCTTTGTGAGTGGATCTGTGGTGTTGTTCTCTGTCTCTACTCTTCGCACCTCGATCTCCTGTCGATCAATGATCTCCCTGATCAGGTGGAACCGCCTCAGGATGTGTCTGGACTTTTGATGGGACCTTGGTTCCTTCGCCAAAACTATAGCGCCGTTGTTGTCACAATAGAACGGTATTGGATCAACAATGGATGGAACCACCTGAAGCTCTGTCACGAATTTCCTGATCCAGACTGCTTCCTTCGTGGCATCACAGGAAGCAATACACTCCGCTTCCATAGTTGAGCTAACAACGTCCGCGGACCAACTCGCAAATGGCTATCGCGATGACTCAGGCCCTTCTCCAATTAGTTGTTCTCCTCTCCTCTGACTGAATTGCACTGCGCCCTATTTCGGCAGCAATTGCAAAAAGCCTGTTTGCAGCATCCATAGCCATACGTGCTATTACTAAATTTCTTTGAGAAAAATTGGATGAAGTGAAGACACTTATCGAGCCTCCATTTATAAAGTGGTAGAGTAATATCGTCATGCGTCATGTTTCCTGTTTGGAGCTCTTCCAAACAACCGCCCCTCCATTGAGGGTAAAGACATGACCCAACATGGACTTGGAGTCATCCTTATCACTCTGGAAGCTGTAGTCGGTGAAGGCCTCAATCTGGATGTCTTCCCTACCGTACACTAAGAACATCTCCGTAGTCTTTCTCATGTACTTGAGAATGTTCTTTACTGCTATCTAGTACTTCTCCCCTGGGTTTGACTGATACCGGCTTACAACGCTCAGAGCGTATGCTACATCTGTTCTCGTACACAACATCACATACATTATAGAGCCTATCGCTGAAGCGTAAGGTATAATAGACATGTGAGCCCTTTCCAAATCAGTCTTGGAAGATATCTCTTTGGAGAAGGTGATTCCGTGATAAGCCGGTAGATTACCGTGCTTAGAATCTTCCATACTGAATCATTTCAGTATGGTGTCGATGTACCTTAACTGTGAGAGTCCCAACATCCGTTTAGATCTGTCACGATAGATCTGAGTCCCCAGAATGTAGGAGGCATCACCCAGGTCCATCATGGAGAACCTCTATGACAAGAATCCCTTGACTGGTTATAGAATATGAATGTCATTTCCTATCAAGAGAATGTCATCCACGTACAGGACGAGGAATACCACACTTCTCGCTACAATTTTATTATATATGCATGGTTCATCTGGATTTTTGATAAAGTCGAATTCCTTGACCATCTCATCAAAACAGATGTTCCAACTTCGCGATGCCTGCTTTATCCCATAAATGGACTTAAGCAATTTGCACACTTTCCCGCTGCTCCCACTCTGAATGAAACCCTCCGGCTGATCCATATAGACACACTCTTCCAAATTACCATTTAGAAAAGCGGTCTTTACGTTCATTTGCCAGATTTCATAATCGTGGAAGGCAGCAATGGCAAGAAGGATCCGAATGGATTTGAGTATAGCCACTGGAGAAAAGGTTTCATCATAGTCCAAACCATGTCTTTGATGAAAACCTTTTGCAACAAGTCTAGCCTTATAGGTTTCAACATGTCCATTTACACCAATCTTCTTTCTGAAGATCCATTTGCAGCCTACGGGTTTTACCTTTTCTGGAGCAGAGTCCATACTTTGTTGGTGTACATGGACTCTATTTCGGTCCGCATTGCATCCAGCCATTTTACCGAGTCTCTGCTCTGAATGGCTTGCTGGAAGCTAGTTGGCTCATTATCGTCGATGATGCAATCCTCTCTATCCCCGTCTATAATTAAACCGTAGTATCTCTCGGACGGATGAGATAGCCTACCAGTTCTGCGGAGTGGCGCAGGTATGTCAGGTTCTTTCAAAACGTCCGGTTCCACCATGCTTTCAATAATAGTTTACGGTTCTGGAATTTCTTCCACTTCTATTGTGCTTCCACTTATCTGATTTTTTTAAAATTCAGTTTCCAAAAAGTGGGCATGCCGAGAAACAAAGATTTTTTATTTCTCCGCGTAATAGAAAAGATACCCCCTAGAGTTCTTTGGGTATCCCACAAACTTACACAATACTGAGCGTGCCTCAAGCTTGTACGTATGCTGATTTTTTACAAAAGCTGGACATCCCCATGTCTTAAGGTACTTAAGATAGGGTTTCTTCCCACTCCACATCTGATATGGTGTGGTAGGCACTGAATTAGTAGGAACCTTATTCAAAAGATATGCAGCTGATTCTAGTGCATAGCCCCAGAAGGATCGCGGTAACTCAGCATTACTCATCATGGAACGAACCATATCCAATAGGGTTCTGTTCCGCTTTTCTGATACACTGTTGTGCTGAGGTGTGTATGGAGGAGTAAGCTGAGAGAGAATTCCATTCTCTTTTAAGTAGCTGAGGAACTCGGCACTTAAGTATTCACCACCTCGATCAGATCTCAGTGTCTTGATACTTTTGCTGGTTTGTTTTTCCACTTCATTATTGTATTCCCGGAATTTCTCAAAGGCCTCGGATTTATGTTTCATCAAGAATACATGTATATACCTAGAGAAATCATCCGTAAAAGTAATGAAGTAGGAATAACCACTTCTCGCATGTGTAGGCATTGGACCACACACATCACTGTATATGAGTCCCTAGAGCTCGCTCGCTCTTACTCTGTGTCCAGTGAACGAAGTCTTTGTCATCTTTCTTTTGAAACATGATTGACAAGTTGCATAAGATTGATATTCGAACGAATCCAAATATCCCTCTCTATGTAACTTCGTCAATCGTGTTTCATTGATGTGACCCTGTCTATAATGCCACAAGAAAGCCTGATTTAATAACGGAGACTTTCTTTTAAGTGTGTTCTGGACGTTGAAAACCTGAGCTTGATTCAATACGTATATTCCGTTATCTAATGTACCTGGCCCAATAAAATTTTGATTTAGACGGATGTGTACTACATCGCTTACAAATGTAAAATCATATCCCTCTTTAAAAAGTAAAGATACAGATATGATATTATATGCTAGACTAAGTACATACAAATAGTTACGTAAAATCAATATCTGCTCATTTGTCAATCCTAGGTGATATTCCCCTACGGATTCAGCTTCCACGCTCATTCCATTAGCAACTCTGAGAGTCATATCACCCGCCTTGATAACTCTACGGTTTCTCAAAACCTGTAATGAATTACAGATATGGGATCCTGATCCGGTATCTAGTACCCAGGAAGTAGAGTTAATAGATAGACAGTTTTCAATTACAAACACACTCGAAGCCGAAGCCACAACGTGCTTCGAATCCTGGCTTCTAGCTTTCCAAGCCTTGCAGTCCTTCAGACAATGCACTTTCCTGTGACTACAAAGACATGTCTCCTTCCCTACTACTAGCCCTGAAACTTTTGCCCTGCCCTTTCTCTCTACCTTACTGACACCGCTTATCGGCTTGGTGGAGGTCTTCTTCTTCTCTCCCTTGGCTTTCACCTCGGATCTACAAGAGGAAGATTCCCCAATAAGCAGAGCGGATGTCTCCCTGAATTCTTTCAGGGTGCCCTCTGCGCTCCTCAATAAATTGAGGAGACTTGGAAGTGTAACTTCCTTCCATTGACTTTTGCAATTCAAGATAAACTGAGCGTAAGTAGAAGGTAGAGACTGTAGAATCAAATCAATGCATAACTCGTTCTCCAACGTGGTCCCATGGTCTGTGAGCTCTTTAATATAGCTAATCATCGTAAAGACTCGGTCCTCTACAGATGACCCGACAGCCAACCTCGCTTGAAGCAATATCTTTGAGGTCTCATATCTTGCGATACGAGATTGCTCTCCATATAAAACTTTAGTATGGAGGAAGATGGAAGCTAAGTCCATCTTCTCGTGCTGCCTCTGGTTTTCACTATCCATGGAGGCTAACATGAGCCACTTAGCTCTCGCACGATCCTTTTCCCATGTTAGGCAGATATCCATATCCGCGACGGTGGAACTTGGACCTGGGACAGCGATGGGTTTTGTAGTAAGGAGGTACTCTAGCTTGTTATTGGTTAGTGCCATCTGGACATACCGTAGCCAATCAATATAGTTTGGTTCATTCAAATTATTATCTAATAATCTATATCCGGTCATAGTGGTCGCTGCAAATAGGAGAGAGAGAAGAAACACTTAGTATAATGCTCTTGCAAGATTAGATTGGTTATTAGTTTATCTAAATATGATGGCTCCCACTGTTTCCTTGAATCCTTCCTCAAACCATAAAAGAAGAATTAGTCAGGATTAATCTCACTTTTATAATTCTTGCTTAACATTTCAGCCAAGCTGGTGATGGTATTTCGAGAGAGGTTTTCCAACGCTTTTGCGAAGTTCCTTAATTACATAACCTCTTTTCTTTAGAGGCGTAGCTCCGCTAAAACCGTTCTAGACACCTACTTGGTTTATAGCATTGATCTTTTAGTGAAAAATCTCCCGAAGAGTAGCGCATACTCACAGTAGGATCGGGGTCCAAATATCATTGTGTGATAACCAAGAAGGAAGCCTACCATGATTATCACACTTCAAATGGTATGCAACACTAGCAAGTTTTAGTACCTTAGAAACTCCCGATGTGGATATTTGCCCCATGCTCTTATGATCTTGACGAAGGCCAACATATCATAAGTCACATGTCAAGTTCTACTCGTCATTGTCCAGGTTAATTTGAACCCACCCGTACATACCCTTGACGAAGGCCAACAAAGTAGTACGACTGTCCCAAACCAAAGCATCTATCTATGCTACATATGAATACCCAGCAGCTACCAATCACTATGGCTTGACGAAGGTCGAAATACATAGCTTAAATACTACTGAATATTCATATGAAATGACGGAGGGCTATGGATGGTTTTGGCGACACCGTGAACGTAGTGAACTTGATATAGTCGAAAGAACCATGATAGCTTTTTAAAAGGAATGGTTTAAGCTCCGCATTTAAAATTGCTTTTTGAAGAAAACCGAGTGGTTTTGAAATTGTTCCAACGATTAAGCTTTGGTTTGTTTTATTTTGCATTAATCTTTGTTAATGCGGTCCCATCATTTACAAATCCTATCATTACATCAAAAAACGAAAATACAACGTACGCTTATGCCATCCGCATTCGCCACTGGGCCCCGTCATGCACCGTTAGGTTACTTAACTACCGGCAGAGCGGGGGCAGGACTAGCGCGGGTGCAAAACATAACCAACGTCTACTAGATATAATATATATATATATATATATATATATATATATATATGCATTCATCTCACGCAATAATAGGCATTCCAGATCACAGATGAATATATTGGATATACTAGGAATTCCGCGTTTCGTTTAAACCTGTAACCAAAGATGGATTCCACGGTTGTGATGAATAGCCAAATTCTAGAAGTGAAGCAATCTCCCTCAGTAAAATGAGTAGGCTACTCGGCACTTTAAAAAACCCGGTAGTTTGTGCACCCCACCTTAGGTCTGTCTTAGGAGCAGAAAACAGTAAAAAGAAATAATATACAATAGTGGCTACAACCTCAACCCAGATGTGCCCCGCAAAATAATATTACATCAATATTACAAATTATATTGAATGAAAGAAAAGAAAACACTCTTCTCACAACCCCCGGGCTATTCATCCACGACGATCCAATAAAATTCATATACACAAACTATCAACAGATCACAGATATGTGCAATCCCCAACTAATCAATATATAGCAATTAGCAGAGGTTTACGAACACATATATATTAAACACAGAAAACCCGATTAGCTAAAGTACTTAGAATTTCAATCGTTTAACCAAATTTGAATCCACCCCAAGTACAATACAGTACACAAAAGATCCTGGGCAGAAACAAAATATTCCAAATATCACAAATCCACAGTATAGACAAACTGGAAAAATTTAGACCTAGTCGGCCATGACTCGGCCGCGGAATGGCGGCAGAACTCTCTATTCTGCCGCGGTTCCGCGGCGGTCTCAACGACTCACGAGTCGAAATTTCTTAAGTGTTCAACTAAAACTCTGCACGTATTTTTAAGGCCCCTGAAAAGATTTTTAGACCTGTTTTGAAAATCGACAGAAAATGTGCATTTTCGGACGTGATTTTGGGATTTTTTCACTGATTGAATTTCTAACACTTTGCTAACAAGCTAGTTAAGGTTTTATAGGCTCTGATACCACTGTAAGGCGATATCGCGCACCCCTCGGTTTGCGGGGAGGCGGAATTTTCAAAAATGATGATATTTGACAACGCAACACCGGCTAAAACTTCAGGTTTTTTCTAAAGCCCTAACTAGCTAATCTATCTAGAGATTTAACTACTCTGTTAGAATGTTATATCTTCTAGATCGAGTCCTTCGGGTCTTCTAGTGCTCCTCTCCTATCACGACCCGAAGGTACGGAACGTGACTGGCACTTAGATTACGAGGCGTTCAAAGGTGTAACGTAAACTAAGTCAGCCAAAGCCCAGAAAATCTAAACCAAAAACCAATGAAAGTGAAGGAAAACCTTTCATGAAAACGACTTAAAATCAATTATGTTACATTAACTCTTTTTTTTTTAAAAACATCAAAAATTTCCGAAAATTTCGGCAGAGTCTCCTTTGTAAATTCTATCCCCCAAAATGGGTACAACAAGATATATAAACCTGTAATAACAAAATGGCATCCCCAAGCGGGAGCTAGCTCTTCGCCCAAGGCGGATCACAACCACACGCAATATATATGTAATATCGAGCAAAAGAGCATAAAGAAATGCAAAATATAAGAAAACACAATGTCGGCTCAAGTGAGCTCGACCCAAAAGAAACCACATATACACAAATCTCCCAGTCTCATAACTAGGTCGCATATACAAATAAGAAATGGTAGATGGAGAATATTAGATATAAAGATAGTACAAAAAGAGATAAAAGTGTTCTCGCAACCCACCTACGAGCAATGTCGCGAGTCTGAGCAAAAGAAGCCAACAATAAGATAAGCCCGCCGCTACAAGGCTGACGGGTCCGACCTGCAAGACACTGTGGCACAACGGGGGTGAGTTGCCAGCTCGTGAGTAGCAAGTAACATCTAATAAGGCTATCGTAAGAATGCACGCAAATGCGTCACAACATGTATGTCTAGATGTGATGTAATGCCACTAGTATATATGCACAGGTATGCAACATCAATATGAAATCTTTAAGTGTTTTAAAATACGATAAGCTCTGCATTCTTAACTTTAGAAAAAGAATATCTGTGCAATAGCTAAGTACCATCATAAAATCATCTGAAAACCGTGTCAAGTATCGACACCAAATATAGAAATTTATCTGTCTCAATGTCTCACTATATCAATGTCTCAATACATCGGGCTCCGTCAGTCCGGATTGGCCCATATCATCAAATCTCATGACAACGGTCGGTATCCTCCGGATATCCGCCGCGCCAGACATCACCGGTAGGTAGTCTTCCCCTGCCAGGCTCATCGTCTACAACTCGATCTTCTTGCCCCGGGGAACCATACTGGGCCCATCATGTACCCGAGACGGTTCATCCACTCCTTGAATCGGGTCTCGAAATCCAACAGAAAACATGAAAATTCATGGTGGACGACACATACATCACGAGAAAACCGTAACTTTGTTTTAAAAATGATAATAATAAGTTTTTGTTAAATTCTTGCGGTTTTCCCCAAAATCCAGAAATCACAGCAATACTGAAATCCTCAAGAAAATCATAATACCCAACATGTTGTATATGATAAATGCTTATGATGTCAAAGGTATGCAATGTGATTTATAGCTAGAAACCTATATATCATGATGATGAAGTGAGGGGTGTGTGTGTGTGTGTGTGTGTGTGTGTGTATGCTATGCAATTCGATGCACCATATACGATGCAAGTGTTGATACTGAACTAAGCGGGTTCTACAGTGCTCGTGACATGGCAATCACCAAGTCGTGTGTGTCACATGAACAGTGCGCGTGCAACAAGAGCCAATGGTAATGGTGTACGTGTCCTATGAGGTGATATCACACATGTGTATATGGATATCCATGCAATTCTAGCAGACGAATAGCTATAAAGGTATGCATATGAATGAGAGGGTTAACTAACTAACAATGCATATAGTTGCAAGTAATAAAGTAATCCTAACTATGGGACGCCTCGCACCATCCAGACGATTCCCCCATAGATGAATACATCTACTCACCTGAATGCCTCGCTAATCTGATCCAACCACCGCTTTGCTTTTGCGCGCCGCGTCCGATATTTCCGCAACCGATCTTAGAATTGCATAACACACAACATAAGATTACATATTCCTGAAACGACGCAAGTCACAATATGAAAAGATCGACGCTCACAAGTTAGGCACAACGTGCACTCGGTGCGCGGGAAATACACGAAAATCGCTAAAACCTTAACTAAAATCGTCGTTTCGGGGCAACCGTCAAAACTAAAACCCGACTAAACCAGCCTCCGCATTCGCACACCCTAATAGTCGTATGATATGCTATAAATATCGTCCATATATCGCAATTAGATCACCTCCTAATTTTTATAAAAACCTAGTAAGCATTAACATACCGATTTCGATGCAAACATCGCGAATTAACGATATCGCGATCACAATCCAACTCCAACCTCCAATTCAAACTACTAGATGGCCACAACACAAATTTTAACCCAATTATCAAACTTCAAACCCTAATCTAAAACATCACCCCTTTTCTTGAAATTTCATAAACAAGAATTTATAACTAAAATTCACACTTAAACTTTCTAATCTAGCATATTTAAATTACAATTAAACAACTAGATTAGAATTATACCTCCCAAGTGTTGAACCTCTTGTACTAAACCTCCAAAGTGGCCTCTTTTCTCCTTGTTTTAACCCAATTTGGGCTTGAGAAGGGATGGCTTAAGGTTTTGGTTTGAATTAGAGAAGAAAAATGTGTATTTTTGTGGATTTTTTGTTGATTTTTGCAAGAATTTTGAGCTAAACAAAATGGGGGAAATGGGGGCTGTTTGCTGCAGCAATTTCGGCCAGGAAGAGGAAGGGAGAGATGTGAGGGAATGGTGTGGAATTTTCTACACAAAAGTCCTTCACAAGATCAATAAATGACCATCACATCAAATTTTACAAAAAAAACCTCATTTAAATTCATTTTCAAACCAATTTAAACCATAAAACAACTAGACTTGAAATGTTTTGATAAAATTTTTGTTACACTAAATTTTAGTTTATAATGGTTCTAAATTATGTAATTTACCCAATTAAATTTGTATTTATCACTAATTTAATGTATTTTTAAAAGCTTAAAATAATATTAAAAAATAATTAATTTCGGAATTTTTTTTTTAAATAACTAGAAAATTTTAAGTGACAATTTAGTGACAAAATTCTAGAAATATCTTATCTAAATTTTGTATAATTAGGCCTATATTGAAAAATACTTATTTTGACTTTTTACGGAAAAGGCTGCTTATTTTGCCGATTATCGAAAAAAACTGCTTAAACGATTTTTGAAGCGTTACAATCTTCCCCACTTAAAGAAATTCGGTCTCCGAATTTAAAATTTAACTACGCGTACCTTCAAAAAGACGGGGATATTTCTTCCTCATCGCGACCTCGGTCTCCTAGGTGACCTCTTCGCTGTTCGGGCCACGCCAAAGAACCTTGATGGACGGTATAACCTTCGACCTCAATTTCTTCACCTGCCGATCCAAAATGACCACCGGCTGCTCGGTGAATGAAAGATCGCGCTCTAGCTGGATCGTCTGGTGCTGAATCGCATGGGAAGGATCATGAAGATACTTGCGGAGCATCGAAACATGGAACACGGGGTGAACATCGGGGAAGCTGGGAGGAAGAGCTAATCGATAAGCCACTGAACCGACACGCTCTAGGATCTCGAAGGGACCAACATATCTAGGACTAAGCTTCCCTTTCCGCCCAAATCTTATCATACCCTTCATCGGAGGGACCCTCAGGAAAACATGATCGCCAACAGCGAACTCGAGTCGGCAACGGCGCCTGTCAGCATATGATTTCTGCCTACTCTATGCCGCTCTCATCCTGTCCCGAATCAGCTGTATCTTTATGGTCGTCTCCTGTACGATCTGCGGGCCCAAAATACTGCTCTCTCTGAGCTCTGTCCAACACACAGGCGCTTGACAACTCCTCCCATATAAAGCCTCGAAAGGTGCCATCTGAATCGTCTCCTGGAAGCTATTATTGTAGGAGAACTCGATCAAGGGCAATGACGATCCCAGCTACCACCGAAATCTAAAACACAAGCTCTGAGCATGTCCTCAAGAGTCTAAATAGTACGCTCTGACTGACCGTCAGTCTGCGGATGAAAGGCTGTGCTAAAACTCAATCGGGTGCCCAAAGCTTCTTGAAGTTTCTGCCATAATCGGCTGGTAAACTGGGTGCCCCGGTCGGACACGATGCAAGTCGGAACGCCGTGCAGTCGCACAATCTCATCAATATAAACCTGGGCGTACTGAGCAAATCCAAAAGTGGTTTTCACTGGCAGAAAGTGAGCCACTTTCATCAGTCGATCCACAATCACCCAAATAGAGTCATACTCTCGACTGGTCCTGGGTAGACCCACAATAAAGTCTATGGAAACCTGTTCCTACTTCCACTCAGGGATGGGCAAAGGCTGTAACTCGCCGGCTGGCCTCTGGTGCTCGGCCTTGACTTGCTGACAAGTCAGGCATCTCGCAAAGTCTGTAGCATCCTTCTTCATCCCGTCCCACCAGTAAACCTTTCTCAAATCACGGTACATCTTGGTGGAACCTGGATGCACACTGTATACTGATCTATGTGCCTCCTCAAGAATATCACGCCTCAGTCCGTCAGAATCTGGTACGCACAGTCGAGTCCCAAATCAAAGTATCCCCTGATCATCAATCACGAACACAAAAACTCTGCCCTGCCGAATCTGCTCGATAATCTCTAAAATACGGGTATCGCCGGACTGTGCCTCACGGATATAGTCAAGTAACTGTGGGCGTGCTCTGAAATGGGCCAGCTATCCCCCTGTAGGAGTAAACTTGAACCGCACTCTGCTGTCACATAAAACCTGCCAATCCGCCGTCGACTGCATCTGTACTGCGCTCAAACAAGATAGGCTACCTCCGGGCCTCCTACTCAAGGCATCTGCCACCACATTCGCCTTGCCCGGATGGTATAAAATCTCGCAGTCATAATCTTTCACCAACTACATCCAACGGCGTTGTCTCAGATTCAGATCTCGCTGCTGAAAGATATACTTCAAGCTCTTATGGTCAGTGAATATCTGGCACGACTCGCCATATAGGTAATGTCTCCAGATCTTAAGTGCAAATACTACTGCAGCCATTTCTAAATCATGAGTGGGGTAGTTCTGTTCGTGTTTCCGCAACTACCGAGAAGCATACGCGATAACTCTGTCGTGCTGCATCAATACACAGCCCAGCCCCACTCGAGAAGCATCACAATATACCACGAAACCGCCTGATCCTGAAGGCAATGCTAATACTGGTGCAGTAGTCAGATGAGTCTTCAACTGTTGGAAACTATCCTCACGTGCCGTGGTCCAATCGAAAGGAACCCCTTTCCGGGTCAACCCGGTCAACGGTGCAGCAATACGGGAGAAATCCTGGACAAAACGTCGATAATAACCGGCCGGACCTAGAAATCTGCGAACCTCTGTAACTGATACCGGTCTGGGCCAACGCTGCACTGCCTCGACCTTCTTCGGGTCCACACGAATACCATCTCTCGTCACCACATGACCCAAGAAGTCGACACTGTCTAACCAGAATGCGCACTTGGAAAATTTGGTGAACAACTGATACTCCCTCAAAGTCTGCAATGTGATACGCAAGTGCTGCTCATGCTCCTCCCGGCTCCGAGAATAAACCAAGACGTCGTCAATGAACACAATGATGAACTGATCGAGATACGGCCTGAATACATGGTTCATCAAGTCCATAAATGCTGCCGGGGCATTGGTGAGCCCGAACGATATCACCAAGAACTCATAATGACCATATCGAGTACGGAAAGCGGTCTTCGGAATATCCTCCTTCTGAACCCGCAACTGGTGATAACCTGACCGTAAATCAACCTTCGAGAAAAACCCTGCACCCTGGAGCTGATCGAATAAGTCGTCAATGCGGGGTAGGGGATATCTGTTCCGCACAGTAACCCGGTTCAGCTGATGATAATCAATGCATAAGCGCATACTGCCATCCTTCTTCTTAACAAACAGGACGGGAGCACCCTAAGGTGACACACTCGGTCGGATAAGCTTTTTATCCAACAAGTCCTGTAACTGATCCTTCAGCTCCCTCAGCTCCGCCGGGGCCATCCGATAAGGCGGTATAGAGATAGGCCCCGTGCCGGGGATCAAGTCGATGCGGAACTCAATCTCGCGCTCTGGTGGCAGACCAGGCAGCTCGTCAGGGAATACATTAGGGAACTCTCTCACAACAGGGACCTGGTCCAACGGAACCTCTGTGGAGCTAGTATCACAAACATAGGCTAAGAATCCCTGACACCCTTTCCTCAAGAGCTGACCAGCACGAAGAGAAGAAATCAAGCTGGGAAGGGTAGCGCTACGATCTCCCTGAATAACAAGAACCGGCTCACCAGGAAAGCTGAATCTGACTTCCTTCTCACGGAAATCCACGGATGCATAACAGGTGGCTAGCCAGTCCATACCAAGAAGAACGTTGAAGTCTAACATATCGAGGAGAATCAAATCAACTGAAGAATCTCTCTCCCCGATACGAACGGGACACGATCGGTACACAAAACGGGCAACAAACGACTCGCCTACCGGAGTAATAACGACAAGCGGCTGATCTAACGAAGAAGACTCTTGGCCCAACCTCGGTGCAAAGTATGTGGATACATAGGAATGTGTGGAGCCTAGATCAAATAATACCCGTGCATCAAAAGAACATACTGGCAGAGTACCTGTCACGACGGCATTGGATGCCTGTGCATCCTGAGGAGTCAACGCGAACACTCGGGCCTGTCCACCACTAATAACTGGCTGTCCTCTGCCTCTACCTCTTCCTCTGCCTCTGCCTCTGTCGCCTCGTCCTCTCTGAACCGGACCGCCACGCCCACGACCTCTAGGAGCATCTGGCTGGCGTGGAGCATCATCAGGGGTAGGAAATAGAGCTCTCTGAGGAGGTGGTGAAGGTGGTAAGGTCACATGCGGGACTAGCGCCGCGCCCTGGCGCCCCATGGTACAGTCTCTGATACGGTGGTACTGACTCCCGCACCGAAAACATCCTGGCGATGACTGCTGAGTCTGCGGATATGAACCAAATAACTGACCTCGTCTCAATCCTCTGCCACCACCATCTCCCGGAAATAATCTATCGCGGTGTCTACCCATCTGCCGCTGAGCTGATGTATCAGTACGAATCCTCTTCGGCCCAGAAACGACCGGAGTCTCAGAAATGTGCTCCTCCAAAAGTAAGGCTGCATCCATCGCGGCTGCGTATGTGTCAAAGTGCTGGGTGCAGATAGCCAGGAATAGCTGTGTGTCAAGCCCTCGCATAAACTTCTTTATTCTCTTCTCTTCCGTGTCTACTAGGTACGGAGCATATCGAGACAACTGGGTAAACTGTATATCATACTCCGACACTGTCATCCCAGGAGTCTTGCGCAAAGACTCAAAACTACGGGCTCGAGCATCTCGGACACTCTCCGGGAGAAAACGGGCAAGAAATGCAGCTGTAAACTCGTCCCAGGTCATACAAGGTAGACCTGCAGCTCGGCCTCTCTCTACTGAATCGTACCACGTCTGGGCAAGGCCCTTCAGGCGAAAACTCGCGAACTCCACCCATCTATCATCAGAACACCTCAACGAATGGCAAATCCCAGCCATCCTATCAAGAAATGCATGTGGGTCCTCTGTCGCATCCGTAACGGTAAAAGCTGGAGGTCTCAATCTCATAAACTCCTGTAGTGAAACAGGGATAGTCGCAGTAGCAGCAGGAGTGACTATCTGTGCAGCAGGTACAATCGTGGTCTGTGCGGTGGAAGGAACGTCCTCGGATCTCTGTGCCCGACTGGACTCAACTAAAGATCCCATCATCTGTCGTAACTCCTGCATACCGGCCTCTAATCTGGCAATACGGTCGGGAGAAGGCGGATCAATCTGACCCTGAGGGGTAGGCGTATCATCCCACTCGATCCTCGCCTCAGACGAGCCCGCTCGAAGCTCATCCCTAGCGGCAGCCCGCTGAGCTCTCGTAGTCTTTGGCGGCATCGAAGCTGGAATAAGAAACAGGAGCGATAAGAACATTGCAATTGAATCAAGGAATGCAAGGAATCAAGAGGGGAAATACAAGCAATTATGTCCTAAGGTCACTTAGGCGGAGTACCGTATCGTAAGTATGCCGCGGAACATACCCACGCTACGCCACTCTGCTTAAGTCACCTACTCCATCTACCAAGGGTCGTCCTACACTCAGAAAGGTAAAACCTACGCTCTGATACCAACTTTGTCACGACCCGAAGGTACGGAACGTGACTGGCACATAGATTACGAGACGTCTAAAGGCGTAACGTAAACTAAGTCAGCCAAAGCCCAGAAAATCTAAACCAAAAACCAATGAGAGTGAAGGAAAACCTTTCATGAAAACGACTTAAAATCAATTAAGTTACATTAACTCTTTTTTTTTTATAAAAACATCAAAAATTTCCGAAAATTTCGGCAGAGTCTCCTTTGTAAATTCTATCCCCCAAAATGGGTACAACAAGATATATAAACCTGTAATAACAAAATGGCATCCCCAAGCGGGAGCTAGCTCTTCGCCCAAGACGGATCACAACCACACGCAATATATATGTAATATCGAGCAAAAGAGCATAAAGAAATGCAAAATATAAGAAAACACAATATCGACTCAAGTGAGCTCGACCCAAAAGAAACCACATATACACAAATCTCTCAGTCTCATCACTAGGTCGCATATAAAAGTAAGAAGTGGTAGATGGAGAATACTAGATACAAAGATAATACAAAAAGATATAAAAGTGTCCTCGCAACCCACCTACGAGTAATGTCACGAGTCTGAGCAAAAGAAGCCAACAATAAGATAAGCCCGCCGCTACAAGGCTGACGGGTCCGACCTGCAAGACACTGTGGCATAACGGGGGTGAGTTGCCAGCTCGTGAGTAGCAAGTAATATCTAATAAGGCTATCGTAAGAATGCACGCAAATGCATCACAACATGTATGTCTAGATGTGATGTAATGCCACTAGTATGTATGCACACGTATGCAACATCAATATGAAATCTTTAAGTGTTTTAAAATACGATAAGCTCTGCATTCTTAACTTTAGAAAAAGAATATCTGTGCAATAGCTAAGTACCATCATGAAATCATCTGAAAACCGTGTCAAGCATCGACACCAAACATGGAAATATATCTGTCTCAATGTCTCACTATATCAATATATCAATATCTCAATACATCGGGCTCCGTCAGTCCGGATCGGCCCATATCATCAAATCTCACGACAACGGTCGGTATCCTCCGGATATCCGCCGCGCCAGACATCACCGGTAGGTAGTCTTCCCCTGCCAGGCTCATCGTCTACAATTCGATCTTCTTGCCCCGGGGTACCATACCAGGCCCACCATGTACCTGAGACGGTTCATCCACTCCTCGAATCGGGTCTCGAAATCCAACAGAAAACATGAAAACTCATGGTGGACGACACATACATCACGAGAAAACCGCAACTTTGTTTTAAAAATGATAATAATAAGCTTTTGTTAAATTCTTGCGGTTTTCCCCAAAATCTAGAAATCGCAGCAATACTGAAATCCTCAAGAAAATCATAATACCCAACATGTTGTATAAGATAAATGCTTATGATGTCAAAGTTATGCAATGTGATTTATAGCTAGAAACCTATATAGAATGATGATGAAGTGAGGTGTGTGTGTGTGTGTGTGTGTGTATGCTGTGCTATGCAATTCGATGCACCATATACGATGCAAGTGTTGATACTGAACTAAGCGGGTTCTACAGTGCTCGTGACATGGCAATCACCAAGGCGTGTGTGTCACATGAACAGTGCACGTGCAATAGGAGCCAATGGTAATGGTGTACGTGTCCTATGAGGTGATATCACACATGTGTATATGGATATCCATGCAATTCTAGCAGACGAATAGCTATAAAGGTATGCATATGAATGAGAGGGTTAACTAACTAATAATGCATATAGTTGCAAGTAATAAAGTAATCCTAACTATGGGGCGCCTCGCGCCATCCAGATGATTCCCCCATAGATGAATACATCTACTCACCTGAATGTCTCGCTAATCTGATCCAACCACCGTTTTGCCTTTGCGCGCCGCGTCCGATATTTCCGCAACCGATCCTAGAATTGCATAACACACAACATAAGATTACATATTCCTGAAACGACGTAAGTCACAATATGAAAATATCGACGCTCACAAGTTAGGCACAACGTGCACTCGGTGCGCGGGAAACACACGAAAATCGCTAAAACCTTAACTAAAATCGTCGTTTCGGGGCAACCGTCAAAACTAAAACCTGACTAAACCAACCTCCGCATTCGCACACCCTAATAGTCGTATGAGATGCTATAAATATCGTCCATATATCATAATTAGATCACCTCCTAATTTTTTATAAAAACCTAGTAAGCATTAGCATACCGATTTCGATGCAAACATCGCGAATTAACGATATCGCGATCACAATCCAACTCCAACCTCCAATTCAAACTACTAGATGGCCACAACACAAATTTTAACCCAATTATCAAACTTCAAACCCTAATCTATAACATCACCCCTTTTCTTGAAATTTCATAAATAAGAATTTATAACTAAAATTCACACTTAAACTTTCTAATCTAGCATATTTAAACTACAATTAAACAACTAGATTAGAATTATACCTCCCAAGTGTTGAACCTCTTGCACTAAACCTCAAAAGTGGCCTCTTTTCTTCTTGTTTTAACCCAATTTGGGCTTGAGAAGGGATGGCTTAAGGTTTTGGTTTGAATTAGAGAAGAAAAATGTGTACTTTTGTGGATTTTTTGTTGATTTTTGCAAGAATTTTGAGCTAAACAAAATGGGGAAATGGGGGTTGTTTGCTGTAGCGATTTCGGCCAGGAAGAGGAAGGGAGAGATGTGAGGGAATGGTGTGGAATTTTCTACACAAAAGTCCTGAACAAGATCAATAAATGACCATCACATCAAATTTTACAAAAAAAACCTCATTTAAATTCATTTTCAAACCATTTTAAACCATAAAAGAACTAGACTTGAAATGTTTTGATAAAATTTTTGGTACACTAAATTTTAGTTTATAATGGTTCCAAATTATGTAATTTACCCAATTAAATTTGTATTTATCACTAATTTAATATATTTTTAAAAGCTGAAAATAATATTAAAAAATAATTAATTTCGGAAATTTTTTTAAATAACTAGAAAATTTTAAGAGACAATTTAGTGACCAAATTCTAGCAATATCTTATCTAAATTTTGTATAATTAGGCCTATATTGAAAAATACTTATTTTGACTTTTTACGGAAAAGGCTGCTTATTTTGCCGATTATCGAAAAAAACTGCCTAAACGATTTTCGAAGCGTTACATCTCCAAGGCTCCTCGGTGATCGAATAGGGCTAGCTCCATCAGCTTTCTTGCGTCAAAGATGATCCACCGCGAGAGAATGTACTCCAAGCTTCAATCTCTAAATGAGGTAACTAAGGTAGATGGTTCGCTAAACCAACTAGCCTAAGAGATATAGAAAGTCTAATGGACTGTTTAGTCTCACTAAACCCTTGGCTCACAACACATGTGAAGGTTAGGGTTTAGTTTTGAGGTTAGAAGGAGATGGAGAAACCTAGAGAGTAAGATAGGAGAGCAACTCAAGAAAATGAGCTCAAGAAAAAAATGATCAAGTCTCTTTGCAAAGTGTAGAGAATGGCTAATGATATGTGAGCTCCATTATTCAAGCATGCAATAAAAATCGATAGAATATATGTGTCATGCCTCAATAGTGAACCCAAAGTGAATAAAATAATCCAAGCCATTCTTTACACCATGCCATCAAAAGTCTCCTCCATTTCTCCAATATCCACCTCATTAATCCATTAAACTAAATGGATAAAGCAAATAATGAGGTGGCCTCATTCTAGAAGCTTGCCTTACCAAATTACAAGAATGCCCCTCACCGTATATATATACCCGTATCCGTATTCCAAAAAATACGGATACACTGAGACAATAACAATCCAATAATACAATACTAGGATCCGGCTTAAACCAAAGCCCGCTAGTATTGTCTGCCCGATCAGCATCCGTGTACAAGTACACGTACATGATCGAAGCCCAGTCGTAAAACCATACGATGTCTACATCAATTTCCTGAAGCAGGGAAATCCTCTGTGTGGGACTCTAAAGACTCGACAGTACGCTGGCAGTGGGTTTAACCACAAGCCGTCAGCGGTACTAGCTGCACGTAACGGCTACCCAGGTATCTGTCGATAAGAAGACTGATGAGCAAACTCACCTAGACTCCTACTGAGCCTATTGGTGACAATTTCCGTACAGTCCGGTCTGTTCGTCTGAGATACTCCCATATCCGCCTAAGGGGATGGTTGTTAGATATGTATGCTCTAGAGACCTTTATTGTACAGGATGTTAGGGATATATGTACAGGACAATCTTACTTGATACGATAGTATGCTATTTGGTTTTTCTTTATCTTAACATGTGATGTGTTTTACTTTATATTTCATATCTTGTATACATGTTGATAAAGCCCGTAGGATCTTTGCCTGATTACCTGCGTTATGATGGCAATTATACTTGTGGGAGCTGGGTATTCAATAGGCACATTCTTAAAAGCGTCCCTAGTCGTAGGAGTATCGAGACTGGGCATCGTTACTCCAGAGTAGACTAGTGTATACATATCTAGACCCTGACGAGGGGCGATGGATTGGTCCTGCAGCCATTAGTGAGATGCACCTAAGATTGTATACATGTGCTCACTGGGTGTGAGTACACTGGACAGGACTCGCCGAGAACTGACTAGATGGTATTATACATAGCGTCAGATAGCAGTTCTCTGGTGACATGAGTGCAGATAGTCCGTCGACCTGAGGTCGTCATTTGTCTCGTGTGAGTCCCCACTGTGCTTTGATTACAACCCTACCACGGCTCAAAGGAGTCGTGTAAACAGGTTTTAGTTGGGTACAGTCCCGAGCCACATGGATGCAGTGAGTGGCTGTTAGGGATTCGTCTCTCCCGGTATAGGGAGTCGATGTCGCGCAGTGATCAGTTGGTCAACACCATAAGTCCCTGGCCAGGGTGGATTGAGAATTACTGGTGGTCGGACCAGTATATTCTCGGATGGTCTTGAGCTACACCGACACGACTTGTCTGGTTATTAGGGGTCTGACGTTTTCTACCCCCTAGAACTTACAAGGGATACTCTCAGACGAACAGACCGGACTGCACGGAGATTATCACGGACAGGCTCAGCAGGGGTTCGGATGAGTTCGCTCATCGGCCTCCTTTTCGACATGTACCTGGGTTGCCGATACGTACAGCTAGTGTCACTGACAGACTTATGGTTAAACCCACTGCCAGCGTACTGTCGAGTCTTTAGAGTTCCACACAGAAGGTTTCTCTGGATCAGGCGAGACGATGTAGATGCTGTATGGTCTTACGGCAGCGTTTCGATGACATACGTGTACTGGCTACATGGTGTACTGTTGACAGGGTTTGTTAGGTATCAGAGATATGGGATTTAGGTTAATCGGGTTTGATTCTTTTTGTAGTTGGATATTGGACCCAATACACGAATCAGAAAACCTGTAATTAGGAACATGTCCTGCCACATTATTTTCGTGATTCTTGAATCATATCCTTCTCTTGACCCTGTGTCTTGACGATATGCAAACCACTTTGCATCTCGACTTGAAAACTTCTGGTTCCCTATTGTTTCTTTCTATTCTGATACTAGGATTTGAGCGACTTGAACGGAGTTATGTGATTGTACCCATGAACTGCAGCATGGTTACAATGCGGTACTCTATTTAAGTAACTTGGAGTCCTGGTCTTGATTCATTTCTTTGTTCCATGGTCGTTTTATTACCTTGGTTCTCTCAGTTTCATTGCTTACCAGTTCATGTTTTGCAGATTTCTTGGTGATCGTTACCGGGAGTTATGATGTTGTCTTAGGAATGGATTTTCTCGCCACTTTCCACGCTCACATTGATTGTAGAGCAAAGAAAGTGATTTTCCAGATTCCCAGACATCCGGAGTTTGTTTTCGCTGGAGGAAACAGTTCTGTCGGGCCAGTCGAGTTTAGGGCTAGGCCGACAAGCGCCATTCTTGAGTCAATGGAAGTTGATAAGGAGGAAGCGCCAGCTGTAGTTCGAGAGTTCATGGACGTGTTCGAGGACATCTCGGGTTTACCACCAAAACGAGATGTAGAGTTCGCAATAGATCTTGTTCCTGGTGCAGCGCCAATCTCAAAGGCATATTATCTGATGGCACCAGTGGAGTTGGAAGAAGTCAAGAAGCAGATCACCGGATTACTTGAGAAGGGTTAGATTCGCAACAGCAATTCACTTTGGGGAGCTCCAGTTCTTCTAGTCAAGAAGAAAGATGGCACAAGGAGGATGTGCATCGATTATCGAGAATTAAACCGGGTGACTATTAAGAACAAGTACCCGATCCCTCGCATTGGTGAATTATTCGAGCAACTTAGTGGTGCGAGGGTATTCTCGAAGCTGGATTTGCGATCCGGATATCATCAGGTCCGAGTTAAATCAGAAGATATTTGCAAGACTGCGTTCCAAACTCGATATGGACATTACGAGTATTTAGTGATGCCATTCGGAGTCATGAATGCACCGACTATATTTATGGACTTGATGAACCGAATCTTTTCACCATTCTTGGACCAGTTTATAGTGGTGTTCATCGATGATATTCTGGTCTATTTGAGGAGCCTAGAAGAGCATGCAGAACACTTGAAGATCGCACTGCAGATATTGAGGCAAGAAAGATTATATGCAAAGATGAGCAAATGCGAGTTTTGGCTTGAAGAAGTGAAGTTTTTGGGGCATGTTGTATCCGGAGATGGAATTGCCGTTGACCCTGAGAAGATTGTAGCAGTTCAAGATTGGCCAATTCTGAAGAACGTAGCAGAGATCAGAAGTTTTCTTAGACTTGCCGGATATTACAGAAGGTTCGTGGAGAATTTTGCCCGTTTGGCCGAGCCTTTGACCAAGCTTACGCGGAAGGAAGTACCGTTCGTATGGACAGATAAATGTACATCAACTTTTGAGGTGTTGAAGCAGAGATTGATAACCGCTCCTATTTTGACTATACCAGACGGTTCCGGAGGATTGGTGATTCATAGCGACGCATCCGGGAAAGGTTTGAGATGTGTTTTGATGCAGCATGGGAAAGTTATAGCTTACGCATCGAGACAGTTGAAGATCCATGAGAAGAATTACCCAACTCATGATTTGGAGCTTGCAGCAGTGATTTTCTCTTTGAAGATTTGGAGACACTACTTATTGGGCGAAAGGGTCGAAGTATTCACCAACCACAAAAGCCTGAAGTATGTGTTCACACAGAAAGAGCTTAATATGAGGCGGCGTAGATGGTTGGAGCTGATGGATGATCTTAAGTACCATCCAGGGAAAGTTAATGTTGTGCCAGATGCGCTTAGTCGGTTGCCAGCAATTCGGATGTTGACTGCACAGAAGGAGCTTATCGAAAATTTTCGGAGATTCGAGTTGGAGTTTGTGCTACCGCATTTTTCGGGACAGTTGATGCAGCTGCAAGTACAGTCGTCATTGATCAATAATATTAAAGCAGCTCAGTCGCACGACCCAAGATTGCAGAAGTTTCAAGAACAGGTTGAAACTGGACTTCGAACGGACTTGTTGATTCATGAAGATGGTTCGTTGCGAAATGGTAGCCGTTTGTGTGTGCCAAAAGGAGATATTCGCGAAGAAGTTATGAAGTAGGCACACAGTTCCGCGTATTCCGTACATTCAGGAGGCACGAAGATGTATCGTGATCTACGACAGCATTTCTGGTGGGAATGCATGAAAAGGGAGATTGCTCATTTTGTAGCAAAGTGCTTGTTGTGTCAGCAAGTTAAGGCTGAATATCAAAGGGTTGCTGGTTTATTACAATCACTTCCGATTCCTCAATGGAAGTAGGAACATATAACCATGGATTTTGTGACAGCTTTACCGCAGAGTCCAAAGGGCAACAATGCAGTTTGGATGATTGTTAATCGATTGACTAAGGCAGCTCATTTTATACCGTTTTGAGTTGGTCAGTCAACGGAAGCGTTAGCAGAACGGTATATGCAGGAGCTTGTGAGATTGCATGGAGTACCTGCGAGCATCATTTCCGACCGTGACACCCGATTCTTATCGCACTTCTAGAGGAGTTTACAGGAAAGTTTGGGGACGCGATTGAAGTTTAGCACCGCTTATCATCCTCAGACAGATGGCCAGTCGGAGAGAACGATCCAAACTCTTGAAGACATGTTGAGAGCTTGCATGTTAGACTTCAAGGGTTCGTGGGAGGATCATCTACACTTGGTGGAGTTTTCGTACAATAACAGCTTTCAGGCGACAATTCAGATGGCTCCATTCGAAGCGTTGTATGATCGCAAGTGTCGCTCACCTGTTTGTTGGGACGATATTGGAGAACGAAGATTGTTGGGACCGGATTTGATCGTGCAAACCATTGAGAAGGTTAATACTATCCGGAATCACATAAAGGCAGCACATGATCAACAGAAGAGTTGGGCCGACACATCGAGAAGACCTCTAGAATTCGCTGTTGGTGATCTGGTGTCCTTGAAGATATCATCGACTAGAGGAGTGATTCGTTTTGGGAGTCGAGGCAAGCTTAGTCCTCGACTCATAGGGCCTTTCGAGATTATGGAGCGTGTTGGAGAAGTGGCTTATCGATTGGTTTTACCACAATCGTTGGCAAGTATTCATGACTTGTTTCATGTATCTCAACTCCGTAAGTATGTTCGAGATGAAACACACATGCTGGATCATTCGGAGCTGACTGTAAGGGAGGATTTAACTTTTAAGGAACGACCGATGTCAATTGTTGATCGAAGAGAAAAAGTCCTTAAGAACAAGGTTATCCCTCTCGTACTTGTTTCTTGGGGAAATCGCTCGCATGGAGAATCGACTTGGGAACGTGAAGACGAGATTCGACAGAAGCTTCCAGATCTCTTCTTATAGCTTCATGATTGTTTATGTTTCTTGTTTTGGGAATTTCCAGGACGAAATTCTTTTTGTAGTTGGGTATAATATAATACCCTAGTTCATTTATACAAGTTCTAGTTCAAGCATTTCCTTATTTATGGTATTTTCCTGATTTACCGTGTTTTGGGTGCGAATAGTGTTTTGATATCTGTATTTGCATCCGACCCGACCCGCTTGCTTGAAACCTGTCTTGATTCATGTTTATAATTTATCCTGGCTTGTTACGTGGATCCGTGCACTTTCATATTATACATACTGCATACTAGCATTTATTTGGCATCTGCATTTTTTTAATATAATATTTAAAGTCACATAAAATATTTTAAAAATACATTGCATGGCCTACATGATACCCCTAACCCTGTGGTAGCATCCGCGCATCTTGTTCTCGTCTCGTTCAGTGAAACGGACGTGTTTGGATGGCTACGCGCACGTACGTGCATCCGTACTTGGGGGTATGCATTTTCGTTACCCGGATATCCAATTTGAATTTTGGTCGACATGTATATTTTTCATATTTTGAAACTGAATTTTTAGACCCGACCCGGGCGTGTTTTGGACTAAGTTTGTATTTACCAGAAAATCAAATTTTATTAATATAATATTTTTATTAAAAAAAATTAACACAGTTTAAATTTTTATAACTAAACAGATTTTATAAATTAAAATCAAAACATTTTTTCCTAACAGCACTAATCTCTCTCTCTCTTCTTTCTCTTTCTTTCTCTGTTCTCTCTCTCTCACAGCACTCACTCTCTCTCTTCCTTTCTTTCTCTTTCTCTCCCCCCTCAGCGCTAATCTCTTTCTCTATTCTTTATCTTTCTCTCTTTGTTCTCTCTCTCCCGCAGCACTCACTCTCTCTCTCCCTTTCTTTCTCTTTCTTTCTCCCCCTCAGCGCTATCTCTCTCTCTCTCCCTTTCTCTCTCCTCTCGCTCGCCTCTCTCTCTCTTCTCTCACGGCTACTGTAGCCTTCTCGATTCCCGTCACCTCCTCCTCTTACCGTCACCTCCCTTCATCCTATCTTCTTCCCTATTTATAAAACCCCCGAGCCCACGAGAAAACCCATACAAACGAAACCCTAACCCTAACTCCTGACTACCCTCGACCTCAACCCGAGCCTCCATCCTCTCCTCCTTCTCCTCATCATCATATTCTTCCTCGATCTCATCTCCTTCCTCTCTTCTCCTTCTCCTCCAAACCGAGAAACCCTGCACACCCTTTCAACCAAGAATCCCCACTGCCTCGCCGGCGATCCCTCGACCTCGCCTCCACCCTCTACCTCTCCCCTCTCCCCCTCCCTGCACTCCAGATCACCCCAGCACCATTCTCCTTCTCTTCAAACCCTAGCACCTAAACCTGCACACTACAAACCCTAACCCTAACCTTAACCCTTGCCTGCATCTCACCGCCGGTGACCCCGACACCATCACCTCGTCTCCCCTGACCCCAGTACACCAACCCCAGTAAGCATCAACCCTTCTCTTCTTCTTCCTCTTCTTCTTTCCTTTTTCTTTTCTTTATCTTTTCTTGAATCTTGTTTCCAGCGATCGCCGGAGTCGTGTCTTTCGCTGACGACCTGGGAGATCCAGTGAACGTCCCCCTACCTGCTTGGTTATCCTCTTGCCTTGCTTCGATCCGTCCCGCGTACCGCGTGTGCGTTGCGACGATTTACCGACGTCGGACGTGCCGTACGTATCCGTATTGTGATCCATCGAGGCAAGTTTATCTTGCTACATGCTATGTTACTCTATTTACATCCATTTGAATAAATATAATACATGTATTTTAAATTATGCATCCCACATTACCATTTTACTGTTTTACTGTTTTTGGATAACCGTTCACATCCGTATCATGAATTACATATCTAGTCGCATGCAAGTTTATCTTGTTATATGCAATAATATTATATCTGCATCCATATGAATAAAATATTACATGTTGATTGCATTATACATCCATATTAAAGTTTTACTGTTTTCGGATACCCGTATGCATCTATATTATTTAATATACATGTAGCTGCATCTACAGATCATATTAATTCATGTTGTTATTGTAGTAACTCCCCATGCTTAGTAATGTGCATCCCACTTAGTCTTGGAGTTGTAAATGTAACCCCTGATCGATATTTGTGCATCCATACCATTAATTATGTACCTAGTTGCATGCCATATTACATTGATTTATATTATTATTACATTAGTACCCCATGCTTGATAACGTGCATCTTACATAGTCATGATGTAACCCCTGATAGATATTTGTGTATCCATGCTTTTATCGTACATCCTTACTTTTACCCTAATTCAATACTTGCTACATTGTACTGTTGGGCACCCATTTGATTCACTGTGTACTACTTGACATGACCTGATACACCATTACTTGACATGTTACCGGATCCTGTTTCTAATGCCGACAATCCTGATATGTTGTCCCGCTGGACATATCCTATTGTCTGTATAGACAAACATGTTCCTACTTGATCCTGTGTTGGCATTAGCTTCAGATTTATCAATACCTGACTTGAACACATAACTTGGGGGTATGGGGAAATCAATGATGAAACCTGACTTGTAACTCGACAGTTCGATGCTTATACTGATCAGTTTTACGGGCTAGGCCAGCCCCGGGATGATGCTGCTGACATCATTCGTCTGTACATGTTACCTGTTTACTACCTAGCGGCACGTCTCGGATTCAGCCCGAGAGTCTTAACCGTGGTCCCGGGCATGCACGGTATACTATTAAGTTACATCGACGATGCATCAAATTAATTTCACAGACTTGAGAGTAGTTAACCCAATAGCACAGTTTAGTTTCACCGCTGCACTTCACATATACTGTTACACTTCACTGTTCTATATCCATGCTCACTTATTACATTCATGTTACCTTTTTATAATTCATGCCTGCATTCCTGTTACCCCCTGTTTATATTATTGTGGATGTTTCCTATCCACAGGAAGCATGGTTGGCTCTATCACGTGCCTATCTTAGCACACTCTGGAAAGCGGGACGTGACAGTTACCTAGCACGACAGCAAGGTTTCGGGAGGCATCGTCCATGCCATTTTCAAAAAATTGCCATGCTACTTAACTCTAACCTTAGAATCTTAACTTGAGAATTAGACAATACAATATGTAAACAACTTTACATCTAAGTGAATATGGAATAAAACATTTGTAGACCGGTCCTTCACTTCAAATGCTCCGTGTAAAAGTCCCTTCGCTCCAAGTAGTGGTGATCCGGACTCTCCGTAGGCTCCACTAGTCGAAATGAACGAGCTTGCTCAATGATCTTCGAGGCCGAAGATGATCTACTTTGAGGTGACACCAACTCAAGCTACATCTTCACTAATTAGGGATTAGTGAAGCTAACACCCTAAACTAAATGGCTAATCTATTAGAGGATGATGAAGTAGGATTTTTGATCACTTTAGAATTCTTTTTCTCACTCTATTTCTTTTTCTTGAGAAAGCTAGAGAGCTCAATGAAGAAGATGAAGCAAATAATGGATGGGAGAGTGAATGGCAACCATAGGTGAGTTCATATCACATATAACTCATGTAGAGAATAAACCATGGCTAAAAATTATGGTTAGGTTAATAAATATCTAATGCAAGACAAATTTAGTGGACTAAGTCAAGGGTTTCCACAAGCTTCCAAAGCTTGCAACCATGCTTAATTCCCACCAATTTATATTTGCATTAAATAAATAAAACCCTAATAATCTAATGGCATGGTATGAGTCTCATACACCCATGTAGTGTGTATCATCAAGCATGACACAAAAAGGAAAACACAAATAATATATATCACATATATATTAAGTTGCACATGTGAGAAAAAAGAAATGCACAAGTAAGCAAATGTTAGTTAATATAAAATAATATATCAAATATATAATTATACATTAAATTATCAAATCAACATTTGATTTAATAATCCGGCTATATCACATATAACCGACTAATATTATATGTATCAACTTATCGAATCGACACTTTATTCGATAACCCGGCTATATCACATATGACCGACCGATATCACATATCGCGAGAATAGAATACGGTATCACATACTCGTATTATTCTCGATCCCGCACATATCACATATGTTCTCCTACTTCGTTTCGCCTGAGCCAGGAAACCTCTGTGTAGGACTCTAAAGACTCGTCAATACGCCGGCAGTAGGTGATGATCATATCAAGCACCCACAAGCCGTCAGCGGTACTAGCTGGACGTAACGGCTACCTGAGTATTAAGCAATCAGAAGATCAACAAGCAAGCCTTCTCATTCTCCTGTAAAGCCTGTCAGTAACACTACCGTACAATCCGGTCTCTTCGTCTGATATGTCGCATATCCAGTCTAGGGGTGGTAAACGTCAGACCCCAGTAACTGATAAGTCGTGCTGATGTGAGGCTCATAACGGGTCGAGAAACTACTGATAACACTTACTAGTAGATCTCCGTATCAACCCTGGCCAGGGACTTCCTGTTATAGCCAATCGAGTACAGCGCAACATCAACCCCCAATACCGGGAGAGACGAAACCCCTCCTATCGCTCATTGCCTCCATGTGATTCGGGACTGTACCCAAAAGCCACCGTTTTTCACGTTCTCTTGAACGTGGTAAGGTGGAAATCAAAGCACAGTGGGAATCACACATGACTCTATGACGATCTCGGGTCTACAGAGTGTCACCAGAGAACTGCTATCTGACGAAAGGTATAATACCGACTAGGAGTTCTCGGTGAGTCCGTTCAGTGTACCTAGTCTCCACTGAGCACCCGTATACCATCTTTGATGTCAAACACCAATGGATGTGGGATCATCCATCGCCCATCATATGGGTCAAGAAACGTATACGCTAGTCTACTCTGGAGTATCGATGCCCTGTTTCGATACACCCTCGACTAGGAACAATTAAAGGATGTACTTATGGACCACCCTGACCCCACTAGTATGATCTCCATCATAGTCCTGGTAGTCAAGTACACATCCTAAGGGCTTTATCAACATGTGAGAGCAAGACAATATCACAATACAAGTCTACATGTTAAGACAAAGAGCAACCAGATAGCAAACTATAATGTCGAGCAAGAAAATCCTCTCTATATATGTCCAAGCATCCACTATAATATACATCATATGTACAATAATGGCCTCTAGGGCATACACATAACTAACACACGGATGATGTTCGGATGGATAATACTAGTGGGTTTTGGTTTAAGCCGGATTCTAGTATTATACTATTGGATTATACTTGTCTCATTGTATTCGTATTTTTCGGAATACGAATACGGATATGTATATACGGTGAGGGCATTCTTGTAATTTCGCAAGAATGAGTTTCTAGAAGGAGACACCTCATTATTGGATTTATCCTTTTTGGAAAAAGGATTAATGAGGTGGAATTTGAAGAGACACTTGAGGAATGGTTAAAAGCATGACTTGGTATTTGTTTATTCATTTGTAATGACTATTCAAGTATGGGTCATTATTTTGTGAGTTTAATAATCCATGCTTGAATTATTGTAATGAGACTTAAGCCATTCTCTCAACCATTATCCATCATCTTTTATTCATTCTCACTTCCTCATTCTCTCTCCTAGTTTTTGCTCTCCTCCTCCCTCAAGCTCAAACCTTCACATGTGTTGTGATCCTTTGAGGTTTGAGACAAATTAATCCATAGATCTTCTCTGCATCTACTTAGTAGTCTTCTTTAGCAAATTAGATCACTAAGTTACCTCACTTGAGGTTGGAGCTTGACCATAGGCCCTCGGGTGGATCTTCTCCGACGCAAAGGAGACCGACAACCAAGTTCGTTTGGAGCATCTTAGGAGCCAAAGAAAGGGGATTAAAGTAGAAGCTTGATCCAAGGAGCCAAGAACCACTAGAAGACCCGAAAGACTTAACACGAAGGTATAACACTCCAACCGAGTAGTTAGAGCCTTCTTGTAGTTTATGTTAGCTAGTTAAGGTTTAATTAAGATCCTAAAATGGAGAAAGTCTATGTTGCAAAGCCAAACATGATGTTTTGATGGAGAAAAATCGCTTTTGATGTATTCCGCCTCCTCGCGAACTCGCAGGGTGTGCGACATGGACTTACACTGGTATCAGATCCACTTAAATCTAAACTAGCTTGTTAGCAAATAGTTAGAAGTTCGATCGAAAGTTTTTTGCCCGAAATCATATTTTCTGGACTTGCTTGCTGTCGATTTTTAAATGAATTCAAAAAATAATTTTAAAGGTCTTAAAAATACGAGCAGGCAATTCTAAGAACACAGAAGAAATTTGAGCACGTGATCGCCCAAGACCGCCGCGGAACCGCCGCGAAACTCACTGTTTCGCCGTGGAACTGCGGCCGAGTCGGGGCCGATTCACGCCAAATTTCGTTTGTGGATCTATATGTTGGGAATATGATTTCTGGAATATTTATTTTTCTACCCAGAGTTATTTGTGTTCTAGCTTGTTCATGGGGAAGACACAAATTTGTTATTCGATCGAAATTCTAAATTATTTGGCTAATCGGGTTTTTCTGTGTTTGTATAAATGTGTTTCAAAACGTCCGCTAATTGCTATATGTCGATTAGCGGGGGTTGCATATTTCTGTGATTGTGATCTGTGATGGTTTGTGTATATGGATTTGTTGAATCGTCGTGAATGAATAGTTGGGGGATGTGAGAAGAGTGTTTTTCTTTTCTTTCATTCATGTACAATTTGTAAATTGATGTAATATTATTTTTGCGGGGCACATCCGGGTTGAGGTTGTAACCACCATTGTATATTATTTATTTTTACTGTTTTTGCTCCTAGGATAGACCTAAGGTGGGGTGCACAAACTACCGGGTTCTTGAAGTGCTGTGTGGCCTACTCATTTTATTGACGGAGGTTGCTTCACTTCGGGAATTTGGCGGGTAGTTTGCCGCACCCGTAGGGGTCTAGGGTGGGGTTTTTGGCTATTCATCATGACCGTGGAATCCGTGTTTCGTTACAGGCTTAAACGAAGCACGGAAATCTATATCCAATATTTCCATATGTGATTCTGTGATTGAAATGCTTATTATTGCGTGAGATGAATGGCTATATATATTTATTATATATAATAAACATTGCTTATGTTTTACACCCGCGCTAGTCCTGTCCCTGCTCTGCCGATAGTTAAGTAACCTAACGGTGTATGACGGGCCCAGTGGCAAATGCGGATGGCATAAGCGTACGTTCTATTTTCGTTTCTTTTGCTGCAATGATAAGGTTAATTGATGGGACCGCATTAATTTTAATTAATGCAAGGAAATAAACATAAAATCTGATGTCATTGGAACAATTACAAAACCACTCGGTTTTCTTCAAAAAGCATTTTTAAAAGCGGAGCTTAAACCACTCCTTTTCAAAAGCTATTAGGTTCCTTCGACTATGTCAAGTTCAATACGTTAACGGTTTTTTCGCCAGAAAACCAGCCGTGGCCCTCTGTCATTTCAGATATGTATCTACTAGTATTCATGCTATCTGTTTTGACCTTCGCCAAGGCATAGTGTTTGGTAGCTGGTGGGTGCTTATCTATGGCATAGATAGATGCATTAATCTAGGACAGGCGTACGGCTGTTTTGACCTTCGTCAAGGGCTTATATGAATAGGTCTAGGTTAATCTGGATAATGATGGAACTTGACCTGCGACTTATAATGTTTTGGCCTTCGTCAAGGTTATAAACGCACGGGGCAAAAATCACATCGGGAGTTTCAAACATAAAGGAAACTTGCTAGTGTTGCATACCTTCTTGAGTGTGGTGTTTTTGGTAGGCTTCCTTTAGATTCATCACACAATGATAGTTGGGTCCTGATCCTACTGTGAGTACCCGCTACTCTTCGGGAAACAATTTCACTTAACAATCAATGCTATAAACCAAGTAGGTGTCTAGATCAGTGTTAGCGGGGCTACGCCTCCAGGGAAAAGAGGTTATATAATTAAGGAACTTCGCGAAAGAGTTGGAAAACCTCTCTCGAAGTACTGACACTAGCCTGGATGAAAGGTTAAGCAAGTATTGTGACGTGCGAATAATCCTGACTAATTCTTCTTTTAGGGTTTGAAGAAGAATTCGAGTAAACAGTGGGAGCCATCCTGTTTAGATAAACTAAAAACCAATCTAAGCTTGCAAGAGCATATGCTGAGTGTTTCTTTTTTCCTCTCCTAATTGCAGTGACCATGACGGGACTTAAGCTCATATTAGATAAAAATAAACTCGCTGGGCCAAACTATAAAGACTGGCTGAGGAATGTCCAAATGGACCTTACATATGATAAGGTCGCATACGTCCTCACGGCAAAAGCTCCCCTGTTCCCGGTCCAGTATCCTCGGTCGCGTACATTGAGGTCCGTAAGACCTGGGATCTTGATTGCGCGAAGGCTAAGTGCCTCGTGCTGCCTCCATGGACAATGCACATCAGACGCGGCACGAGAAGATGGACCTTGCTTCCATCTTCCTCCATACCAAAGAACTATATAGAGAGCAATCTCGTATCGCAAGATATGAGACCTCGAAGAAACTTTTTCAAGCGAGATTGGCCATCGGATCATCTATCGGGGACCACGTCCTGAAGATGATTCTCTCATCGAAGAGTTCGCGGACATGGGAACCACGTTGGAAAATGAGTTGTATATCGACTTGGTCCTCCTGTCCCTTCCCTCCACCTATGCCAAGTTCGTATTGAATTTCAATATGAACAGTATGGAGGATTCACTTCCTGAGCTCCTCAACATGTTGAGGACGGCAGAGGGCACCTTGCAAAAGGGCAAGGAAACACCCGCTCTGTTTGTTGGAGGATTTTCTTCTGCTAGATCCAAGGTTAAGGCCAAGGGGAAGAAGAAGGCCCCTACCAAACCAAGGGGAGGTGTGCAGAAGGTGGCAGGAAAGGGAAAGGAGAAAATGGGAAGGGCAGCCACAAAGGAAGAGTGCTTCTGTTTTCGGAAGAAGGGTCATTGGAGGAAGGACTGCAGGACCCTAAAGGTCAGGAATCAGGACACGAAGCAGGTTGTGGCTTCGCCTTCAGGTGTGTTCGTGATTGAAAACCGCTTTCCCATAAACTCTACTTCCTAGGTATTGGATACCGGATCAGGATCTCACATCTGTAATTTTTTGCAGGCGCTGAGAAGCCGTAGGGTTTTGAGGAAAGGTGATATGACCCTCAGGGTTGGCAACGGAGCCAGTGTGGACGCAGTTGCAGTAGGGGAATATCACCTTGGATTGGCGAGTGGACATATTTTGTTGTTACATAACTGTTTTTGTGTACCCAGTATGGTGTGTAATATTATATCGGTGTCTTTATTATCAAATGAAGGATATAATTTTGCACTTGTAAGCAATGTTATCATCATTCACCTAAATCGTAAAATGGTTGGGTCGGGTACACTTAGCAACGGAATATACATTCTCAATCAATATTAAGTTTTCAACATCCAAAACACACTAAAAAGAAAAGATCCAGAATCAAACCAAGCTTTTCTATGGCATTGTAGACTCAGTCGTATCAATGAAACACGACTAACTAAGTTACATAAAGAAGGATACTTAGATCCGTTTGAGTATCAATCATATGCAACTTGTCAATTATGTATCATAGGAAAGATGAAAAAAACTCCATTCACTGGACACGGAGAAAGAGCCACTGAGATCCTGGGACTCATACACAGCGACGTGTGTGGGCCAATGTCTACACATGCACGAAGTGGCTATTCCTACTTCATTACTATCACAGATGATTTATCTAGGTATGGACATGTATTCTTAATGAAACATAAATCCGAGACCTTTAAGAAATTTCAAGAGTATAAGAATGAAACGGAAAAGAAACCGGAAAAAGTATCAAGATGCTCCGTTCCGATAGGGGCGGAGAATACTTAAGTGCCGAGTTTCTGGAATACCTAAAAGAGAATGGAATTCTCTCTCAACTTACTCCTCTATACACACCACAACACAACGGTGTATTAGAAAGACGGAACCGCACCTTACTAAATATGGTGCGTTCCATGATGAGTAATGCTGAGTTGCCGCCATCCTTCTGGGATTTTGCACTGGAATCTGCTGCATACCTGTTGAAAAAAGTTCCAACTAAGTCTTTGCCTACCACTCCATATGAAATGTGGAGTGGGAAGAAACCCTGTCTTAAGTATTTGAAGATATGAGGCTGTCCTGCCTTTGTCAAAAAGGTGTATCCGGACAAACTTAAGGCACGTTCAGGACTATGTAAGTTTGTGGGATACCCCAAGAATTCTAGAGGGTATTATTTCTATCACACTGAGGAACAAAAGATCTTTGTTTCTCATCATGCCCGCTTCATGGAAACTCAATTTCTCGAAAAAGAGATAAGTGGGAGCGCGATGGAACTGGAAGAAATTCCAGAACCACAGACTATTACTGAAAACTTAGTAGAACCTGAGACTTCAATGGAACATGACGTACCCATGCCACTCCGCAGATCTAGTAGGCTATCTCATCCGCCCAAGAGATACTACAGTTTTCTTGTATACGGGGATCGAGAGGATTGCATCATCGATGATGATGAGCCCACTAGTTTTCAGCAAGCCATCCCGAGTAAAGACTCGGTGAAGTGGCTGGATGCTATGCGAACTAAGATGGAATCCATGTACACAAACAAAGTCTGGACTTTGGATTTTGCTCCTACTGGGGTAAAACCCGTAGGATGCAAATGGATGTTCAAAAAGAAAATTGGTGTAGATGGTCATGTAGAAACCTCCAAAGTTAGAATTGTTGCTAAAGGTTTTCGTCAAAGACCAGGATTGGACTATGAAGAAACTTTTTCACCAGTGGCTATGGTTAAATCCATTCGGATCCTACTTGCCATTGCTGCCTTCCATGACTATGAGATATAGCAGATGGATATTAAAACCTCCTTTCTAAATAGAAGTTTAGAAGAGTGTGTTTTCATGGATCAACCATAGGATTTCGTAGACAGTGGGAGCAGTGGAAAGGTGTGCAAGTTGCTTAAATCCATTTATGAATTAAAACAGGCTTCGCGGAGTTGGAACATTTGCCTTGATAAGACGGTCAGAGAATTTGACTTTATCAAAAATGTAGATGAACCCTGTATTTATAAGAAGATTGTAAGGAGAACTGTGGTATTCCTTGTTTTATATGTTGATGACATTCTCCTAATAGGAAATGACGTTCTTATCTACAATTGGCCAAGCTGTTCTTGTCTCAGAAGTTTTCTATGAAAGATCTGGGTGATGCCTCGTACATTCGGGGGATTAAGATCTATCGTGACAGATCTAAAAGAATGTTGGGACTTTCACAGTCAAGGTATATTGACACCGTACTAAAGAGCTTTAGTATAGAAGATTCTAAGCGCGGCAATTTGCCCGCTTGTCACAGAATCACCCTCTCCAAAGACATGTCTCCCAAGACTGACGAGGAGAGGGCTCGCATGAGCATAGTACCTTACGCTTCGGCGATAGGGTCAATAACGTATGCGATATTATGTACCAGACCAGATGTAGCTTACGCACTTAGCGTGGTAAGCAGGTATCAGTCAGACCCAGGTGAAAAACATTGGATAGCAGTTAAGAACATTCTTAAGTACCTGAGAAGGACTAAAAAGATGTTCCTGGTATATGGTAATGGGGACCTCCAGATCGAGGCTTTTACCGATTCTGGCTTCCAAAGTGATAAGGATGACTCTAAATCTGTCTTGGGTTATGTGTTTACCCTCAACGAAGGGTCGGTCTGTTGGAAGAGTTCCAAACAGGACACCGTAGCAGACTCGACTATGGAAGCTGAGTATATCGCTGCGAGCGATGCCGCAAAAGAGGCTGTCTGGATCAGGAAGTTCATTTCTGAACTTCAGGTGGTTCCATCCATTGCTAATCCAATACCTTTGTACTGCGATAACAACCGAGCCATGGCTTTGGCAAAGGAACCATGGTCCTATCAGAAATCTAGAAATATCTTGAGGCGGTATCACCTGATCAGGGAGATCGTAGATCGCCAGGAGATCGAGGTACGGAGAGTGGACACAAAAGACAACACGGCAGATCTATTCACCAAGGCCATCCCTCAAGTCCAGTTCGAGAGACTGTTCGAGATGTTCGGCATTCGGTACGCCAGCTACTGGGTCTAGCGAAGACAGTGGGTACTCATTGCGCCAATTACAGGCCTTAGTGCAAGTGGGAGATTGTTAGATATGTATGCCCTAGATGCCTTCATTGTACAGGATGCTAAGAATATATATGTACATGACAATCTTGCTTGATATGATAGTATGCTATTTAGTTTGTCTTTATCTTAATATGTGATGTGTTTTACTTTGTATTTCATAACTTGTATACATGTTAATAAAGCTCGTAGAATCTTTACCTGACTACCTGCGTTGTGATGTCGATCATACTTGTGGGAGCTGGGTAGTCAATAGGCACATCCTTAAAAGCGTCCCTAGTCGCAGGAGTATCGAGACTGGGCATCATTACTCCAGAGTAAACTAGTGTATATATATCTAGACTCTGACGAGGGGAGATGGATTGGTCCCGCAGCCATTGGTGGGTGCACCTAAAATTGTATACATGTGCTTACTGGGTGTGAGTACACCGGACAGGACTCGCCGAGAACTGACTAGATGGTATTATACCTAGCGTCAGATAGCAGTTCTCTGGTGACATGAGTGCAGATAGTCTGTCGACCTGAGGTCGTCATTTGTATCGTGTGAGTTCCCACTGTTCTTTGATTACTACCCTACCACGGCTCAAAGGAGTCGTGCAAACTGGTTTTAGTTCGGTACAATCCCGAGCCACATGGATGCAATGAGCGACTGTTAGGGATTCATCTCTCCCGATATAAGGAGTCGATGTCATGCAGTGATCGATTGGTCAACACCATAAGTCCCTAGCCAGGGCGGATTGAGAATTACTGGTGGTCAGACCAGTAGATTCTCGGATGGTCTTGAGCTATACCGACACGACTTGTCTGGTTATTAGGGGTCTGACGTTTTCCATCCCGTAGACCTTACATGTGATACTCTCAGACGAACAGACCGGACTACACGGAGATTGTCATGGACAGGCTCAGCAGGGATTCGGATGAGTTTGCTCGTCGGCCTCCTTTTCGACATGTATCTGGGTTGCCGTTACATACAACTAATGCCACCGACGGACTTGTGGTTAAACCCACTGCCAGCGTACTGTCGAGTCTTTAGAGTCCCACACAGAGGGTTTTCCTGGATCAAGCGAGCTGATGTAGAGGCCGTATGGTCTTACGGCAGGGTTTCGACATACGTATACTGACTACACGGATGATGTTCGTACGGATAATATTAGTGGGCTTTGGTTTAAGCCGGATTCTAGTATTATACTATTGGTTTATACTTGTCTCATTGTATTCGTATTTTTCAGAATACGAATACGGGTATGTATATACGGCGATGGCATTTTTGTAATTTCACAAGAATGAGTTTCTAGAAGGAGACACCTCATTATTGGATTTATCCTTTTTGGAAAAAGGATTAATGAGGTGGAATTTAGAGAGACACTTGAGGAATGTTTGAATGCATGGCTTGGTATTTATTTATTCATTTGTGGTTGCTATTCAAGTATGGGCCATTATTTTGTGAGTTTAATAATCCATGCTTGAATTATTGTAGTGAGACTTAAGCCATGCTCTCAACCATTATCCATCATCTTTTATTCATTCTCACTTCCTCATTCTCTCTCCTAGTTTTTGCTCTTCTCCTTCCTCAAGCTCAAACCTTCACATGTGTTGTGATCTGTTGAGTTTTGAGACAAATTAATCCATAGATCTTCTCTATATCTACTTAGTAGTCTTCTTTAGCAAATTAGATCACTAAGTTACCTCACTTGAGGTTGAAGCTTGACCATAGGCCCTCGAATGGATCTTCTACGACGCAAAGGAGACCGACAACCGAGTTCGTTTAGAGCATCCTAGGAGCTAAAGAAAGGAGATCAAAGTAGAAGCTTGATCCAAGGAACCAAGAACCACTAGAAGACTCGAAGGACTTGACACGAAGGTATAATACTCCAACCGAGTAGTTAGAGCCTTATGTTAGCTAGTTAAGATTTAATTAAGATCCTAAAGTGGAGAAAGTTTATGCTGCAAAGCCAAACATGATCTTTTGATAGAGAAAAATCGTTTTTGATGTATTCCGCCTCCCCGCGAACTCGCGGGATGTGCGACATGGACTTACAATAGTAAACGTCAGACCCCTAACAACGTGATAAGTCGTGTCGGAGGAGAGCCCAATACACCATGAGAAACTACTGGAGTACCTTACCAGTATTTCTCGACTGCCCTGGCCAGGGACTTTGTGTAACGGCTTTCCGAACACTGCGCGATATCAACCCCCAATACCGTGTGAGACGAAACCTATTTGCTCGCTACTATCTCCAAGTGCTTCGGGACTACCCCCAACTACTACCTATTTGCATGACTCCTTTGAGCGTGGTAGGGTAGTAATCTAAGTGCAGTGGGAACACACCCGAGAAGAAGCAGCGATGACATGTCAACGGGCTAAGCTTTACTCATGCCACCTGGGAACTGCTACCTGAAGATAGGTATAATACCAACCAGCAGTTCTCAACGAGTCTTGTTCAGTGTAACTCATAACCTAATGAGAACCTGCATACCAACTCCAGTACAGCATACTAATGGCTGTGGGACAGACCATATCCCCTGCTGGGATGAGAAGCGTATACACTAGTCTACTCCGGAGTATCGATACCCCGTCTCGATAATCTAACGACTAGGAACCTGTATAAAGATGTGCTTATAGACTACCCAGCCCCCATAAGTGTGACTGCCATCACAACGCTGGTAGTCAAGCAAAGATCTTAAGGGCTCTACCAATATGTATAAGCCATATGCTAAAAGAAACACATGCACATATTGAGATAGAATCAAACCAGGTAGCATACTACCATATCGAGCAAGACTGTTATTATAACTGTGAAATATCCCAAGCATCCAATATATAATATACAATCCAGCATGATACAATAATGGCCTCTAGGGCATATATCACTAACACAAAGCACAGTGGGAACCACACAAGACTCTATGACGATCTCGAGTCTACATATTAACATGTACAAGTGTCACCAGATAACTGCTATCTGAGGATAGGTATGGTACCATCTAGGAGTTCTCGGCGAGTTCTGTTCGGTGTACCCATTCTCTAATGAGCACTTGTGTACAATCTTTGATGTCAAACACCAATGGATGTGGGATCAACCATCACCCCATACAGGGTCAAGAAACATACACACTAGTCTAGTCTGGAATATCGATGCCCTGTCTCGATATTCCATCGACTAGGAACTGTTAAAAGATGTACTTGTGGACTACACGAGCCCCACTAGTATGACCTGCATCATAGTCCGGATAGTCAAGCCAACATCCCAAGGGCTTTATCAACATATAACAGAGAGACAGTATAATAACAGAAGCGTACATGTTAAGATAAAGATCAACCAGATAGCATATTATCATGTCGAGCAAGAAAGTCCTCTATATATATGTCTAAATATCCACTATAATATACAATAATGGCATGTAGGGCATATATATTCCTAACACATACCCTATGCTTGCCCCTTTTTACATGGACTTGCAACATCTTCATAAATTGAATGCAATATTTAACCTTATGCAAGAAACTCTATACGACATGCTACAGTAAGAGTTAGAAGTGTGAATCTGGGTATGAAATACTTATTGAAGATTCCGATATACGGATGACCTTATTACTGCTAAAATTCCATGCCTGGTATAAGGTACAGAATACTTATTGAAAATTCTGATATATGGATGATCTTATTACCACTGAAATTTCATGCCTAGTATAAGGTATAGAATACTTTTTGAAGATTCCGATATACGAATGACCTTATCTATTGAAGATTATGATATATGGATGACCTTATTACTGTTGAAATTCCATACCTAGTAGAGCCACGTGTTTACACCCACATGTACTTCTATAAAACCGAAAAAGACCGGGATGGGGTAGTTTGGCCTATGTAAGGTATTATTAGGGGTCTTGGATTCCCCTTCTATTTAACCATGGATCGGGGTGTGAAATGGAATGATATATAACACACACGCGCACGCACACACACACACACACACACGGCCTGCTGTTATTCCGTGGCCCAACGGATAATCTCAAGAACTCGGTACCCTTACCTGATCAAACCAGCACATGCACAACGTTTAGTCGATACATGACATCCTTAATTTACACTACATGCATATGACATCACTTATACCGTACACTTTAGTTACCTTTCTCTTACTTAATCTATATGAAACATCCATCTACCTATACTCACACTAACACACGCGACTGTCATTATACCTATTATTGGCTTTATTTTACTCAATCTTGAGAAATCTTATTCGAATTTATTTCGCTGACGAACATTTCTCTCTCCTTTCTCTCTTTTGAAATGTCTGATAGGGCTAGAAAAAAAGAATATGGATAACATGGTATTGGAGGTTGAAGGTAGGGAAGAAGGCAATGCTCTCCTCTGAACTGCCTATGATTAGGACTTATGTTTCCCTATTTCCATTTCTCTCGCCCAACTGTTTAGGGTTTGTTTATCATCATGTCTTTCTTTTGATCTATAAAATAAACTTTTGAGACCTTGTTTGTAATAAAGTTCTAGTTAATGATTAAAACATTTTTTATTTTACTTGCTTTTGTATATTGTCTGCATACTATATGCTTAACATAATTGTATTGAGTTGGGTTTCTCTTTCTCAGTATAGCTACGTCGCGGGTCTCGTCATGTCTCCGCTCCCGTATCTTAGGAAGCGAGGCGTGACATATTCGGTACACTCGTGCCTTAACTGAGTTAATGATGGTTTCATAACATTTTAAAGTTTAACGGTGTTATCTTAAAAAGCTTAAAAATTTGATGTTTCTTTTTAAAATATACCGCTATTTTTTCAGTCCAGACTGCTTGAATATTTGATGGTGTTTTGTTAAAATTTAGCAAATTTTTTCACTTGGATATATGAAATTGAAATTAAGATATTGATTTTGAACTTTAATGGTAAATAGACAATTGATGATCAGGGATCGAGAGGTTTTCATATACTCATATGAAACAGCATTTTATAGGTAACAGGCATCAAAAACGAAAACAACCGAGTAAATTACACTAAAATACCTTTAACTATTGCGATATTTCGCAAAAATTCTATAAAATATTTAATTACAATAAAATACTCAACATGCTATTTGAAGTGTTTTTTTCCTTTGAAAACACCTATTTTATTGTAATAACAAAACTTTAAGGGTGAATTAGTGAAATACCCAATGGTTAAAGGTATTTTAGAATAATTCATCGAGTTGCACCGCCATAGAGTTGGCTCAGCCTGACCGGCTAGCCCTCCGGATCGACAAGCACGCCCATCACAATGTTTCATATTTCTATCTAATTTTTGCATTTTATTTTCTCCCAAATTACATGACTCTTCTGAATTTTTGAAGACATTTTTATTTCATGTTTTTAAAATCAACACACTTCAAATACAGAATACCAAAATTAACGATCCCTGATAATTGGAACGCATTAGTACAAGTTTCAAGAGAATTAATGCATGCCAGAAGTTTAAACTAGAGATTTTATATTTATGACATATTAAATTTTAGAATCGAATTTAATAAAACAAATAAGTATTTTACATTTGATTTATTTATTTATTTTGCAACGGCCCTTGAGTCATTTTCTTTGGGGGGGAGAGGGGCGATCTTAGGTCCTTTCGAAATTACCCCACATAATTGATCAAAAATTAATCCTTATCTGAACCGGTGAGAAAGCGTTTCTCGTTCCAGATATTGCTTTTTAGGGGGAAAAAACTTCTCTACAAGGGCTTGTAGAGAAAACTTCTCTACAAACCCCTTGTAAGCTCTTGGATGGGCAAAAAAGATATGCACGAATATCAAAATCCATCCAAGGATTTGCAGGGTAAAAGGTTGCAAGCCCTTAGATGGACAAAACAAATGTACACAAATCGGAAAGCCCATCCAAGGATTTGCGAGAGTAGAAGAGACTTACAGAGAATTTCTAAGGGGCTTATAGGGAATTTCTTTACAACCACCGTAGGAAAGATTTATCCCTCTTTAGCATGTGATAATAAATATAACATCAAGATAGTGGAATGTGGGCCCCACAAACTTTGGCATGAAATGGATATGATTGAATGGCAGTGCATTTGGAAGGGTTGCCGCATTCAGAACTGAAACGGACTCGTTAGATTCTCTTTATTCCTTTTCCTATTCAATTTGAGTTTTATTTTAAATGAAAGCTTAGACGAGTTTTCATGTGTTGACCTTCGTTTATTCATTGCTTTAATGATTTCGAGTGAATGGCTGCAAAGACTTGATTGAGATCGATAGAGAAGACCACTTGTTTTTCTCCTCTTTTCATGTCTGCATCATGACCTTTCATATGCGTTTGGAGTTATTCATGTCTTCGTATGATGGAAGAGAGCTTGGAATTTGGAGTAGGAAATTCTCTTTTCTACCGACCAACAGGATCGAATGCCACGGACACAGAAAGTAAAATCAAATCCATGATTGAATAAGCACATGTTTGACAATGAGAAAGTAAGCTGGAAAGTGAGAAAGTTAAAAAAGACTGATTCACTTTTCACTATTTTTAGTGTCCAGCAATTGGAAAGTACCAAATGGAAAGCTGTCTCACTTTCTTTCGTGTGGAATTTAGAAAGTCAATCATCAATTTTTTTCTCACCATCCAAGTGGATGGAAAGTCAATGAAAGATTAAAAGTAAAATCATTTTGATATCTAAACTAATTTTGCTTTGGGTCAATTTTATTATTAATTAATAAATATTTGTCGAGTTATTATTCACCTCAACTTTCTTGCTCTTTCTCATTCCAAACCGAACACTATTTTTCATGTGGAAAGTAAAAAGAAAGCACTTGTCATGCATAGAAAGTGTTTTCTTTTGGCTTGCCTAATGTCCTTACTTTCCACCACTTTCTTTTTGCCAAACAGGCCCTTAAGAAAAATAGGTAAATGAATTCAATGAAAAATATATTTTTATATAGGTTTTTTTTTATATAGGCTTCCTAAAACATTGGTATTTGAAAAACACTCCATATAGCTTTATATTTTTAAATACACCCTTTAAAACCTCTCCGTTAATTAAAAACACCGCTTTACTTAAGTTAAATTAGGATTAATAATTGCAGTAGAGCTAATATGATGAATTGTGAGATGAAAAGTCTTATGTAATATCAAAACCTTCATCTTTTTATTTTTATCCAAGACCCATTAGTATTACCCTTCCAAACTCTTATTTTCAAGTTATTATTTTAGCTCCCTATGGAAGATTTCTAAAGATGTTAGGATGATAATGAAGCTTAGGGTGCAATTTAATTTAATTAATAGTTTTAGAGTGTATTTCAAAATATGAAGTTTTAGGGGGTGTTTTGAAAAATAGCAATGTTTTAGGGGTACTGTATAAAAAACTCTTTTACATATTGATAAATAAATAAATGGGTTTTTTTATTTTGCACCCCAAAACTTTCATATTTTCTAACAAGACGTCTCAAACTTGGTTATTTTTTTCATTCCAAAAAGGACACCCTAAATTTAAACGTTAACTGAAAATATCTTTCGTTAAATTCAAAGGTTAGATTCTAATATAATGAAAAAACTGTTGAAATTAATTGCAAATTCGGAGCTCCAAATCAAGAAACCAAACACTCAAGAGTGGATACGTGGAGTGCATGCAGTGGGATTTAAATTAATTATTAATTTAAATTCCTAAAAGCCTATATGGATATATATGTATATATTAATAGATTCCTAGTGCTATGTAGTTGATTAATTAATGCCCAGAGCGTGGAATTAAATCAAATAAATGGGCTGCGCATAGTAATCCAGAGGGGACTAATCCACCAAAAAGAGAGAGAGGGGTTGCCGCAGCAAATCAGGAACGACCCTGCTTTACTTAAATTAATTAGAATTAATAATCGGATTAGAGCTAATATGATAAATTGTTAGATAAAAAGTCTTATGTAATATCAAAACCTTCATCTTTTTTTATTTTTTTTGCAAAACGCATTAATCTTACTCTTCCAACCTCTTATTTTCAAGTTATTATTTTAGTTTCCAATGGAAGATTTCTAAAGATGTTAAGATGATAAGTAAGCATAAGGTCCAATTTAATTTAATTAATAGTTTTAGGGTGTGTATTTCAAAATATGAAGTTTTAGAGGGTGTTTTGAACCATAGCAATGTTTTAGAAGGCCTGTATAAAAAAACTCTTTTATATATTGATAAATAAATACATGTTTTTTTTATTTTGTACCCAAAACTTTCTTATTTTCAAACAAGACATCTCAAACTTTGTTATTTTTTTTTTCCAAAAAGGACATCCTAAATTTAAATGTCAACTAAAAATATCTTTCGTTAAATTCAAAGGTTAGATTCTCACTAGTAAAATAGGGGGTTGCCCCTACGGATATTAAAATCCGTAGGGACAGATTTAACTAGACCCTACGGATTAATCCGTAGGGCTAAAAGGTTGCCCCTACGGGCCCAGACGTCCAAGAATAAAAATATTAATTCTTAATTTGGTGTTTGCCCCTACGGAGCCGCAAACCAAGGACCTACGGACAAATCCGTAGGGGCAACTAAATATCGATTTAATAAAGGCACAGATCGATCGCCTACGCTCACTTTCTTCCTCTCTCTCTCGATCGCGTGCGAAAAAAATCCCCAAATCACCACGCCGTTCTCATCATCGCCACCGCCGTTCTCCTCGTCGCCACCGCCGTTCTCGTCGCCACCGCCGTTCAGGTCGTCGCCACCGCCGTTCAGGTGAGTAAATCTTCAGGTAAATTAAAGAATTTTTTGATTATTTTGGGCTTAGGGTTCATGGCTGGGTCTGGGGTTGCGCGCGCGAGTTGGGGTTCGGCTGGGGTCGGGGTCACGGTCGGGGTCGCGGTCGGGGTCGGGGTTAGAGTTAGGGTTGGGGTTCGGCTGCTGCTGGGGCTGGGGGTGGGGTTAGGGTTTGCCTTAGGGTTGGTGTTGGGGTTTAGCTGGCCGCGCTGGGGTTAGGGTTAGGTTGGGGCTGGGCTGGTGTAGCGCCTTGAAAAGTCGTTTTGGTGTTTTCCCGAAAATCGGTGAAAATTTGGTATTTTTCCGTAAATCGTCTTTTTTGTTATTTTGCAGTTTAGGCCTAATTATACCTAATTTGGATAGGTAATTGCTAGTTTTTAGTAGCTAATGAGTTACTTATAAAATTCTGGTCGTTTAAAATTTTTCCCTAATTTTTCAATTTTTAATATTATTTTAAGCCGGTAAAAAAATACATTAAATTAGCGATAAATACAAATTTAAATGGGCTAATTTTATGTTAATTAAAATCTAGTTGTAATATAAATTTTTAGTATTTTATTTTAAGTTTTAATGGGTTTTTATTATGGAAAACAAAAATATATTTATTTTGAGCTGAAACTTGTAATTTTTGACTTGTGGGGGTCTTTTTGCATAGAAATTTTTGTAAAATCACTCTCACTCATTCCTCTCCTCTTGTGGACGGCCCCACCACAGCAGGAAACTCCATCCATTTTTTGATTTCAATTCTTGTGTGGAAATGGTATGAAAATGATTAAAATATTGTAATTTAGAGTATGGTGTACTTGTGAATGGAATGGGTTTTGACTTGGAGAAAATTCCACAATCCCACACTATTCTCCCCCACTCCCTTCCCACTTGGCCAAGAGAAACCAGCAGCAGCCCCCTTTTCTTTTTCCCCAAATTCTTCATCTCCTTTTTGCTTCATTTTCATCCAAAAATCCACCGAAATCCCTAATTTTCTTCACAAATTCAACACAAAACCTTATTCTATCTCTTTTCAAGCCCAAATTGGTTTAAATCTTGGAGAAAGGAGGTGTCTTGGGAGGCTTGAGCAAGCTTAGGATTGAACTTTTGAGGTATAACTTCTAATCAAATGGTTACATTGTTGCTTAAGTGTGCTAATTAGAACCTTGAAATTGTTTAGTGTTAAATCTTTTGTTAATTTCTAATCTAGTTTTTTTTTAAAGAGGGTAGTTTGATATGAACTTGGTTTTTAGCACACCATTACTAGGCTAATTAAATCTATTTTTCTATGTAGTTATTTTGCTAACCTAATCTAAGAGATTAATTTTCTTATGTGGGATTTTATTTGTGTTAATTTAGATTTTTCAAGTGTGAAATTGGATTTAATTTGCTATTTAGAAAAATCAAGAAAGGGGGTTGTGTATGGATATAGGTTGAAGCATGGTTGTTGTGTTGTAATTATAGTGTTGTGGCTAACTAGTTATGCGGTTGGATGTTCTTGCTAGGTTGTAGTCTTTTTTGTCGCAAATCGGCGATATTTGCACCGATTTTTGGAATGTAAATGCTCATTAGTTTTTATATAAATTTATGTGATGAATTAATTGTGATAACTTGATTATATTTTTAGCATATCCTATGACATTTAAGATGTTCGAGTGCGGAGTTTTGTGTGTTCGGGTTTTAGTTTTGCCGGTCGCCCCAAAACGACGATTATAGTTAGTTTTTGTGATTTTCGTGTGTGTTCCGCGCACCTTGTGTATGTTGTGCCTAACTCGTGAACGTTGATATTTTCGTTTGGGATTTACGTCGTTTCATGATATGTAACCTTATATTTTGTATTGGTGCAAATTCCAGGTTCGGTCGCGGAGATTTCGGACGCGGCACGTAAAGGAAAGACGGTGATTGGACATAGCTAGCTGGGGATTCCTGTGAGTAGATATAACATCTACGGGGGACTATCGTTTGGATGGCGCAAGTCGCCGGATAGTTTAAGTAGTTTAAAGATTTCTAGTGATATTAGTAGCTAGGAGTAAATGCTTACGTAACATCTTGCTACATCCATGCTTTATATTGTCATACATATGCGAACCCATTCTATAGGACACCTGCACCATTACCAGGGTTTTTTTATATGCAGCACGAGCACTATTCATGCGAACACACACGCCTTGGTAATTGCCATGCCACGACACTAGATAACTTATAATCTAGAATGTTGTCACCATATTTGATACTTAAACCTGTACTATTGCAATAAATCCTTAATATAACATTGTAGAATTGCTATTCATGTGCATGTATACCATTACATCAATTGTTTATGCCTAGTTTATTAATCATACATTGCAACTTGGTTATTGATACCATATGCATTCATTATCATTGACATATGCACTTATGATGATTTATTGAGATTTATGATATTTCTGGATTTCGGGAAAAGCCGCAAAATTTACAACTTATGATCTTTTAAAATATAAGAAGTAGCGGTTTTCTAGTGATGTAAAGTGTCGTCCACTATGAGTTTGCTGTGGTTTTCGAGATTCGTGTCGAGGAGTGGAGGAACCGTCACGGGTATATGGTGGGCCCGGTAAGGTACCCCAGGACAAGAGGATCGTGTTGTTGACGTTGAGCCTGGCAGGGGATGGATTACCTACCGGTGACTTCATTTGGCACGGCGGATATCCAGAGGATACCGATCGTGGCCGCGATGTGATGAGATATTGATATTTGAGATGGGTCAGCCGGACGGCTGAGGCCAGAGATACTATGATACTGATACATGAGATTGAGACAGTTTTGAGGTGTCGATGCTGGACACAGATTTTTGTTAATTCTATTGGTATTGTGCTGATATTTCAAAAGAGATTCCTAAAGGAAAAAATATGATTTCTTATACTTACACATGCAGATCACGAGGTGGTTCATATTGCGTACATACCTACTAGTATATTCATGTTGCATACATACCTGCTTGTATATTCATGTTGCATACATACCTGCTAGTATATCCTGCCATACCTGTATTATAGATGCTAGGATGCTTGTGTGCATGCTTGCGATAGCCTCTATAGATGTTATTTATTACTCACGAGTTGGCAACTCACCCCCGTTGTGCCACAGTCTTTTGTAGGTCCGCTCCGTCAGCACAGTAGCGGTGGTGCACCGCTTCTTTTGCCTCTTTTGCCTGGACTCGAGGCTTTTGCTCGTAGGTGGGTTGTATCATTATTTTGTACCATCTTGTATATTCTTTGTATCTAGAGTACTCCATCTACTATATCTACCAGTATTGTTGTATATTGACCTAGAGATGAGACTGTGAGAGTTGTGGGCTTTTTATGCTGTATTTTGGGGGTCGAGCTCACTTGAGTCGACATGATGTTTAACTTGTGCTTCTTATGTTTATTTATGCACATTGCCGATTTACATTGCGTGGGATTTGTGATCGCCTTGTGGCGAAGAGCTAGCTCCCGCTTGGGGATGCCCTTTTTGTTGTATTTATATATATTCTTGTTGTACCCATTTTGGGGGCCAGTATTTACAAAGGAGACTCTGCCGAAATTTTCGGAAAAATTGATATTGTTTTTAAAAAAAAGCTTGATATGACTTATTTGATAAACCCGCTTTCAATTGATTGGTTTTCCTTCACTCTTCTGCTTAATTAGTTTTGATTTCTGGGCTTTGGCTTACTTATTTTACGGACGCCTTGAGACGTTCCGTAATTTAAGTGCCAGTCACGTTCCGTACCTTTCGGGTCGTGACAAAGTTGGTATCAGAGCGATAGGTTTTACCTTTTGAGTGTAGGATGACCCCTGGTAGATGTAGTAAGTGACTTAAGCAGGGTAACGTAGCGTGTGTATGTCCGCGGCATACTTGCGATACGGTACTCCACCTAAGTGACTTTAGGATATACTTGCTTGAAATTCCTTCTTCAATTCCGTGTATCCTATGATTCTATTGCACTGTTCTTATTATCATTTTTCCTGTACCAGCCACTATGCCGCCGAAGGCTACGAGAGCGCAGAGGGCTGCCGCCCGAGATGAGATCCGAGTAGGCTCGCCCGAGACTAGGACTGAGCAGGGTGGCATGCCTACGCCGCAGGGACAGACTGATCCGCCTTCCCCAGGCCGTATGGATAGGCTTGAGTCCGGTATGGATGAGCTGCGACAGATGATGGGAGGCGTGCAGGAGTTACGACAGATGGTGGAATCCTTAGTAGAGGTCAATCGAGCGCAGAGATCGGATATTACTCCCCCTGCGGTCGTTTCGAGACCGAGTCGGATTCGCACTGATATGTTAGCACCTAGGAGGGTTCGCAGAGGCCGTGGAGGATTCTTTAGGGGCCAGTTGTATCGCCTTCACCCATACGATCAGCAACCATGGTTAGGATGTTTTCGGTGTGGTAGCCTGCATCATCGTATCAGAGACTGTCCGGCGAGACGACAGAGAGCGGCGACAGTTCCACATGTGACCCTACCACCATCACCATCTCTTCCTCAGAGAGCCCTACTTCCTACCACAGGCGATGCTCCCCGACAGTTCGATGCACCCAGAGGCCGTGGACATGGCGGTCCGATCCAGAGAGGACGAGGAGGCCGAGGACAGCCAGTTATTGGTAGGGATCAGGCCCGAGTTTTTGCTTTGACGCCACAGGATGCGCAGGCATCCAACGCCGTTGTGACAGGTACCTTGCCAGTTTGCTCTTTCGACGCACGGGTATTATTCGACCCAGGTTCCACACATTCGTACGTATCTATACACTTTGGACCGATATTAGGCCGTGAGTCGTCGTCGTTAGATCGGCCGCTTGTTGTTATTACCCCGGTAGGCGAGTCTTTTGTCGCTCGTTTTGTGTTTCGATTGTGTTCTGTTCGTATCGGGGAGAGGGATTCGTCGGTTGATTTGATTCTCCTCGATATGTTGGACTTTGTTGTGCTTCTGGGCATGGATTGGTTAGCCACTTGTTATGCTTCGGTGGACTGCCGTGGGAAGGCAGTCAGATTTAGCTTTCCGGGAGAGCCAGTCCTTGTTATCCAGGGAGACCGCAGCGTCACCCTTCCCAGCTTGATTTCGTCTCGTCGCGCTGGTCAGCTGCTACGGAAGGGATGTCAGGGATTCTTAGCGTATATTTGTGATACTCGAGCTGCAGAGGTTCCGTTGGACCGGGTCCCGGTTGTTTGTGAGTTCCCTGATGTTTTCCCTGATGAGCTGCCTGGGCTACCACCTGAGCGCGACGTTGAGTTCTGCATTGACTTGATTCCCGGCTCGGGGCCTATTTCTATACCGCCTTATCGGATGGCCCCGGCAGAGCTTAGAGAGCTGAAGGATCAGTTGCAGGATTTGTTAGATAAAGGGCTTATTCGACCGAGTGTTTCTCCGTGGGGTGCTCCGGTCTTGTTTGTCAAGAAGAAGGACGGAAGTTTGCGCTTATGTATCGACTACCGCCAGCTGAACAAGGTTACCGTGCGGAACAGATATCCGTTGCCACGCATTGATGATTTGTTCGACCAGCTTCAGGGTGCGGGATATTTTTTGCGGATCGACTTGCGATCAGGATACCATCAGCTGCGAGTTCGACAGAAGGATATACCGAAGACAGCTTTCCGTACACGCTATGGCCACTATGAGTTTCTGGTGATGTCGTTCGGACTCACCAACGCCCCAGTTGCATTCATGGATTTGATGAACCGTACATTCAGGCCGTATCTTGACTTGTTCATCATCGTGTTTATCGACGATATTTTGGTGTATTCCCGGAGCAGAGAGGAGCATGAGCAACACTTGCGGATTACGTTGCAGACTTTGAGAGAGCACCAGCTTTTCGCAAAATTTTCCAAGTGTGCATTCTGGTTGGACAGCGTCGGATTCTTGGGTCACGTGATTACGAGAGATGGGATATGTGTGGACCCGAAGAAGATCGAGGCCGTTCAGTAGTGGCCTAGACCGACATCAGTTATGGAGATTCGTAGTTTTCTAGGCCTGGCTGGCTACTACAGGCGATTCGTTCAGGATTTCTTCCGTATTGCTGCACCTTTGACCGGATTGACCCGAAAGGGAGTTCCTTTCGATTTGACGGAGGAATGCGAGCACAGTTTCCAGCAGCTACGGACTTGTTTGACTATAGCACCGGTATTATCTTTGCCTTCAGGATCAGGCGGATTCGTGGTTTATTGTGACGCTTCACGAGTGGGGCTAGGGTGCGTATTGATGCAGCATGACAGGGTGATCGCGTATGCTTCACAGCAGTTGAAGAGTCATGAACAGAACTACCCCACTCACGTTTTAGAGATGGCTGCAGTGGTCTTTGCACTTAAGATCTGGCGACATTACCTATACGGCGAGTCGTGTCAGATATTCACTGATCACAAGAGCTTAAAGTATATACTTCAGCAGCGAGACCTGAATCTCAGACAGCGCCGTTGGATAGAACTAGTAAAGGACTATGATTGCGAGATTTTGTATCACCCGGGCAAGGCTAATGTAGTGGCGGATGCTTTGAGCAGGAGGCCCGGGGGTAGTCTATCTTGTTTGCGCGCAGTACAGAGGCAGTCGTCGGCTGATTGGCAGACTTTATGCGACAGCTGGGTTGAGTTCGAGTTCACTCCGACAGGGGGACAGCTTGCGCATGTTCGTGCATGTCCGCAGTTACTTGACCGTATTCGAGAGGCACAGCTCAGCAATGACCGTCTTTCAGAGATCATGTAGCAGATTAGGCAGGGCAGAGATTCCGAGTTCGTAATCGATGATCAGGGAGTACTGCGATTTGGGACTCGATTGTGCGTACCAGATTACGAGGGGTTGCGGCGTGAGATTCTTGAGGAGGCGCATAGATCGACATGCAGCGTACCTCCGGGTTTCACCAAGATGTACCACGATTTGCGAGATGTTTACTGGTGGGACGGAATGAAGAGAGACGTCACAGATTTCGTATCGAGATGCCTGACTTGTCAGCAAGTCAAGGCCGAGCACCAGAGGCCCGCGGGAAAGTTGCAGCCTTTGCCCATTCCGGAGTGGAAATGGGAGCAGATTTCTATGGACTTCATTGTGGGTTTACCCAGGACCAGTCGAGGGAACGACTCCATTTGGGTGATCGTGGATCGTTTGACAAAAGCGGCTCACTTTCTGCCAGTGAAGACGACTTTCAGTTTTGCCCAGTATGCCCAGATTTATATCGACGAGATCGTACGACTGCATGGAGTCCCGACGTGTATCGTGTCCGACAGAGGCACCCAGTTTACCAGCCGACTATGGCAGAGACTTCAGGAGGCATTGGGCACCCGTTTGAGTTTCAGCACAGCATTTCATCCGCAGACCGACGGCCAGTCAGAGCGGACTATTCAGACTCTCGAGGACATGCTCCGAGCGTGCGTTTTAGACTTTGGTGGTGGCTGGGATCGTCATTTACCGTTAGTGGAGTTCTCCTACAACAACAGCTTCTAGGATACTATTCAGATGGCACCTTTCGAGGCATTGTATGGGAGGAGATGCAGATCGCCCGTCTGTTGGACCGAGCTCAGTGAGAGCAGTATATTGGGGCCGCAGCTTGTTGAGGAGACGACAGCGAAGATACAGTTGATTCGAAACCGGATGAGAGCAGCTCAGAGCAGGCAGAAATCATATGCAGACAGGCGCCGTCGCAGACTAGAGTTCGCAGTTGGCGATCATGTTTTTCTAAGGGTCTCCCCGATGAAGGGCGTGATGCGTTTTGGGCGAAAGGGAAAGCTTAGTCCCAGATTTGTGGGTCCCTTTGAGATTCTCGAGCGTGTCGGCGCAGTTGCATACTGTTTGGCTCTTCCACCCAGCTTTCCCGATGTTCACCCGTCTTCCATGTTTCGATGCTCCGCAAGTACCTTCACGACCCTTCGCATGCGATTCAGCACCCGATAGTCCAGCTAGAGCGCGACCTTTGTTTTGCAGAGCAGCCGGTGGCCATCCTGGATCGGCAGGTGAAGAAGTTGAGATCGAAAGTTATACCAACCGTCAAGGTCTTTTGGCATAGCCCGAGCAGCGAGGAGGTTACCTGGGAGACCGAGGACGAGATGAGGAAGAAATATCCCCATCTCTTTGAAGGTACGCGTAGTTATATTTTTAAATTCGGAGACCGAATTTCTTTAAGGGGGGAAGATTGTAGCGTCTTGAAAAGTCGTTTTGGTGTTTTCCCGAAAATCGGTGAAAATTTGGTATTTTTCCGTAAATCGTCTTTTTTGTTATTTTGCAGTTTAGGCCTAATTATACCTAATTTGGATAAGTAATTGCTAGTTTTTAGTAGCTAATGAGTTACTTATAAAATTCTGGTCGTTTAAAATTTTTCCCTAATTTTTCAATTTTTAATATTATTTTAAGCCGGTAAAAAAATATATTAAATTAGCGATAAATACAAATTTAAATAGGCTAATTTTAAGCTTTAAAATCATGTTAATTAAAATCTAGTTGTAATATAAATTTTTAGTATTTTATTTCAAGTTTTAATGGGTTTTTATTATGGAAAACAAAAATATATTTATTTTGAGCTAAAACTTGCAATTTTTGACTTGTGGGGGGTCTTTTTGTATAGAAATTTTTGTAAAATCACTCTCACTCATTCCTCTCCTCTTGTGGCCGGCCCCACCACAGCAGGAAACTCCATCCATTTTTTTATTTCAATTCTTGTGTGGAAATGGTATGAAAAGGATTAAAATATTGTAATTTAGAGTATGGTGTACTTGTGAATGGAATAGGCTTTGACTTGGAGAAAATTCCGCAATCCCACACCATTCTCCCCCCACTCCCTTCCCACTTGGTCGAGAGCAACCAGCCGCAACCCCCTTTTCTTTTTCCCCAAATTCTTCATCTCCTTTTTGCTTCAATTTCATCCAAAAATCCACCGAAATCCCTAATTTTCTTCACAAATTCAACACAAAACCTTATTCTATCTCTTTTCAAGCCCAAATTGGTTTAAATCTTGGAGAAAGGAGGTGTCTTGGGAGGTTTGAGCAAGCTTAGGATTGAACTTTTGAGGTATAACTTCTAATCAAATGGTTACATTGTTGCTTAAGTGTGCTAATTAGAATCTTGAAATTGTTTAGTGTTAAATCTTTTGTTAATTTCTAATCTAGTTTTTTTTAAAGAGGGTAGTTTGATATGAACTTGGTTTTTAGCACACCATTACTAGGCTAATTAAATCTATTTTTCTATGTAGTTATTTTGCTAACCTAATCTAAGAGGTTAATTTTCTTATGTGGGATTTTATTTGTGTTAATTTAGGTTTTTCAAGTGTGAAATTGGATTTAATTTGCTATTTAGAAAAATCAAGAAAGGGGTTTGTGTATGGATATAGGTTGAAGCATGGTTGTTGTGTTGTAATTATAGTGTTGTGGCTAATTAGTTATGCGGTTGGATGTTCTTGCTAGGTTGTAGTCTTTTTTGTCGCAAATTGGCGATATTTGCACCGATTTTTGGAATGTAAATGCTCACTAGTTTTTATATAAATTTATGTGATGAATTAATTGTGATAACTTGATTATATTTTTAGCATATCCTATGACATTTAAGATGTTCGAGTGCGGAGTTTTGTGTGTTCGGGTTTTAGTTTTGCCGGTCTCCCCAAAACGACGATTATAGTTAGTTTTTGTGATTTTCGTGTGTGTTCCGCGCACCTTGTGCACGTTGTGCCTAACTCGTGAACGTTGATGTTTTCGTTTGGGATTTATGTTGTTTCATGATATGTAACCTTATGTTTTGTATTGGTGCAAATTCCAGGTTCGGTCGCGGATATTTCGGACGCGGCACGTAAAGGAAAGGCGGTGATTGGACATAGCTAGCTGGGGATTCCTGTGAGTAGATGTAACATCTACGGGGGACTATCGTTTGGATGGCGCAAGTCGCCGGATAGTTTAAGTAGTTTAAAGATTTCTAGTGATATTAGTAGTTAGGAGTAAATGCTTACGTAACATCTTGCTACATCCATGCTTTATATTGTCATACATATGCGAACCCATTCTATAGGACACCTGCACCATCACCAGGGTTTTTTATATGCAGCACGAGCACTATTCATGCGAACACACACGCCCTGGTAATTGCCATGCTACGACACTAGATAACTTATAATCTAGAATGTTGTCACCATATTTGATACTTAAACCTGTACTATTGCAATAAATCCTTAAAATAACATTGTAGAATTGCTATTCATGTGCATGTATACCATTACATCAATTGTTCATGCCTAGTTTATTAATCATACATTGCAACTTGGTTATTGATACCATATGCATTCATTATCATTGACATATGCACTTATGATGATTTATTGAGATTTATGATATTTCTGGATTTCGGGAAAAGCCGCAAAATTTACAACTTATGATCTTTTAAAATATAAGAAGTAGCGGTTTTCTAGTGATGTAAAGTGTCGTCCACCATGAGTTTGCTGTGGTTTTCGAGATCCGTGTCGAGGAGTGGAGGAACCGTCACGGGTACATGGTGGGCCCGGTAAGGTACCCCAGGACAAGAGGATCGTGTTGTTGACGTTGAGCCTGGCAGGGGATGGATTACCTACCGGTGACTTCATTTGGCACGGCGGATATCCAGAGGATACCGACCGTGGCCGCGATGTGATGAGATATTGATATTTGAGATGGGTCAGCCGGACGGCTGAGGCCAGAGATACTATGATACGGATACATGAGATTGAGACAGTTTTGAGGTGTCGATGCTGGACACAGATTTTTGTTGATTCTATTGGTATTGTGCTGATATTTCAAAAGAGATTCCTAAAGGAAAAAATATGATTTCTTATACTTACACATGCAGATCACGAGGTGGTTCATATTGCGTACATACCTACTAGTATATTCATGTTGCATACATACCTGCTAGTATATTCATGTTGCATACATACCTGCTAGTATATCCTGCCATACCTGTATTATAGATGCTAGGATGCTTGTGTGCATGCTTGCGATAGCCTCTATAGATGTTATTTATTACTCACGAGTTGGCAACTCACCCCCGTTGTGCCACAGTCTTTTGTAGGTCCGCTCCGTCAGCACAGTAGCGGCGGTGCACCGCTTCTTTTGCCTCTTTTGCCTGGACTCGAGGCTTTTGCTCGTAGGTGGGTTGTATCATTATTTTGTACCACCTTGTATATTCTTTGTATATAGAGTACTCCATCTACTGTATCTACCAGTATTGTTGTATATTGACCTAGAGATGAGACTGTGAGAGTTGTGGGCTTTTTATGCTGTATTTTGGGGGTCGAGCTCACTTGAGTCGACATGATGTTTTACTTGTGCTTCTTATGTTTATTTATGCACATTGCTGATTTACATTGCGTGGGATTTATGACCGCCTTGTGGCGAAGAGCTAGCTCCCACTTGGGGATGCCCTTTTTGTTGTATTTATATATATTCTTGTTGTACCCATTTTGGAGGCCAGTATTTACAAAGGAGACTCTGCCGAAATTTTCGGAAAAATTGATATTGGTTTTAAAAAAGGCTTGATATGACTTATTTGATAAACCCGCTTTCAATTGATTGGTTTTCCTTCACTCTTCTGCTTAATTGGTTTTGATTTCTGGGCTTTGGCTTACTTATTTTACGGACGCATTGAGACGTTTCGTAATTTAAGTGCCAGTCACGTTCCGTACCTTTCGGGTCGTGACGGCTGGGGCTGTGGCTGGGGCTGGGGCTAGGGTTAGGGTTAGGTGGATTGATGACAACAAAATACCATAATTTATAACTATATTACTCATCTAATGTGTATGGCGTGTGAATGCTAGATGAAGGTTGAGGAAAGCACAACAAATTTGTTGGATGGGACAATGTCAATAGGAGCTCAACGCTATTTGGAAAAATAATAATTCAAAGACATAGTGGAGTTTCCGATTGGTGGCATGGACTAGTTTGATGTATGCAGTTGGTTTGATTTATGAAAAAATGGGGAGACAACATGCATGTATGCATATAGGTAACATCTGCCACTATGCCATATCCAGACCGCAATCTATTTTTGCCTATTGGCTAATATGAAAATATCGGCCCGCGTATATGACATAATCAAAGTTGTTAAATCTTGATACGGTTTGTGTTTCGTTTTTTTATTTATCAGTTCTATCAATGTTGCGTATAACGCTTTATGATATCAGTATCCTACATTTGTAGTTTTAATTGTTGATTGTTATAGATGAATACCATTGCAATAATAGTTTTTGGTTGATGAATGCTATTGCAATGTAGGATGATCAGTTCTATCAATCTTGATCTTAATGGTTTAAAATCATGTTACACATACAACACGAATGCACAACAAACGCATAATTAGATAGCGATTCGAGATATTCAGGTTAAAACCAATATATGATACTCGATGATAATATGAAACCTTCATATTCCCATCGATACTCATATATGAAACTAAAAGCGCCACTTAGTCCCCGTCTATCGGTTAACATACGTGCGATGCTCGTCGTGACCTAGAACTATACGAAAGTTGTTAAATATCGGACATTATAGCTCGATACTAACAACCGTCGTATAGTCTACGCGACGAGAAAATTCAATCGTATGGTAACCCATAGATTTGTCCCGTGTGGACAAGTTAAGAATGTATAAAGCAAACGCCTTCATTCACTTGTGTTTTCATCCGTTTCGAGATATTTCGTTGGTACCTTTCCGCTGGTTCTCCATGTATAAAGATAGATTAGATGTTCATTTCAACGTTGTTTCACAGCTTTGAAATGATTATCTATTCTATTACAGTGTACTCAGAGAACAGCGGGGAGGTGCTGCCGAAATTTACTCGAAACGGTTGAAAGTACAAGTGATGGGCGTTCGCTCTATACATTCTTAATGGGATAGAAGCCTACCCCCGACAGCCGGAACACATACATACAAACGCATAATTAGAGAGCGATTCGAGATGTTCGGGTTAAAACAAATATATGATAATATGAAACCTTCATATTCCCATCGATACTCATATATGAAACTAAAAGCGTCACTTAGTCCCCGTCTATCGGTTAACATACGTGCGATGCTCGTCGTGACCTAGAACTATACGAAGGTTGTTAAATATCGGACAGTATAGTTCGATACTAACAACCGTCGTATAGTCCACGCGATGAGAAAATTCAATCGTATGGTAACCCATAGATTTGTCCCGTGTGGACAAGTTAAGAATGTATAAAGCAAACGCCTTCATTCACTTGTGTTTTCATCCGTTTCGAGATATTTCGTCGGTACCTTTCCGCTGGTTCTCCGTGTACAAAGATTGATTAGATGTTCATTTCAACGTTGTTTCACAGCTTTGAAATGATTATCTATTCTATTACAGTGTACTCGGAGAACAGCGGGGAGGTGCTGCTGAAATTTACTCGAAACGGTTGAAAGCATAAGTGATGGGCGTTCGCTCTATACATTCTTAACGGGATAGAAGCCTACCCCCGACAGCCGGAACACACACATACAAACGCATAATTAGAGAGCGATTCGAGATGTTCGGGTTAAAACCAATATATGATAATATGAAACCTTCATATTCCCATCGATACTCATATATGAAACTAAAAGCGCCACTTAGTCCCCGTCTATCGGTTAACATACGTGCGATAATTTATTCTTTTCAACGACAAACGCACACACAAAGCATATACACGGATTTTCTCTTTTGTCAGTAACTATCCCGTTCTTATATTTCTCAATATAGTCAGCATAACCTATAATTTATATGTTATTCAGTCTAACATGGCCCATGAGTACGTCAGAGTTAAGGACTGGATGTATGTGGATTGGAAACAACGTATGCAACCTAAGTTTGTCGCAGGAGTTGCTGCTTTCCTTGAATTTGCACGTGCACATAATAAGATCATAATAGAGAAGATTCTCTGTCCGTGTGATAGATGTGGCAATAAGTACTGGCAGAAGGTAGAATTGGCAGAGCTTCATATTGTAAAACATGGGTTTACTAGACTTTATTCAACTTGGAAATATCACAGGGAAGGAGAAGAATGCAGTACTGCGGTTGAAGAAGAAGGAGAACACGATAATGCGGCAGGAGAAGAAGAAGAATTCGGTAATACGGCAGGAGACGGAAATTTATTTCCATCAGAAGAAATGGAGGATATGGTAGAGGCTGCCCTAGGTGAATCTATTCGTACCGAAGATGACATTCCTTCCGGTCAAGGACCGCGTGCGGATAAATATGAAAATTTCATGAATGATGCTAGGAAACCAATTTATGAGAATGCGAAGTATTCCACCCTCTCATGGTTCGTCCAACTTTTCCAGATTAAGTGCCTAAATGGATGGAGCAACAAGTCATTCACAATACTTCTTTCGTTCTTGAAAGATTCTATACCTCCGGGAAATAATGTGCCCGAAAGCTGGTACGAAGCCCAGAAGATGATGTCTGATTTGGGTCTAAAGTGCGAGAAGATTCAAGCATGTCCTAAAAATTGCGTGCTGTACCGGAAAGAGAATTCAGATTTGAAAGAGTGTCCAACATGCGGAGAGGCCAGGTATAAACCGAAAGATTCTGATAAGAAGCCTGATATACCTGTGAAGATAGCACGATACTTTCCCATAACACAGAGGCTACAGAGGCTATTCAGGTGCAAGAAAACAGCCGAGGCAATGATTTGGCATCACCGTGCTCCTCCAAGCGAAAATAGAAAAATGAGCCATCCAAGAAATTCACCGGCATGGAAGGATTTCGATAGGAGGCACACAATATTCAGTAGCGATCCTCGCAATGTCCGGCTCGGACTGGCTATCGATGGCTTCTGCCCATTCAACTATATGGCTGGAAGTCACAGTACATGGCCCGTTGTAATGATAATTTATAACCTATCGCCTTGGTTGGCTATGGACCAATCATACTTTATGATGCCTCTTCTTATCGACGGACCAAACTCACCGGGGAACAATATCGACGTCTATCTCCGACCTCTGATCGAGGAGCTGAAAACTTTGTTCATTGATGGTGTAGAGACATATGATTCAAACACAAATACAACCTTCATACTGCGTGCGGCTTTAATATGGACAATTAATGACTTTCCTGCGTATGGAATGCTATCAGGTTGGTCCGTACATGGTCACAAAGCATGTCCTCATTGCCATGAACACACAACATCAAAATTTTTGAATTTTAGCAGGAAGGTTTGTTATTGCGGCCATCGACGTTTTCTGCCTCCAGACCACCCCTATAGGTTAGACACGGTTCACTTTGATGGTCATCAGGAGCTTCTTGGACCTCCATCCCCATTGTCCGGAGAGGACGTGACTGCTAAATGGGATGGTTACAATAACGTGACCTTCGGGATGGATCCGACGAAACAGGTCAAACCACAATATTGGAACAAGTTAAGCATTTTCTTCAAGCTTCCGTACTGGTCTACAAATTCAGTGCGTCATTGTCTGGAAGTCATGCATATAGAGAAGGGAGTATCAGAGCACATACTTAACTTGCTTCTGTGTAAAGACGGGAAATCGAAAGACAACATGAATGCTCGGATGGATCTACAAGAGTGGGGAATAAGAAGTGAATTGCACCCTAAACCGGTAGCGGGTAAACCGAGCAAGTTTGTACTTCCCAATGCCGATCATATGTCACAACCGGAGAAGAAAAGATTCCTGCAGGTGTTGCATGATTTGAAAGTCCCCACAGGTTTCTCAGGATCATTCAGCATATTCTCATTAGGTATCTTTACACTCTTAAGAAGTATATACGCAATAAAAATCGACCAGAGGGTTCTATCATGCAAGGTTATCTTCTTGATGAAGCAACCATATTTTGTTCCCGCTATCTGGACGAGAACATTGAGACAAGGCTTAACCGACCACGAAGAATTCAAGACGGGCCATATGGTAAAGCCGAGTATAAGAGGGTAGACACTATGTTTATCAACAAGATATACCGGTTTATCTTGCTTAATTGCGCATGTCTTGAACAAATTAGAGAGTAAGTTCTTTTGGATTAATTGTTATATCTGTGTTTGTGTGTGTATGAAATGACATAATATTAATGTCACAATTATTTGTCGAAAACAGAACTCATTTTAACGAGGTACGTGAGGGGCATCCTGATTGGAACGAAGAACGTTTGGAAAAATACCATCAGGATAATTTTTGTGATTGGGTCACAGATCATGTAAGTTATTCGAATAACATTTTATTGCTATCAGTTTTAATCTAAACTTGTATCGTTATGTATTTATCGTAAAATTTGTTTTGTTAGATCCACGATCCGAACTTGTCTGCATCATTTGAGAGTGATTCAAGATGTTTAGCTCAATTTCCTAGTATGGAGGTTGCATATTACAAAGGATTTGGTGTCCTTGGATACAAATTCGAAGTTAAGGACATAGAAACATCTAGAACCACTCAGAATAGTGGGATTGCGATGGTAGGATCGGACGGTGTGATTTACTATGGGTACTTAAATTGTATACTCGGCATCCACTATCCCGGACGATCAGAACCCTTTTATATATTCCAGTGTACTTGGTACGATCCGCGAACCGATACGGACAGGTGGAGAAGCAGTCTTGGGACTTGGAAAGATGAATATGGATTGACCAGTGTGAACACAGTTCGATTTTACGGTCAGGACGATCCGTTTATCTTTCCGAACCAAGCGTTCCAAGTATACTACGCACAGTGTTTGAAGCATCCGGGGTGGAGTGTTGTATGCCGATGGAAACCCAGAGATGTCTACAATGTCCCAGAATACGAGGACAGCGATGAGGATGAAGAAGAGAGAAGGCTTAAAGTGCTCCGACCGTCTGTTTCGAAGGACGGGTTGTCTTCGACCGATCATGAAGTTACGTGGGTTAGAAATGACATCGATGATGAAATCCAAGTAGATATGTATGATGCGCCCACGAAACGAAAAAGGTTATCAGTAATGTTATATTATTACTTCACATTTTACGCTCTATACATATATAGTCAATACTTTTAATGATTGTCTAATGCGTCCACGAACCGTTTATCTAGATTTGATGACGATGTCGGGAGCAGCGAGGGGCGGCAGGAGCTCCAGCCGCGGCAGAGGCAGAGGCAGAGCGGTTCTGCCGCCCGGAGAGCTCCGTAGGGAGCTTCAGAGGGCCGGTCTTGCACCTAGATCGGAGACCCTTTCGGATGCCTCCTTCCGTGTGGATGGCGACCCCCGAGGCAGAGAGAGCGGCCCTCCTATCTACTCCGGTGTTTGCGATAATCGACGTAGAGACATGGCCTCAATTGTGCGCTTATTTCGACTCCCAACGCAAACAGGTATGTATTTTAAATGTAATTCATTATTTATGATATAATTTATTTCTTTGTGTTTCTTAATTAGAAAACTAAATGTTAATGCGTTGTGCAGAAACAGGCCGCTCAGAATACAGAGAACAGGAAGTCGGCGAAGAGGGGTCGCCCCACTTACACAGGTGGCTCGAGGAACATTACTCGAGCCATAGAGTTATCGGTAAATTACAATAGACCGACCTTTGTGATATTCTGCAATATTAAGAGTTATTTTCTAATATTTCTAATATTAAGAGTTACTTTCTAATATTGCAGACATCTCGGACCGTGGCGTCAGGTGGTACACCGAGCGTGCTGTCCGCATATCTTGCCGTCCACGGCACCTCGACAGATCCCGCCATGGGCGAGCTTCGATATCCCGACGTCGCTACCCAGGAGTACTGCGTAAGTGTTAATATTTTTTCTACCCAAATTTGAAATTTTAGTTTTGGAAGGTTCAAGTTTAAATCTTATATTTATACTTTACTGCTTAATGTGGGTGTAGGAGCGGGTGGTTGAGCAGGCCCAGGTCTCGGGGATCGATTTTACCGGACAGAGCGATCCGAGGCTGCTGACCCCAGTTCTGGACGCCGCACACAGAGGGCACCACGGAGGTTGGGAGAGAGGCCGGGGACTGGGCCCTAGCAGGGCCCATATGAGGTTGGACTCCACCCCGGCGGTTACTTCCTCCGTCTCCAGTGACCGACGTGTCCATCAGGAACTGGAGAGCTTGAGGGCCACCGTTCAGGAGTTGAAGGAGATGCTGGTATGTATACTGCTTTATAATAAAATATCATGTCATATTATATAGATATCAACATATCCATAATTAGTACGTAGCTTGAGCTTATTTGGTTTTAGACTTAAGTTTGATTAATCAAACATACAGATGTAATTATAATCAAACATACAGATGTAATTAAAATAAACAACAAATTAGATATCCAAACGGGGTTTCGAAATAACTTAATAATGATACGAATTCGAATAATACACAGTTCTTACACGCTTATTACACACGTTAGGTCCAGACGCGACAGGGTACATCGGCCGAGCCTCCACATGCATCTCCTTCGGCTGCGGCTCCGCAAGCCACTACATCGGCTGCGGTTCCGCAGACAGCTCCTGTAGCTCCTTCGCCCACTCAGACTCCCGCAGCCGCGGCTCCGCAAGCGACTACCTCGACGGCGGCTGCGCAGACCACATCGCCAGCTCCACATGCCGCTCAGACTCCCGCTCGCGACGAATTGCAGAGTTTATTGACCGAGGAGCAGGCGCGCGTTATTCTATCGTTATTCAGAAGTGGAGCTGGACCGAACTAGGGTAGCTTTTTGGTTCTTATTTTTTGAAACATGTATTTATTTATATCATACACATTGTACTACATTTTGAAACGATATTGATATTGGTTTGTATTTATATCATATTCAGTTTTTGGGTTTCTTTTGTATATTATATATATGCGTGAGATGTGATTATGAATACTGCAATATATGATTTGATTGATGTATATATTATTGTGCACAGGGCGGGAAAAAATCAAGCAGCCCATTTTTTAAAAAAAAATACAGATAATATGTATCTACGGATTAATCCGTAGGTACACATGTTGCCCCTACGGATATATCCGTAGGGGCACAATATCAGCAGTAACTGATATTTCCCCTCTGATCTCAGTGCCAGGGGGTTGGGAGTGCCCCTACGGACATATCCGTAGGGGCCACTACCTCTTCCCTACGGAGTTATCCGTAGGGGTAAAATATCAGGAATCCTGATATTTTGCCCCTACGGAAAAGTACCTACGCATATATCCGTAGGGGGTAGTACATGGACCTACGGTTATATCCGTAGGTACATGTAATATATTAAAAAAACCCGTAAATAATATAAAATCATATACCCTACGGATTACTCCGTAGGGGCAACATGACCTACACATAAATCCGTAGGGGCAAGAAATTGCCCGTAGAGGCAAGTTCAGGGCCTCAACTTGCACCTGCGGTCTTTGCACCTACGGGGTATTTTTTCGCCCCTACGTATATATCCGTAGGGGCAGTGTGTTGTCCCTACGGATAAATCCGTAGGGGCAACCCTTATTTGTAGTAGTGTCTAATATAATGAAAAAACCGTTGAAATTGATTGCAAATTCGGAGTCCGAGATCAAGAGCCCATAACCTCAAGAGTGAATATGCACGGTGCACGCAGTAGGATTTAAATTAATTATTAATTTAAATTCCAAACTTATCTTAAAGCATGTGTGTGTATAAGAATAATGGAGGAAATATGCCATAGGAGGGGATTTCCTCCTATGACGTCGAAAAAGTACGCCTTCCGTCGTGTTTTCCGACGATCGGCACCCATCATCTTCATCATTATCATCAAAGATATGGGTACACCAAATTTCATGTGATTCTACAACCTTTTCACCGTTGAATTAATGAGTTCAAAATTAACGGTTTACCGACAATAGAACTTTTTACATTGCTAAATCAACGATGAAAAGGTTGTAGAATCACATGAAATTTGGCGTATCCACATCTTAGTTGATAACGATGAAGATGGTGGGTCCCAATCGTCGGAAAATACGATGGAGGGCGTACTTTTTTGACGCCATAGGAGGAAATTCCCTCCTATGGCCTCTTTCCTTCGTTATTCTCTCTCTCTCTCTCTCTCTCTATATATATATATATATATATATATATATATATATATATATAGAGAGAGAGAGAGAGAGATAGATAGAGAGAGAGAGATATTTTCCTAATCCTACTATTATTTAGTTGATTAATTAATGCCTATATATATATATATATATTAATAGATTCCTAATCCTACTATTATTTTGTTGATTAATTAATGCCTAGAGGCTGGAATTAAATCAACAGAACTTATAAAATAAGTCTGCTATGCAAAATATATGGGTTGTGCATAATAATCCAGAGGGGATTAATCCACCAAAGAGAGGCTGCCACGGCAAATTAGGAAAATCCAGAGGGTTTTTGGCGGCGGCGGATTAAAGAGGCCGAGAGGATTAGGAAAAATCCAAGAGAGAGGCAGAAAGATTTGTATTGAAGAGATTGTTCTTCGTGGTGAGATCGAGAGGGCAGGAATTATCTTGTATAATTCTTACTCTCGTGAAAGTTCTCGTTGTGAAGGCAGGATTATATGCTAGTTGCACCAAACTTGGATATATGGTTGTGTCTTTTGTGTTGTTGGTGTGCTTATCTATTTGTTTGGTGTGTTGCGATAGCGGTTGGATATATCTTTTTCATTATCTTTGTTTGCACGCGATTCTGCTTATTTGTGCTGTGCCGTACAGTTTGTTCACACGATAGGCTTGTGTGATCCCTTTGTTGTTCACCGCGCCATGTCATAGTAGATTGGGGTACAACAAGTGGTATCAGAGTATCAGGCTCGGTGATTCGACGATCTTGAGAAGATGACGACCACGAACTACAAGATAGAAAAGTTTGACGGTCGTAGTAACTTCGGGTTATGGAAGTTGAAAATGACCGCAGTTTTGAAACAAACAGGGCATTCATAAGATAGTTTTCGTGAGAGATCAGATACCTAAAGGGACCACATATAAAGAGTTGGAGGCGATGGAAAATAAGACGCACGGTTCGTTGCACCTTTACTTATCCGACAAGATGCTTTGCGAGATTATGCAAGGGCCCACAGTAGCAGCTATTTAGAATAGGCTGGAGTCTCTCTACAATAAGAAATATCTCACGAACCGTCTCTATCTCAAGCAGAGATTGTACATCTTGAATATGAAGGAAGGGACTTCTATCAAAGACCACATCGATGGGCTCAATTAGATTGTGACGGACTTACGAAATATGGAGGTGGAGATCAACAATGAAGATCGCGCGATAATTTTGTTAGGTCCACGTTACCTCTCCCGGTTCTTTCGGGGTTGCGGAAACAGTGAAAAACAATTTTTAGGGTTTTGGTAACATGGACTAGAAAACCCGGATCTTTGCTAAACAATACACTAGCAACAACTACGAGCTTTAGCTACTCAGTTAGGGGGTTATACCTTGTCTTGAACTCCTTCTCTTCTTGTTGTTCTCCACCTTGCTTGCTCCTTGTAATAGTTTGTACGACTCCTCCTCGTCGTCTCCTCTTTGTCGAAGATAGATCCACTCGAGGGTTCGAACTTGAGCTCCTACTTCAACCTAGAGGTAACTAAGGTGCTTGGTTTGCTAAACGTAGGACCTTAGAAAGAGTAGAGAGTAGTCTTGGTGTTTTATCTCAAAGGAAAATGGTTCTCAACTCATGAGAGGGATTTTCCTTGAGCTAGAGGAAGAAGGAGAGCAATGGATGAGAGAGAAGATGCAAGTAAGAATGAATCAATTTTACAACCATGCTCTCATATTTTAGAAAATGATAATAATAATAATAATTAACAATTTATGATGGTGAGTTGATGAATGACCATTATCATTTCATTCATTAAATGCTTTTGCAAAGAATAAGAAGCATCTTTGAAAACAAATGATGATGGTCAACAAGTCTACTTTGGTCAACCGGTCAACTAAAGTCAACAAGTCAACAAAAGTCAAGAATTCAACTCAACCATGGCACAATAATTGTTAACTAATATTATTAATTATATTTCCAATTTTCATTAGGGTTTGGAAAAAGACAACAGTCAACTGTGCATACACACCCGTACCGTAACCCTAATGAGAATCCTCTGCCTCTGTCTCAGTCAACTGTGCATACACACCCGCATTCGTGTTCCGAGGAACACGAATACAATGAGATAAAACCAATCCCAAAATATATACTAGGATCTGGCTTAAACCAAAACCCGCTAGTAATAACTGTCCGGACACCAAACGTGCACAAGTGCGCGGATGTGAACGAACCCCGTCGCAAAACCATGCGACCTCTACTCTAGTTTGCCCAAAGGCGAATAACCCTCTGTGTGGGACTCTAAAAACTCGACACTACGCTGGCAGTGGGGTTAACCACAGACCGCAAGCGGCACTAGCTGTACGTAACGGTCCCCAGGTAGATGCCGATAAGAAGACTAATGAGATGAACCCATCTGAACTCCTACTGAGCCTGTATGCGAAAATCTCCGTACAGTCCGATCTGTTCGTCTAAGAGTATCGCATGGCGGGCCTAGGGGGGTGGCAAACGTCAGTCCCCTAATAGCGGTACAAGTCGTGTCGGAGTATAGCCCAAAACACCCTGAGAAACTACTGGTAACACTACCAGCAAATCTCGCTTGCCCTGGCTAGGGACGGCTATATGTAATGGCTCTTCTAGACACAGCGTGATATCAACTCCCAATACCGGGAGAGATGAATCCTGTCTAACCGTCACTGCCTCCAAGTGCTTCGGGACTGCTCCCAACTACTACCTGTTTGCATGACTCAGTAGAGCCGTGGTAGGGTAGTAATCAAAGAACAGTGGGAACACACTCGAGGCGAAGTGGCAGTGTCAAGTCAGCGGACTAAGCTGTACTCATGTCACCTGGGAACTGTTAACTGACGATAGGTATAATACCAACCAACAGTTCCCGACGAGTCCTGTCCAGTGTACTCGTAACCTAACGAGCACCTGCATACTATCTCCAGTAAGACGTACTGATGGCTGTGGGACAGACCATCTCTCCTGCTGGGAAGAGAAGCGTATGCACCAGTCTACTCTGGAGTATCGATGCCCTGTCTCGATAATCCTACGACTAGGGACCAGAATAAGGATGTGCTTATAGACTACCCAGCCCACACGAGTGTGATCGCCATCACAACGCCGGTAGTCAAGCAAAGATCCTAAGGGCTCCATCATTATGTTTTAGCGATATGTTAAAAGAAACATATACACATATTAAGATAGAAACAAACCAAGTACCATACTACTATATCGAGCAAGACTGTCGTAAAACCGTATATATATATATATATCCCAAGCTTCCAAAATGTATTATACAAACTAGTACTATACAGTAATGGCCTCTAGGGCATACATATCTAACAATCTCCCACTTGCACTAAAAGCCAGTAATTGGTGTACCGCATACCCAACGTCTGCACTAGGGCTAGCTGCTGGCGTACCGCATACCCAATAGCTCAAAAGGTCGCTCGAACTGTGTTTGAGGGAGGGCCTTTGTGAATGGATCCGCCGTGTTGTCTTTTGTTTCCACTCTCCGTACCTCGATCTCCTGGCGATCAATGATCTCCCTGATCAGGTGATACCGCCTTAAGACGTGTCTGGATTTCTGATGGGACCTTGGTTCCTTCGCTAAAGCTATAGCCCCATTGTTATCGCAATACAAAGGTATTGGGTCAAAAATGGACGAAACCACCTGAAGTTCACTAATGAACTTCTTCATCCAGACCGCCTCTTTTGCGGCATCGCTTGCAGCAATGTATTCAGCCTCCATCGTCGAGTCTGCGATGGTATCCTGTTTGGAACTCCTCCAACACACCGCCCTTCCGTTGAGGGTAAACACAAAACCCGAGACAGATTTTCTGTCATCTTTGTCACTCTGGAAGCTTGAATCGGTAAAGGGCTCGACCCTGAGGTCTCCATTACCGTAAACCAGGAACATCTCCTTAGTCCTTCTCAGGTACTTGGGAATGTTCTTCACTGCCGTCCAGTGGTCCTCACCTGGGTCTGACTGATACCGGCTCACCACGCTCAGCGCGTAAGCTACATCTGGTCTTGTACATAGCATCGCATACATTATAGATCCTACCGCCGAAGCGTAGGGTATAGTGCTCATGCGAACTCTCTCTTCGTCAGTCTTAGGAGACATCTTCTTGGAGAGGGTAATTCCGTGCAATGCGGGTATGTTACCGCGCTTGGAATCCTCCATACTAAATCTCTTTAGTACGGTCTCTATGTACCTGGACTGCGAAAGTCCCAATAGTCTCTTGGATTTATCTCTGTAGATCTTGATCCCCAGAATGAACGAGGCATCACCCAGGTCCTTCATGGAGAACCGTTGTGACAAAAATAGCTTGACCGATTGTAGCATAGGAATGTCATTTCCTATCAAAAGAATGTCGTCCACGTACAAGACTAGGAACACGACAGTTCGTCCTACAATCTTCTTATAGACACAAGGTTCATCTTCGTTCTTGATGAAATCAAATTCCTTGATTGCCTCATCAAAACAGATGTTCCAGCTCCACGATGCCTGCTTTAATCCATAAATGGATTTAAGCAACTTGCACACCTTCCCGCTGCTCCCACTGTCTACGAAACCTTCTGGCTGATCTATGTAAACGCACTCTTCCAAACAGCCGTTTAGAAAAGCCGTTTTAACGTCTATTTGCCAGATTTCATAGTCATGGAAGGCAGCAATGGCAAGTAGGATCCGAATGGATTTGAGCATAGCCACCGGAGAAAAAGTTTCGTCATAGTCCACACCAGATCTTTGACGAAAACCTTTTGGAACGAGTCTAACCTTATAGGTTTCCACCTGCCCATCTACACCAAGTTTCCTTTTGTAGATCCATTTGCATCCAACGGGTTTTACCCCATGTGGAGTTGTTGGATATATGTATGCCCTAGAGGCCATTATGTGATAGTGGATGTATCTATACATGTATATATATTCAGTTTGCATTCTTGCTCGACATGATAGTATGCTATCTGGTTATTCTTTATCTGACATGTTGATTTGATCATGCTTTTATTCATTCATACATGCTGATAAAGCCCTGAGGATATCGGCTTGACTACTCTGATTATGATGGAGATCATACTAGTGGGACATCTGTAGTCTATAAGCATATCCTGGAACGTCCCTAGTCGTAGGTATATCGAGACGGGGCATCGATATACCAGAGTAGACTAGCGTATATGATACTAGACCCATACGATGGGCGATGGATGTTCCCACATTCATCGATGTTTGACATCAAGATCATATACGGGTGCTCAGTGGTGACTGGGTACACTGGACGGACTCACCGAGAACTCCTATATGGAATTATATCTATCGTCGGATAGCAGTTCTCAGGTGACACTGGTACAGGTTAGTCTGTAGACCCGAGATCGTCATGGAGTCTTGTGTGTTCTCCCACTGTACTTTGATTGCCACCCTACCACGGCTCTACTGAGTCGTGCAAACAGGTGGCCGTTGGGTACAGTCCCGAGACACACGAAGACGATGAGCGATAGGAGGGGTTTCGTCTCTCCCGGTATTGGGAGTTGATGCTGTGCTGTGCCCGACTGGTTATAACAGCAAGTCCCTGGCCAGGGCTGCTGAGATTTGCTGATAAGTGTTATCAGTAGTTTCTCGATCTGTTATAGACCATTCACCGGCATGACTTATTGAGTTATTGGGGTCGACGTGACCATCCCTAGGCTCGATATGCAGCATATCTGACGAAGAGACCGGACTGTACGGTAGTGTTGCCGGATGGCTCGACGGGAGTTGTAGCAGGTTCGCTTGTTTTCTTCTGATCGCTCAATACCCGGGTAGCCGTTACGTTTAGCTGACCGCTTGCGGCTTGGGGGACTTGATATGATCATTACCCTCTGCCGGCGTATTGACGAGTCTTAGAGTCCCACAAAGGAGTTACCCAGTCCAGGCGAAACGTTGTGGTGCGCGTATGCGATATGCGCATGCACCCGATTGAAATGTGCGTATATGATACCGAACATTGATCGGGTGGCCTGCTTTTGGTGGGGTCATATGAGATATGACCGGATTGATAAATTAAGTGTTGATTTATCATCTAACCATTAGTTTTCTCACTTGAAACCTTTCTAGGGTTTGATGGATGTATGCATGCATGCATGTGTTTCTTTCTTCCTTTCTAGTTTCATGCACATGTAGATGTGCATACATGTATACATACATACACCCATCCATCATGGTTGATTGCATATGGAAATGGTGGCAATATAAGACTCACACCATAGATTAAATAATGGATTATTATTTAATTTTGGTTTTAAAGTAAAATGAAAAAGAAAAGGATAATCATTCTTGATTCTACACTCTTCTTCTAACCTAACCTATCTCAACTACCACTAACCTATGGTTATCCTTCTCTTTATCATTTAAAACCCAAGTTAAACTAACTATCCATCATTTAATCATGGTTGAAGTTAAGAAGGAAATAAATATATATAGTGATATATATTTCATTTTCTTCTTAACTCAAGGTTATCTTTTTACACCTCTTGCTAAAATTAGCCACCATCTTCATCCCCCTTCATCTTTTCCTCTCTAGTTTCTTCTAGTGAGTTAAATACAACTAAAGAAAGGTTTTTGAAGTGAGATTCCAAACCACAACATCATTCTACTCAAGTCTAGCCAACTTGATTAGAGTGTTTCCTTCGGTTTTCCAAAGTAGCGAGCTTGGACGGAGTATTCCGTGGTGGATCGTCGTGGACGCAAGGGAACTTCAAGAGGACCTCGATTCAACACCCAAGACACCAAGGAGTCTAGCAAAGGGGAGCTACAAAGGTTGTAGCCTTCAAACCCTAATCTTTACTAGCTTAATGTTTTATAACCCTAATTTTCTAGGATCGATCCCTTTGCATGTTAGATTAGCACCATAAAAATTAAAACTTTGGGTCATGTGATGCTTCAAAACTCTTCATAGGGTGCTAGACTAACCTTACAGGAGCAATATCCAAGGTCCACACTTTATTGGCGTACATAGACTCCATTTCGGATTGCATTGCTTCCTGCCACTTATCAGAGTCCCTACTGATAATGGCCTGCCTGAAACTGGTAGGGTCATCTTCTTCCAAGATGCAATCCTTTCGATCCCCGTCTATGAGAAAACCGTAGTATCTCTCGGGCGGATGAGAAATCCTACCAGATCTACGGAGTGGCTGAGGTTCGTTCGGGGTTATTGAATCCTGAGGTTTTGTCAAATCTTCAGTTTCAGTTTGTGGTCGCTGAATTTCTTCCAATTCTACCGTGCTCCCACTGATTTCTTTTGCAAGAAACTCCGTTTCCAAGAAAACGGCATGCTGAGCAACAAACACCTTCTGTTCCTCGGTGTGGTAGAATAGATATCCATAACCATTCTTTGGATATCCCACAAACTTACATAAAACTGACCGTGCCTTTAGTTTATCTGGTTTATGCGTTTTAACATAAGCCGGACAACCCCATATCTTAAATCTTTTAAGATATGGCCTTTTTCCATTCCATATCTCGAACGGAGTTTTAGGCACTGATTTAGACGGAACATCATTCAATAGATATGCTACTGTCAAAAGCGCATATCCTCAAAATGAAAGAGGTAACTCGGTACTACTCATCATGGAGCGAACCATATCCAATAGGGTACGATTCCTTCTCTCCGATACACCGTTGTGCTGTGGTGTATAAGGAGGAGTAAGCTGAGAGAGAATACCATTCTCTTTTAAGTAATCTCGGAATTCCGTGCTTAAGTACTCCCCTCCTCTATCAGACCGGAGGATCTTGATACTTTTGCCTATCTGGTTCTCTACTTCGTTTCTGAATTCCTTGAATTTCTCAAAAGCTTCAGATTTGTGTTTCATCAGATACACATATCGGAACCTAGAGAGATCGTCAGTAAATGTGATGAAGTACGAGAACCCACCCCTTGCATGTATAGACATTGGACCACATACATCACTATGTATGAGTCCCAAAAGCTCTGTTGCTCTTTCTCCATGTCCGGTGAACGGAGATTTGATCATTTTCCCTTTGAGACAAGATTGACAAGTTTCATAAGATGAAAAATCGAACGTATTCAAGAGTCCATCTTTATGCAACTTACTTAGTCTTTTCTCTCCGATATGACCAAGTCTACAATGCCACAAGTAGGATTCATTCGTATCTGAATTCTTTCTCTTGCGTGTGTTTTGTACATTGAGAACTGTATTCTGATTTAGAACGTAGATACCATTACACAGTGTACCTTCTGCAACTAGTACCTTATGAAGGTAAATGTTCATGATATTTCTATCAAGAACAAAGTTATATCCATCTTTATCGAGTAAAGAAATTGATATGATGTTGCAAACCATGGAAGGTACATAGTAGCAATCGTTCAAAATCATAGCATTGCCATTTGGCAACACTAGATGATATTCACCGACGGCTGCAGCATTAACTTGTGCTCCGTTCGCTACTCTGAGCGACATATCACCAGGTACAACTTTCCTACCTTTTCTCAGTCCCTGCAATAAATTACAGATATGAGATCCTGATCCGGTATCAAGTACCCAGGAGGTAGGACTGACCGTAAAGCAGTTCTCAATTACAAGAACACCTGAAGTAGATGCAAAACCATGCTTCTTCTTCAACTGGGTATCCTTGGAATCCATACAATCCTCTTTCCCTTGCTCAAACTTATGACTGTTGTCACAAGTTAGAGCCGAACCAACGTTCCCCAGCCCCGAATAAGAATTCGGATCGGTCAAGCGATACATTTTATTATCTTGATTAGGGCGTGAAATGGTTGCTATCTGGAGAGAGAGAAAAGAAACACTCAGCGTACGCTCTTGCAAGATTAGATTGGTTTATTAGTTTATCTAACCAGGATGGCTCCCACTGTTTCCTCAAATTCTTCTTCAAACCCTAAAAGAAGAACTAGTCAGGATTAATCGCACGTCACAATACTTGCTTAACCTTTCAGCCAGGCTGGTGTTGGTACTTCGAGGGAGGTTTTCCAACGCTTTCGTGAAGTTCCTTAATTAAATAACCTCTTTTCCCTAGAGGCGTAGCCCCGCTAACACCGTTCTAGACACCTACTTAGTTTATAGCATTGATTGTTAAGTGAAATAATCTCCCGAGAGTAATCCAACTCATCAGTGGGATCGGGATCCAACTATCATTGTGTGATGACCTAGATGGAATCCACTCTAGTCATCACACTCCAGAAGGTATGCTAAATTTGCAAGTTTCAGTTTCTTTAGAAACCCCCGATGTGGTTTTTGCCTCTAACGGTTTATGACCTTGACTAGGTCAACAAACCATAAACCGTTAGTCAAGTTCTATCCGTCATTATCCTGATTGCATTAGACCCACCCGTACGTGCCCTTGACTAGGTCAACAAGGCCGCACGACTGTCCTAACCAATCCCATTTGCAATGCACAGAAAAATATTATCCAGCTACCGTTCACTACGCCTTGACTAAGTCAACAAATGCAACACGAATACTAAATAATACCAATCCGAAATGACGGAGGGCTACGGCTGGGTTTTTGGCGAAAAACCCGTTAACGTAATGAATTTGATATCGTTGAAGGAACATGATTGCCTTTTTGAAAATATAGTGGCGAAAACTTTTGCTAAAGAGGTCACTCCCTGTGAAGGGATCTCGGCTCTTTCCTCGTCGAATGAGGTGCAGGATATTCTAAACTGAATACCTCGATGCAAAGCAAGAATAATCGACTATAGTGAAGTTATTACCCTGACGCAAACTTTTATCCAAGGGGTCACTCCCGATGAAGGGATCTCAGCCCTTGCCTCGTCGAATGAGGTGCTGGGCATTCAAAACCGAATACCTCTGTGCAAAACAAAAGTGAACGTCCTTACAATAACAGATTTTTGAAAATTTGTTCCAACGTCTTTTAGGTTTATTTTCTTGCATTAATTTAATGCGTCCCATTAATTAATCCTACCATTGTAGAAAACAACGAAAATATGACGTACGCTTATGCCATCCGCATTCGCCACGGGGTCCCGTCATCACCCGTTAGGTTACTTAACTAACGATAGAGCGGGGGCTGGACTAGCGCGGATGCAAAACATAAGCAACGCCTAAATAGATATCATATATAGATATATACACATTCGTCAAATGCAATGATAGCCATTCCAGATCACAGATGAACACATTGGATATACTAGGAATCTGCATTCCGTTCGAGCCTGCAATGAAAGACAGATTACACGGCCGCGATGAATAGCTAAATACCCCAACCTAGACCCTTACGGGTGCGGCAAACTACCCGCCAAGCACCTGAAGCGAAGCAACCTCCCTCAACAACGTGAGTAGGCCACTCGGCACTTTGAGATACCCGGTAGTTTGTGCACCCCACCTTGGGTCTATCCTAGGAGCAGAAACAGTAAAAAGAAATTATACAATGGCGGCTACAACCTCATCCCGGATGTGCGGCCATACAAATAATATTACATCAATTTACATATTACATGAATTGAAAGATAAAGAAAAACTCTCATCTCACAACCCCCGGCTATTCATCCGCGACGATCCAACGAATTCATATACACAAACCATCAACATTACATATCACAGATATGTATAACCCCCACTAATCGACGTATAGCGATTAGCAGACGTTCAATACATATATCACATTACAGATATAACCCATTAGCCAAAGTTTACAGAAATTCGATCAAAATACGGACTTGTAACCACCCCAAAAACAAATTTTGTTCTCTGGAAATTCTGGACAGAAACAAACCATCCTAAAAATCACAAAACACCAATATAAGAACACTGCAAGAAGTTTGACCCACGGCCGAGTTAACTCGGCCGCGGATCCGCGGCAAGAGCATGCTCTTGCCGCGGTTCCGCGGCGTGTTAACCGACTCACTGGACCAAATTTCTTCTGTGTTCTATAAAAACCCTGAGCCGATTTTTAGTATGTGATTTATTATTTTTTGAACAGATCTAAAAATCGGCAGAAAGTTAGCTTTTTCGGCGTGTTTTGCGGTTTTTTGTCCGATCGAAATTCTAGATACTTTGCTAATATACTAGTGTGCGTTTAGATAGGCTCTGATACCACTGTTAGGCCCACGTTACCTCTCCCGGTTCTTTCGGGGTTGCGGAAACGGTGAAAAACAATTTTTAGGGTTTTGGTAACATGGACTAGAAAACCCGGATCTTTGCTAAACAATACACTAGCAACAACTACGAGCTTTAGCTACTCGGTTAGGGGGTTATACCTTGTCTTGAACTCCTTCTCTTCTTGTTGTTCTCCACTTTGCTTGCTCCTTGTAATAGTTTGTACGGCTCCTCCTCGTCGTCTCCTCTTTGTCGAAGATAGATCCACCCGAGGGTTCGAACTTGAGCTCCTACCTCAACCTAGAGGTAACTAAGGTGCTTGGTTTGCTAAACCTAGAACCATAGAAAGAGTAGAGAGTAGTCTTGGTGTTTTATCTCAAAGGAAAATGGTTCTCAACTCATGAGAGGGATTTTCCTTGAGCTAGAGGAAGAAGGAGAGCAATGGATGAGAGAGAAGATGCAAGTAAGAATGAATCAATTTTACAACCATGCTCTCATATTTTAGAAAATGATGATAATAATAATAAACAATTTGTGATGGTGAGTTGATGAATGACCATTATCATTTCATTCATTAAATGCTTTTGCAAAGAATAAGAAGCATCTTTGAAAACAAATGATGATGGTCAACAAGTCTGCTCTGGTCAACCGGTCAACTAAAGTCAACAAGTCAACAAAAGTCAAGAATTCAACTCAACCATGGCACAATAATTGTTAACTAATATTATTAATCATATTTCCTATTCTCATTAGGGTTTGGAAAAAGACAACAGTCAACTGTGCATACACACCCGTACCATAACCCTAATGAGAATCCTCTGCCTCTGTCTCAGTCAACTGTGCATACACACCCGCATTCGTGTTCCGAGGAACACGAATACATTGAGATAAAACCAATCCCAAAACATATACTAGGATCTGGCTTAAACCAAAGCCCGCTAGTAATAACTGTCCAGACACCAAACGTGCACAAGTGCACGGATGTGAACGAACCCTGTCGCAAAACCATGCGACCTCTACTCTGTTTTGTCCAAAGGTGAATAACTCTCTATGTGGGACTCTAAAGACTAGACACTACGCTGGCAGTGGGGTTAACCACAGACCGCAAGCGACACTAGCTGTATGTAACGGTCCCCAGGTAGATCCCGATAAGAAGACTGATGAGGTGAACCCATCCGAACTCCTACTGAGTCTGTATGTGACAATCTCCGTACAGTCCGGTCTGTTCGTCTAAGAGTATCGCATGGCGGGCCTAAAGGGGTAGCAAACGTCAGTCCCCTAATAGCGGTACAAGTCGTGTCGGAGTATAGCCTAAAACACCCTGAGAAACTACTGGTAACACTACCAACAAATCTTGCTTGCCATGGCCAGGGACGACTATGTGTAATGGCTCTCCTAGACACAGCGCGATATCAACTCCCAATACCGGGAGAGACGAATCCTGTCTAACCGTCACTGCCTCCAAGTGCTTCGGGACTGCTCCCAACTACTACCTATTTGCACGACTCAGTAGAGCCGTGGTAGGGTAGTAATCAAAGAACAGTGGGAACACACTCGAGGCGAAGTGGCAGTGTCAAGTCAACGGACTAAGCTGTACTCATGTCACCTGGGAACTGTTAACTGACGATAGGTATAATACCAACCAACAGTTCCCGACGAGTCCTGTCCAGTGTACTCGTAACCTAACAAGCACCTGCATACTATCTCCAGTATGACGTACTGATGGCTGTGGGACAGACCATCTCCCCTGCTAGGAAGAGAAGCGTATGCACCAGTCTACTCTGGAGTATCGATGCCCTGTCTCGATAATCCTACGACTAGGGACCAGAATAAGGATTTGCTTATAGACTACCCAGCCCCCACGAGTGTGATCGCCATCACAACGCCGGTAGTCAAGCAAAGATCCTAAAGGCTCCATCAATATGTTTTAGCGATATGTTAAAAGAAATATATACACATATTAAGATAGAAACAAACCAAGTAGCATACTACTATATCGAGCAAGACTGTCGTAAAACCGTATATATATATATATATATATATCCCAAGCTTCCAAAATGTATTATACAAACTAGTACTATACAATAATGGCCTCTAGGGCATACATATCTAACAAATTTTATTATGCTCTTTCACCACTAAGTTCGGGCAGTTTGTCAAATCTATGATGTATGGTCAAGATAAGTTATGTTTGGAAGATATCAAGACAGATTTGCATAGTGGGGCGTTGAGAGATAAGACGGTCGGTGACAGAACAAGTTTGGGCGACGCGATATTTGCTAGAGGCCGCTTGGTGAAGCGGTCGGATGATAGTTCTAAGGAGTCGAGAAACCAGGTGAATGACAAGTGCAGACATTGTAAAAAAAGAGGACATTGGAAGATGGATTTTCTGAAGTTAAAAGAGGAAGGTAAGCAAATTTCTTCTAGTACTGTAGTGGCAGAGGAAGATTCAGATCAGGGCAATGATTGTTCGGTTCTATTGGTATTTGCGATTTCAAACATACATGATTCTTGGATGGTGGATTCGGGGAGCTCATTCCATGTGACTCTGTATCGGAGTTGGTTTGCTACATATCGTTCAATTGTTGGATGCTTTGTCTTTATGGGGAATGACTTGTCGAGCAAAGTTGTTGGATGGGCATAGTTCGGATTTACATGCATGAAGGGATATTTCGGACATTGACAGGTGTCAGAACGTGCCGGATTTGAGGGGGAGCTTGAATTTTTTAGGAGCTTTGGGCGGGATCGGTTACAAGTGCGTGGTTGATAGAGATTCCATGAGGATTTCCAAGGGTGCTTTGATTGTCATGAAGGAGAAGAAGATGGGGAATCTATATTTTTTTCGGGGACGGACAGTTGTAGGATATGTTGTCGAAGCTTCTACCAACTCAGATGTTCATATTTGGTCAGGATGTGGCATCCACGATTGGGTCATATTAGTTACACGAGTTTGGAGGTGTCTCAAAAGAGGTAGATACTTGGAGGTGGAGAGTTCGACAAGATAGATTTCCGTAAGGACTGTGAGACAAAGATACAAGTGGTTCCGACACCAGATTGTTCTCGAGGTAGAGCCGAGCATTATGTTTCTTTCATGGACAACTTTTCGAGAAAATTATAGGTGTACGTTCTCAAACCCGAAGCCGAGAATTTTCAAAAGTTCAGAACGGCCCGTGTTGGATTTGTAGCTCGGGAAGCGCGTAGAGGTTTTTTTGTCCAATTTAGACGGAGGGTTCGTTTCACAGGGATTCGCAGGATTATGCTGGCCAGAAAGGATCAGGCATCAATACACCGCGTTGATAGATTCTCGGTCAGATTGCATTGCAGGGCTGATGGTTCTAGCAGTTAGGAAGAACAAGACTTTACGGCTTAGGATGGTTTTCCAAGAGAGTTTCGGGCTAGAGCCCAATCTACTAAGTAACGACTCTAAATTTTCTGTACAAAATTTTTTCTTCTTAAAGTACAGGAAGAAGTTTGCAAGCCTGAGCACAATTTAAAAGTTATTCTTGTTTAAGAACAGTAAGAAAGCACTTGTACCTCATTGGTAAAGTCTTGCACTGCTGTGACATAGCCCTCGTGTTCGAATTCTATCAGCCACATATTATTTTTTCCTGATTTTTCTTTTAAAATTTTTGGAAGCTCAAAAGTTTACACGTGTACTGCACACAAAAATGAACAGTCAGAAAAAACAAACATGTGTAAAATGTTGTGTACACAGCCTTGGACACATGGCAATCATCCACCGGCCCGCACCCATAATTGGACCGGCGAGATTCACCAAGGAGCCGGCGCTGACGGTCAGCCGTTGGTAAAAAGCCCCCGTGTTTTGCCCACAAAATCTTTGGCCTACCCCCATTACACCTGCACCGTTTGATTTCTCTGAATTTAAATAGAGACTTCAATTTCATCTTTAAATCAAATTTAAATGCATTTTAATTTATTCTTTCAATTCCAAAACCTTAATTTCACACTATAAATACAATCTCATACCCTAGCCTTTTCTCATTCTGAAATCTCTAGCCAAAATTATCAAATTTTTCTAAGTACAAGTGGAGTAGAAGTGGAGTTAGCCCAAGACCAATTTCCGGCGAGAAATCGAACAAGTTCCGGCGATCCCGCGATACCGCAACGATTAAGCTGTCTTCTTCTACCTCTTTCCTATCCTTCTAGCTAGTAAATCCCACCTCATTTTTCTCTTTCCACATAAAAAGTTCTCTTTTTCAAAATATGTCGGTAAGTGGAGTTAACATCGACTTTTGATTCTAAAACCTTGAAATTACACTTTTTCTTAATCATTGCTCATTCATATTCTTCACATATGTTTATAACCATAAAACTAATAATTAGAAACAACGTTCACCCTAAATCGTCATATTAAATAACTTTAAATTGAGTTTTATATTTAAATACCATGAACTTTGTATCTACCATATTTTATTACTTTCCTTAATCATACCTCTACCCTTCACATACAAATATGTTTACATAGCACGATACTCTTGGAAACATATTTTTGTGGCAATACAATATTTTATTAAAATACCATCGACTATAAAAACCCGGTTTTCTTTTTAATTGTATTATTAAATTCTTTGCAATTATGCCTCCACAACCCATTTTGGGGAATCCGCTATTGGATGGTGCGGATTATCGCACATCATTAGGCTTGTAGAGCGAGATGCAGACCTCCTCAAGGAGCATTCGGTCTCGAAAGATTTTTAATACGATTTTTAAGAAAAATGAGATTTTCTAATTAATAATAAAATTAATTTTTAATATTATATATAAATATTATCAAACCACATATTTTCAAGATATAATAAAATTCCATGTTTTCTAAAATGATAAAAGAATGACAAGTTTCACCAAAATACCCTCAAGTTATTCAAAAGACAAGTTTTACACTAAAATATCTTGAACTATTCAAGCTATATAAATATTCACTAATATACCCCACTCTTTAAAATTCACATCCATGAAAATCCTAAAGAACATAAATAATTATTCGAGATTTATTTTGAAAGTATATAAAATATTTTTCATAAAATCCCTTCGAGTTATATAAAATTACATTAAGAACCTTAGTAAGTATATGTTTAAGCGGGATCGATTCTCTTGAGCCTCAGGGAGCCGAAGAATGTGAGTGCTTTCCTATTTAAGGTAGAAAAACTTAACGGAGTTATCAATGGTAATTGTCTTGGAAAAAGACACAAATCCTGTCGTCCATATGCAGCAGTTACCGATAACACCCGAATATAATTCAGAATCCAAATTTGTTTTAAAGTGTCTGACTCAATCTGAGTCTAAGTCTAATATGAATCCAATTCAAATATGAATCCAATATACCAAACATATATACTTGAACCTGAACTTGAATATCAGAACAAGATCAACATGCAAACATTACTTGACTTGACCGAACCATGGTTATATCTTGACTTGACTACCTGACTACTTGATACATCCTGAACCTGATTATATGAACAATTTGTATCCATGGTCTCGACAAGTCTGATAACTACAATCAATACAATATACATTACGGGGTAGACTGGTATGGAATGTATTAGAAGTGGAACGAGATGGTCACTAAAAGACACCTACCTGAACATCCTGTGCCGTTGTCCTGTGGGTTTTGACGGGGCCTTGTACTACGAGTTACCATAGTTCACGGAGGAAGCTAGACTCCTCTCGTATACACTGATACCTTTTGTACCAAGCTACAAACAACTACGTTGGTATAACAAACATATACCTGTACAAATTACTAGTCATATACTCTCTACTTTGTCATATTCTATTCTATTCTACTCTTACTTTTAGGACTTACCGAGCGCTAGTTCGCTGACAACATTCCTTCTCTTTTTTCTTTGGAATGTTCTTCAGGAGGATCCGACTCTAAGGAGATCGAGCCCAGCCAGGACGACTTGAACCAGTTCACAGAGCAGCCAGACTTCTAGCTTTTACTTGTACTTATTTCAGTTCATATGCCACTATTTAGGCATTGCTTTCTATCAATGTGCATTTCCTTTTCAAATCAGTTGTAATGTAAAGAATGAAAGTTAATAAAAAGTTGATGTTCATATTATATCTCTTGTTATACTTGTGCATTTATTTATATTGCTTATTTACGTTCAACGTGTTTACTTATGAGTAAATACGTCGCGTGCCTTCCACGTCCACTTCCTCGTACACTGGGAAGTGGGGCATGACAGGTTTTATTGGCGGCCCATGCAGGTCAGTTCTGCATGAAATCCTAAGCAATATATATCACAAGAATTATAAGAATCAGCAATTATACATTCTTTACATTTCAAATTTCTTGAATATATCCTAACCTTTCCTTTTCTAGCAAGGTCATGGATTCTCCTAACAACATGAGTACCAACGTTAATGGAAACACTCCACCACCCACTCTACCACCATGACCTACTGTTGCAGCTCCCATCAACGAGCATACGGTACTGCTTGAGGTGATAAAGAGTCTCTTGGAGGGTCAGTAGCAGCAGACTGCTATCCTCTTGTACCGCCCAGAAGTTGAGGCACCCGGAGTCAAGCAATTCCGGGTTTTGCATCCGAAATATTTCTCTGGGAAAGTGAGCCTACTAGAGGCAGAGGAATGGGCTCAGTCTATATAGGATGACCTAGCAGTAATACAAGTGCTAGAGATTACTTGGGTGAGAGTTGCAAAGCTGCAACTAACTGACAACGCCAGAGTCTGGTGGAAGGCTGAAGAAAGCCGACTCGCCCAACCGATTGAATGGAAGACATTTCGCGATATGTTCGACGCGAAATATTTCCCTGAGACCGCCCGTTTCGACATGGAACAACAGTTCATCCACTTACAGCAAGGTTCAATATGGAACAAATCTGTGGATGAATACGATACTGAGTTTACCATGCTTAGCAAGTTCGCGGCACACCTTATCCCGACTGCTGAGATCAGGGCACGGAGATTTCAGCAAGGGTTGGACCCGGAGATCCAAGCTGCACTAGCTACAGGGAGTTTTCCAACCCATAATCTTGCACTGAAGGTTGCCCGACGCTATGAGACAGTAGTGAAGAAGAAGGGCAGACCTCAGACTGCCGGTGTGTAACGCCCTGCCACTCAGATGGCAGGAGAAGCCTTTTCCATGCCTACCTTTGCACCCAGGAGACCGGAAGTAACATTTAGTCGACCAAGTCCAGACTTTTGCTTCTACTGCAAGAGGAATGGACACCTGGTGAAAAACTGAAAGCATGCAAACGGCCTGTTCTTTGTTTGTGGAGCATCCACTCACGACATTGGAGCATGTCCTCATAGACGCAACCCGATTCCAGCACACAAACCGGCTATTACTTTTCCGCAGTGGCCAGCTATTCAGGATGCTACACCTCGTCTTGCCCTACCTTCTCCACCTCCTCGTGGACCTCCTGCACAGCCTCCTCGTCAGTTCCATCAGGCAATGAGGAACATGCCTCAAGGGCAGATAAACATACCATAAGGACGGATGAATGTGCCTCCAGCTAGGAGGAATGTACCCCGGTGTCAGACTTTCACTTTAGCGACCGTAGAAGTCGAATCTATAGGTCAAGGTAACACCGGTAATCCTTTTTTCAAAACCCTTGCATCCTTTCATTCTTTCAAATATTATTTTTATGCACTTTCTGTAGTTCTTTCACCACCGCTGTCATCAAATTTTCTTGAATCTGTTACAACTTCCTTCTATAAATTTCGAGGATGAAATTTTTATAAGGAGGATAGAATGTAACGATTCTAAATTTTCTGTACAGAATTTTTTCTTTTTAAAGTACAGAAAGGAGTTTGCAAGCTTGAGCACAATTTAAAAGTTATTCTTATTTAAGAACAACAAGAAAGAACTTGTAGCTCATTGGTAAAGCCTTGCACTATTGTGACATAGCTCCTGTGTTTGAATCTCATCAGCCACATATTATTTTTTCCTGATTTTTCTTTTAAACTTTTTGGAAGCCCAAAAGTTTACACGTGCATTGCACAAAAAAATGAACAGTTAGGAAAAACAAACATGTGTAAAATGTTGTGTACACAGCCTTGGACACGTGGCAATCATCTACCGGCCCGCACCCACAATTGGACCGGCGAGATTCACTAAGGAGCCGGTGCATGTGGTCATCTGTAAGTGAAAAGCCCCTGTGTTTTGCCCACAAAACCATTGGCCTACCCCCATTACCTCTGCACTGTTTGATTTCTTTGAATTTAAATAGAGACTTCAATTTCATCTTTGAATCCAATTTAAATGCATTTTAATTCATTCTTTCAATTCCAAAACTCTAATTTCACACTATAAATACAACCCCATACCCTAGCCTTTTCTCGTTCCGAAATCTCTAGCCAAAATTATCAAATTTTTCTAAGTACAAGTGGAGTTAGCCCAAGACCAACTTCCGGCGACCCCGCGATGCCGCAACGATCAAGCTATCTTCTTCTACCTCTTTCCTACCCTTCTAGCTAGTATGTCCCACCTCATTCTTCTCTTTCTATATAAAAAGTTCTCTTTTTCAAAACATGTCAGTAAGTGGAGTTAACACCGACCTTTGATTCTAAAACCTTGAAATTACACTTTTTCTTAATCATTACTCATCTATATTCTTAACATATGTTTATAACCATAAAGCTAATAATTAGAAACAACTTTCACCCTAAAACATCATGTTAAATAATTTTAAATTGAGTTTTACATTTAAATAGCATGAACTTTTTATCTACTATATTTTATTAGTTTGCTTAATCATACCTCTAGAAAACTTCACGGGGTAATGACTTACCCTTCACATACACACATGTTTACATAGCACGATACTCTTGGAAACATATTTTGTGGCAATACAATATTTCATTAAAATACCATTGACTATAAAAACCCGGTTTTCTTTTTAATTATATTATTAAATTCTTTGCGATTATGCCTCTACAACCCATTTTGGGGAATCCGCTATTGGATGGTGCGGATTATCGCACATCCTTGGGCTAGTAGAGCGAGATGTAGACCTCCTTACGGAGCATTCGGTCTCGAAAGATTTTTAATACGATTTTTAAGAAAAACGAGATTTTCTAATTAATAATAAAATTAATTTTTAATATTATATATAAATATTATCAAACCACATATTTTCAAGATATAATAAAATTCCATATTTTCTAAAAAGATAAAAGAATGACAAGTTTCACTAAAATACCCTCAAGTTATCCAAAAGACAAGTTTTACACTAAAATATCTTGAACTATTCAAGCTATGTAAATATTCACTAATATACCTCACTCTTTAAAAGTCACATCCATGAACATAAATAATTACTCGAGATTTATTTTGAAAGTATATAAAATATTTTTCATAAACCCCTTCGAGTTATATAAAGTTACATAAAGAACCTTAGTAAGTATAGGTTTAAGCGGGATCGATTCTCTTGAGCCTCAGGGAGCCGGAGAAAGTGAGTGCTTGCCTATTTAAGGTAGAAAATCTTAACGGAGTTATCAATGGTAATTATCTTGGAAAAAGACACAAATCCTGCCGTCCATATGCAGCAGTTGCCGATAACACCCGAATGTAATTCAGGATCCAAATCTGTTTTAAAGTGTCTGACTCAATTTGAGTCTAAGTCTAATCTGAATCCAATTCAAATATGAATCCAATAAACCAAACATATATACTTGAACCTGAACCTGAATATCAGAACAAGATCAACATGCAAACATGACTTGACTTGACCGAACCATAGTTATATCTTGACTTGACTACCTGACTACTTGATACATTCTGAACCTGATTACATGAACAATTTGTATCCATGGTCTCGGCAAGTCTGATAACTACAATCACTAAAATATACATTACGGGGTTTAACGGGGTAGATTGGTACGGAATGTATTAGAAGTGAAACGAGATGGTCACTAAAAGACACCTACCTGAATGTCCTGTGCCGTTGTCCCGTGGGTTTTGAGGCGGCCTTGTACTACGGGTTACCATAGTCCACGGAGCAAGTTGGACTCCTCTCGTACACTGATACCTTCTGTACCAAGCTATAAACAACTACGTTAGTATAACAAACATATACCTATACAAAATACTAGTCATATACTCTCTACTTGTCCTATTCTATTCTACTCTTACTTTTGGGACTTATTGATTGCCAGTTCGCTGACGATATTCCTTCTCTTTCTTTCTTTGGAATATTCGTCAGGAAGATCTGACTCTCAGGAGATCGAGCCCAGCCAGGATGACTTGGATGAGTTCACAGAGCAACCAGACTTCTAACTTTTACTTGTACTTATTTCAGTTCATATGCCTGTAAGTCAATGTCGCGCACCTCACGTGTTCGCGGGGAGGCGGAATTTGCAAAAAATGATTTTTACGGGCTTTGCAACACCGACTAGAACTAAGGATCAATCATAAACCCAAGCTAGCAAACTATATGAGGTTTAACTACTCGGAAAGAATGTTATACCTCATGATACAAGTCCTTCGGGTCTTCTTCGCTGTCCTCCTCGTCATCATAGGCTCCGAGGATCGATCCGGATCGTAGCTTCCTCGTCAGCTTTCTCGAGTCAAAGAAGATCCACCCGATAGTCTATAGTCCGAGCTCCAACCTCAAATCTAAGGTAACTAGAGCAACTAGTTTGCTAAACAAGATGACCTAAGTGATGTAGAGAATGAAGATAGATTTATTTGTCTCTTGGAACCCTAGTTTACTCAACTCATGAGACCTTAAGGGTTGAAAGTTGAGAGGAAGAAGAAGAGAGTTAACTTGATAAAAGAGAAATGGTTTTGATAATGATAAAAAATAAGATGGCTCACTTGATATGACTACAAGCATGGCAAGAAAATATCTCACCCAAAATATCTAGTGCCACAAAATATCTCACAAGAAATATCTAAGTCACAGAGTCAAACCAAATCAAGTGGTCAAACCAAATCAAGTAGTCAAAACAAGTAGCCATGCCACAATTATCATTTATAAAAAATAACAAATACTTTTCTCTATCTCATAATTGTTTTAATCAAGTCAATGGTCAAAATCCTAATGGGGTGTCTCCTTCTATAACAATCTTGAGTAATTACAAGAATGCCACTCTCATCCGTATATATATACCCGCATCCGTGTTTTGAGAAACACGAATATAAAGAGACGAAACTGATCCATAAATATTATACTAGGATCCGGTTTAAACCAAAACTCGCTAGTATTATACGCCCAAACATCATACGCGCACAAGTGCACGTACGTGATCGAAGCCCTATCGTAAAACCATACGACCTCTACATCTTTCGCCCGATGCAGGGAAACTCTCTGTGTGGGACTCTAAAGACTCGACAGTACGCTGACAGTGGGTTTAATCACAAGCCGCAAGCGGTACTAGCTGCATGTAACGACTATCCATGTATCTGTCGATAAGAAGGCCGATGAGGAAACCCATCCAAACTCCTACTGAGCCTGAATGTGACAATCTCCGTACAGTCCGGTCTGTTCATCTAAGTGTATCGCATATCGGGCCTAGGGGCAGTAATCATCAGACCCCTAATAGCGCAATAAGTCGTGCCGGAGTGTAACCCAAAATACCCTGAGAAACTACTGGAATACCTACTAGGAAATCGCTTGCCCTGGCCAGGGACCTTGTGTAATGGCTGTCTAAACACAGCGCGATATCAACCCCTAATACCAGGAGAGACGAATCCTATCTAACTGCCACTGCCTCCAAGTGCTTCGGGACTACACCCAACTACTACCTGTTTGCACGACTCCTTTGAGACGTAGTAAGGTAGTAATCAAAGTACAGTGGGAACACACTCGAGGCGAAGTAGCAGTGTCAAGTCGACGGACTAAGCTGTACTCATGTCACCTGGGAACTGCTACCCGACGATAGGTATAATACCCACCAGCAGTCCCCGACGAGTCCTGTACAGTGTACTCATAACCTAATGAGCACCGGCATACTATCTCCAGTACGACGTACTAATGGTTGTGGGACAGACCATCTCCCCTGCTGGGATGAGAAACGTATACACTAGTCTACTCTGGAGTATCGATACCCCATCTCGATAGTCCTATGACTAGGGACCTGTATAAGGATGTGCTTATAGATTACCCAGCCCCCACTAGTGTGACTGCCATTACAACTCTGGTAATCAAGCAAAGATCCTAAGGGCTCTACCAATATGTATAAGCGATATGCTAAAAGAAACACATGCACATATTGAGGTAGAAACAAACCAAGTAGTATACTACCATTTTGAGCAAGACTGTCAATACAACTGTGAATATCCCAAGCTTCCATTAAGTAATATACAAACCAGTATGATACAATAATGGCCTCTAGGGCATATAGACTAACAATCTCCCACTTGCACTAGGGTCATGTATTGGCATATCACAGACCTATCATCTCGATTAGCCTCTCGAACTGTGTCTGAGGGATGGCCTTTGTGAGTGGATCTGCAGTGTTATTCTCCGTATCTACTCTCCTCACCTCGATCTCCCGGCGATCAATGATCTCTCTGATCAGGTGGTAACGCCTCAAAATGTGTCTGGACTTTTGATAGGACCTGAGTTCCTTCGCTAAGGCTATAGCACCGTTGTTGTCGCAATACAGAGGTATTGGATCTACAATGGTTGGAACCACCTGAAGTTCTGTTAGGAACTTCCTCATCCAGACTGCTTACTTCGCGGCATCACAAACAGCTATGTACTCCGCTTCCATCGTCGAGTCAGCAAAGGTATCCTGTTTAGAGCTCTTCCAACAGACCGTCCCTCCATTGAGGGTAAAGATATAACCCGACATGGACTTGGAGTCATCCTTGTCACTCTGGAAGCTGGAGTCAGCAAAGGCCTCGATCTGGAGGTCTTTTCTGCCATACACCAAGAACATCTCCTTAGTCCTTCTCAGGTACTTGAGAATGTTCTTTACTACTATCCAGTGCTTCTCCCCTAGGTCTGACTGATACCGGCTTACCACGCTAATTCCGTGACAAGCCGGTAGATTACTGTGCTTTGAATCTTCCATACTAAATCTTTTTAGTATGGTGTCGATGTACCTGGACTGCGAAAGTCCCAACATGCTCATAGATTTATCACGATAGATCTGGATCCCCAGAATATAGAAGGCATCACCCAGGTCTTTCATGGAGAATCTCTGTGACAAGAATCCTTTGACTGATTGTAGCATAGGAATGCCATTTCCTAATAAGAGAATGTCATCCACATACAAGACGATGAATGTTAGTTATATGTATGCCTTAGAGACCATTATTATACATATGATGTATATTATAGTGGATGCTTGAACATACATAGGGAATACTTTCTTGCTCGACATGATAGTATGCTATCTGGTTACTCTTTATCTTAACATGTACACTGATTGTCTCTTTGTTACATGTTGATAAAGCCCTTAGGATGTTTACTTGACTACCTGGATTATGATGCGGATCATACTAGTGGGATAATTGTAGTCCGTGAGTACATCCTTTAATGTCCCCAGTCGTGGGTGTATCGAGACGGGGCATCGATATACCAGAGTAGACTAGCGTATACCTTCTCGACCCATGTAAATGGGCGATGGATGATCCCATATTCATTGGTGTTTGACATCAGAGATGATATACGGGTGCTCAGTGGAGACTGGGTACACTGGAAGGACTCGCCGAGAACTCCTGGATGGTATTATACCTCACGTCAGATGGCAGTTCTCTGGTGACCTTGGTACAGGTTAGTCTGTCGACCCGAGATCGTCATAGAGTCTTGTGTGATTCCCACTGTGCTTTGATTTCCACCTTACCATGTTCAAAAGAACGTGCAAAACGGTGGATTTTGGGTACAGTCCCGAGTCACATGGAGGTAATGAGCGATAGGAAGGGATTTTGTCTCTCTCGGTATTAGGGATTGATGTTGCGCTGTGCTCGATTGGCTATAATAGGAAGTCCCTGGCCATGGCCGTTTATGAGATTTACTGGTAAGTGTTATCAGTCGTTTCTCGACCTGTTATGAGCCTCACATCGGCATAACTTATCAAGCTATTGGGGTCTGACGTTTACCACCCCCAGGCGAGATATGCGACATATCAGACGAAGAGACCGGACTGTACGGTAGTGATACTGATTGGATTCATAGGAGTATGAGTAGGCTTGCTTGTTGATCTTCTGATCGCTCAATACCCGGATGGCCGTTACGTTTAGCAGACCGCTTGCAGCTTGTGGGTGTTTGATATGATCATCATCTACTGCCGGCGTATTGACGAGTCTTTAGAGTCCTACACAGAGGTTTCCTGGTTCATGTGAAATGAAGTAGGAGAACATATGTGATATGTGCAGGACCGAGATTAATACGCGTATGTGATACCATATTCTATTCTCGCGATATGTGATATCGGTCGGTTATATGTGATATAACCGGGTTATCGGATCAAGTGTTGATTCGATAAATTGTTACATTTGATATTAGTCAGTTGTATGCGATATAGCCGGATTATTAAATCAAGTATTGATTTGATAATTTAATGTATAATTATATATTTGATATATTAACTTACATTAGCTAATATTAGATCACTTAAGAATTCTTTTTCTTACTAGTGTACACTGTAAGTCCACGGTAGCGCCCCGGCTGTCTAACAGACGCCAAATGCGGAACAAAAACTTTTTACAAACTGGCGCTATCGCGTACCGTAACCCGGATCTGCCATTAAAGCTAAACTAACAAATTACAAATGGGTAGAAACGTTATACCGAATGATCCGAGTCCTTCGGTCTTCAACCATCATCCCACGCTTTGTTGCGGCTGCTCCGATCTCCTGAATCTCCAGTCTCGTCGTCCAGGTGGCACCACGTCGACGGATCTTTAAACGGGCTCCCGTCTCTGAACCGAGGCAACTCGATCGTCAAGTTTGCTAAAAGAGACGACCAAGATGAAGTAGAGAATGAGTAGAACACTTTGTCTCGTTACGTCCAAGGCTATGGACGAACGGTTAATGAAGTTGCCATTTGAATCGGGTGAAATGAGAATTGTCTATTCTAATTTCCATGAATCCAAAACTATTATAATCTTTTTACCAAATGAACAACAACTATTATTCTCATCATAGAATGGCCGGCCACTTTTGTAGAGGGAGGGAGGTGAGTGTAGGAGGGGGAAGGTTACTATAAGCATAAATGAGAAGATGAGTCACAAAACACCTAGTATGAACACATATAATACATACATTAAACCATAACCCTTAGTCATCAAGCATTAATTGCTCCATTAATGCATTTAGCCACCTCACCATCCTAGTCACCTCTTCTAGAAAATTCTAGAACCTTCCACACTCATCCAAAGAAAAGATAAATCCGCATTTAACCGAATGTTAAATACGGCCGATAGAAAACTAGAAACTGGCAACTTCCAAAAGTGATCCTGAAACGAATTTCAGGATAACCCTGTATCAGTATAAACATACCCGTATTTGTATTACGACCGAATACAAATGCATCTAAGACAAAGATATTATATCTCCACAGTATAATACTCGGATCCGGCTTAAACCAAAGCCGACCAGTATTATCTGCCCGAAAAATGACAAGTGCGAAAACGTACGTGCATTTTCCGAACTCTGCCATAAACCCATACGGCCTCTACAACGTTTCGCCCGAACTTGGGAAAGTGTCTGTGGGGGACTCTAATGACTCATCAACACACTAGCACTGGGTATAACCACTAGCACGTCAGAGGTACAAGCTGTACGTAACAGTTGCCTATGTATTGATTGGAAGGGAAGCTGACGAGCGAACTCATCCAGAAACCCTACTGAGCCTTACAGTGAAAATATACATACAGTCCGGTCCGTTCGTCTAGAGTATCGCATATCTGCCTAGGGGGCTGGTAACGTCAGACCCCCATTAGCGGTATAAGTCGTGTCAGAGAGTGGCCCAGAACACCCTGAGATACTACTGGAGTACCTACCAATAAATCTCCTGTCTCGGTCGAGGGCTTTGTGTAATGGCTCTCGTAGACACAGCGCGATCTCACCCCCAATACCGGGAGAGACGAATCCCCGACATTGGATGTATATTGTAGTGGATGCTGGGACATATATAGGTAGGACTTTCTTGCTCGACATGATAGTACGCTATCTGGTTGCTCTTTATCTTAACATGTATACTTTCTGTCTCTCTGTTACATGTTGATAAAGCCCTTAGGATGTGTACTCGACTTGCAGGACTATGATGTAGATCATACTAGTGGGGCCTGGGTAGTCTATGAGTACATCCTTCAATGTTCCTAGTCGTGGGAATATGGAGACGGGGCATCGATATTCCAGAGTAGACTAGCGCATATCTTCTCGACCCATGTGATGGGCGATGGATGATCCCATATCCATTGGTGTTTGACATCAGAGATGATATGCGGATGCTCAGTGGAGACTGGGTACACTGAACGGACTTGCCGAGAATTCCCAGATGGTATTATACCTCACGTCAGATGGCAGTTCTCTGGTGACACTGGTACAGCTTAGTCTGTTGACCCGAGATCGTCATAGAGTCTTGTGTGTCTCCCACTGTACTTTGATTTCCACTCTACCACGGCTCTACTGAGTTGTGCAAACAGGTGGTTTTTGGGTACAGTCCCGATTCACATGGAGGCAATGAGCGATAGGAGGGGATTCGTCTCTCCCGGTATTGGGGGTTGATGTTGCGCTATGCTCGACTGGCCATAACTGAAAATCCCTGGCCAGGGTTGCAGTGATTTACTGGTAAGAGTTATCGGTAGTCTCACGCCTGTTATGGACCTTACATCGGCATGACTTATCAAGCTACTGGGGTCTGACGTTTACCACCCCTAGGCGAGATATGCGACATATCAGACGAACAGACCGGACTGTACGGTAAGTGTTACCGGTTGGATTCACAGGAGTGTGAGCGGGCTTGCTCGTTGATCTTCTGATCGCTCAATACCCGGATGGCCGTTACGTTTAGCAGACCGCTTGCGGCTTGTGGGTGTTTGATATGATCATCACCTACTGTCGGCGTATTGACGAGTCTTTAGAGTCCTACACAGAGGTTTCCTGGCTCAAGCGAAATGAAATAGGAGCGCATATGAGATATGTGCGGGGCCGAGAATAATACCAGTATGTGATACTGAATTCTATTCTCGCGATTCGTATCATCGGACGGTTATATAAGATATAGCCGGGTTATCGGATCAAGTGTTGATTCGATAAGTTGTTACTATTGATATTAGTCGGTTATATGCAATATGACCGGATCATTAAATCAAGTGTAGATTTAATGATTTAATGATTTAATGTATAATTATATATTTGATATATTACTTTACATTAACAAGTATTTGTTCACTTAAGATTGATTTTCTCACTTGATGTGCACAAGTAGTATATGTGATATATTTTTGTGTACTTGATTGTATCATGTTTGATGATACATGCAAACTTGGGTGTGTGTATGCTATACACCATGTTTAGTTAATGGTTAGGGTTTCATTTGCCTTATTTATTTATTTTATTTATTTACTTTTGGTAAAAATAAAATGGTCTCTTTCTTTTGTCTTTGCTAGAAGTTACATGAAACTTCAAGCATCTTTTGACAAAGTCAAAACCATTTTGTATTTATTCCTTAACCTAACCATTACTTAAACCCTAGTTTATTCTCTACATTAGTTACACTCACCCATGGTTGCAAAATGATAAGCATCACTTGATTTTCTATTTTAAAAATATTCATTCATTCCTTTTTCTTTCTTTCTTCTTCTTCTTCATGAAGAGAAGAAACCATTGCTAGAAAATTCCAAGTGATGAATCCAAGTGAGAAATCCAAATCTAAAGTGAACCCACTTCCTATTTCTTCATCCTCTACCACTTGCCATATTGTATAGGGTGTTTTCTTCACAAGTTTCATGACTTAGTGAAGATGGAGCTTGAGTTTGAGTTGCCTCGACATAGATCATATTCGGCATCGAAGTCAACGACCTAGCCCGATCATTTCTCCAACGAAACCATCGTTAGAGTCCGGGATCCCGATGATCGCAGCGGAGGGACTTCATCACGGAGCTAGAGAAGTGGAGGACCGGATCTACAAAGGTTGTAGTCTCTTTCACTTTGTAGCAAAGTAGTTTGCTTGTTTAGTTTTCGCCTATCCTCTAGTTAACGATCTTGCATAGGATTCTTAGGCACATGAAAAATTTGATTTTGGCATGGTTGATCAGTTGTAGAACCTCATGTGTGTGCCTAGGAACCCTACAGTGGTATCAGAGCCTAGCTAGAGCTTTAGGCGAAGTGTAGACGATGCTAGAAGTCCGATCGAACCCGATATCCCCCGATTTCACCCCTCTCTGTACAATTTTTGAAACTGTGTATTTTTCCTAATTAAAAATGCTTAGAAAATAGTGCAGGGAAATATAAGGTTAACTGTAGAAAATGAGACTCTAACTCACTCAAACGGCCGCGGAACCGCGGCAATGACATGCCATTGGCGGCGGTTCCGCGGCGAAATTGAAGAGTTAGGGTTTCGGTTTTGTACAGTTTCCCCCGTATGTGATTCCTGATGTTTCTGGGTGCTTTTAAATATACTCAACAGTTGAGTTTTCTGGGGTGTATTGGGGACTCGTTGATTCGATCGGATATTCTAACCTCGTTTATGGTTTTCCGGGTAATTTTAGAACATGTTAAAAAGCTCGACCGTATATAAATACCCAATTTTTCCCCTGCCGGGAAATTTCCAACTGTTGGATTTTTCTGTTGTTTAAGATCGTTCTAAGTAGTGCAAGTAACGCGATGGATCCTCTAGAAGACAACAAACCTTAACTCGATTATGTGACCGTCTTGAACTGCCCTTTGAACCTTAAGGTTTGGGGCAGTACGGCGTGCCACATGTGAGGCGTTGGCTTGACCCTTCTACGGCTGGACCGTTGGTACTGTGGCATGAAATGGATGTTTTTGAACTTATTTCATGTGTTGAGCTGTTTCGCGAAAATTTGGGTGTTTGATTGTTCGATCGGAAAGTTTAATATTTTCTATTTTATCTGGAATGTGATACAATATTTGGAATCCACAAGGAGTTATGAGATAACTGATTTGAATATTATAAATCTAGCACTTTAGTCTCACTTGATCGGTTGCCACGGGATTTTGATGTGATTAAAAGTCCGTCGCAATCGCGTAGCGTACGCGGATACTCGCCGGGTAAACTTAATAGACAGCTACACCCCATAGCCCCGACCAAGTGACTGTAGGAGAACCCCGTCGCCGAAAGCATCCGTTCGGGTGCTCGCGGCAGCGGTGTTCCGCCATGGTGCACTTCATCGACGGCATCGGGGGTGCGGCCGTCTACTAAAGTTTGCGACGAGCATTCGTTCAGGATGTCGGGAATCTTGCTGAATTGCCCGACTTGATATTGAAAAGAGTTTTCGATAATGAGACTAAAATACGGGGTTTATAATTGTTAGGCATGCGATGTCTAAGGAATTCATTTAATTAGGCATGCGATGTCTAAAGAGGTTGCGGATTCCAACTGTTGTAGTTTTACACTTTCTTTTCTGTGACCGTAAGTGTAATATATGATATCGCCGGTTTCGTTGCTATATGTCAACGACAATTGGGATGGGCATATTTACTTACGTTGATGACATGTGATGTTATGTGTTGCTTGATATGTTATATTGGATCGTCGTGTTTGAATAGCCGGGGGTTTTTATGTGAGATGAGTGTTTTTTCATTTTCATTCACGTAAAAATTTGTATGTAATATTCTTTTATTGGGGCACTTCCAGGTTGCGGAAGTTGTCACCGTTGATGTATATTATTTACTTTTCCGCATTAGAATAGACTCAAGGAGGGGAGCACAAGTAACCGGGTTCTAGGGTCCAGTGGGAGACCATCTCGAGGAGTCGAGTCCGGGCCTCCTAACCCTAGAATTGATAGGGTTGCTTGCCGCTCTCGTAGGGGTCTAGGGGTGTGGGATTAGCTATTCATCACGACTGTGGAATCCGTGTTTTATTCAGGCTCAAAATAAAACACGGACATCCTAGTCTATCCAATATTTCATATGATATTTTCTGCTGCGTTATCTGTGATGTGATCATGTGATATGTTCATATAGATATTGTATATAGTATATATGATATATTATATAGACGTTTCTTATGTTTTACACCCGCGCTAGCCCTGCCTCGCTCTGGCGTTAGTTACCTAACCTAATGGTGCAGATGGGACATCGAGGCGAATGCGGATGGCATAAGCGTACGTTATATTTATCTGTGATGTTTATGTGGACTTAAATGATGGGACATTCATTAATGAGATTAATGAAAGAAAATAAACCTAAAAGATGTTGTGGAATCGAATTTCTCAAAACCAGGTAGATACAGTTCTTGCTTTGCATCGCGGTGTTCCTTGTAGAACATCCTGCACCTTATTCGATGAGGAAAGGGCCGACGATCCCTTCACCGGGAGTGACCCCTTTAGCAATAACTGGCAGATGCTACAACCCTCGGTTTGTCTTTTGATAGCTTCTATAGTTTCTGCTTTGCACAGTGATATATATGATATATCCCGCACCTCATTCGACGAGGAAAGGTCCGAAGATCCCATCACCGGGAGTGACCCCTTTAGCAAAACTAGAAAAGCCTAAAAAACACTCCATTTAAAAACCATTTGATTCCGCAACGAGATCAAGTTCAAAGCGTTAAAGGTTTTATTAAAAACCATCCGCAACCCTCCGTCATTTTAGGAAGTAGAGTACTTAGTATTCGTGTTGTGTTTGTTGACCATAGTCAAGGCACAGTGTACGGTAGCTAAGTGATGTCTTCCTACACCGCATATGATGCGATTAGTTAGGACAGTCGCGTGACTTTGTTGACCTTAGTTAAGGGTCATGTGGGTGGGTATAATTAATCACGAAATGACGGGTATAACTTGACTAGTACTTATGATTTGTTGACCATAGTTAAGGTCATAAGTGCTAGGGGTAAAAACCTTTATCGGGAGTTTCAAGTGTTGAAATTTGCAATGAGATTGCATACCTCCTATATGATAGTTGGATCTCGATACCCACTGCGAGTAGTTGTTACTCCTGGGAGAGTTTTGCACTTTGCAATTAGCCGATCAAGTAGGTATCTAGAAAGGTATCAACCGGGTTACGCCCCTGGGAAAACGAGGTTTACTTTAATTAGGTCCGTGCGAAAGCACGGGGAACCTCCCTCAAAATACCGACACTGGCCTGGCTGAAAGATTGGCGAACTTGTAGAGTGTAATTAATCCTGGCCAGTCTTTCCTTTTAAGGTTTGAAGGAAGATTTGATAAAAACAGTGGGAGCCATCCTGATTAGATAAAATATATAACCAATCTAATCTTGACAGAGCGCACACAGAGTGTTTTCTTCTCTCTCTCTCCAGGTAGCGACTATATCACGCCTTAATCAAGATAATAATATAGATGTATTGACCGAACCCGCTTGTTATACTGAACTGGGGAACGTTGGTCCCACTCCAACTTATAATTTTTATAAGACCGAGCAGGAAATAGGGGAATACCAGGATTCCCATGCCGCCCAAACGAAGAAAGTGCATGAGATGCATATCCTTCGGGTGTGTTCATTACAAAGAACTGTTTCTCAGCATCCTCTACATCCTGGGTATTAGATACCGGATCAGGATCCCGCAAATGTAATCCGTTACATGGGCTACAGAAAGGTAGAGAACTGAGAACGGGTGATAAGTTTCATGAGACAGAAAACGGTGCAAGTGTTGCAGCCAAGTCTGTTGGTCACTGTCATCCTGTATTACCAATACATTGATTCGGAACAAATGCTATTAGATATCGAACCTGATATACAAAATCATATCAGTCTCTTTATTTATTAAAGAAGGATATAATTTTGTATTGTTGGATAATATTTTGAACATTTCCTATTTCAAAAGTTGATCGGTTCAGGCACGTTATCTAAAAGCATTGACGTCCTAAATCAAACTACAGTTCCTAGTATACAGGATACACACAAGAAGAAGAGTTCAGAAATGAACGATTCCTTCTTGAGGTATTGTAGACTAGGTCATATCAATATGACCCGACTAGCTTAAGTTACATTTTAGATGCATATTTAAATCAGTTTCAATTTACATCTTGTGAAACTTGCCAGTCATGTCACAAAGATTAGATGACCATAGCTCTGTTTATTGGAAACAGAGAAAGCGTTAGTAAACTCTTGGGACTGATGCATGATGATGTATCTAAGGTCCCCTGTCTACACATGCCAAGACCGGTTCTTTGTACTTCATTACATTCTCTGATGATCTCTCAAGATTCAGTCACATGTTCCTGCTGAAAAATAAGTCCGAAGCTTTTGAGATATTCACAGAATATAAGTTAGAAGTAGAGAACCAAAAACTGGGTATAAGTATTTTGTCCTATGATGAGATCAGGGAGGAGAATACTTGTGCATAGAATTCCTGGACTATTCTAAAGGTGAATGAGATTCTCTCTCGGTATTACTCCTCTGAATACACCACAACACAACGGTGTATCAGGGCGGGGCAATAGCACCCTATATGATATGGTGTGCTCTATGATGAGTACTACTGAGTTATCTTTTTCCTTTTGGGGGTTATGCACTTGAGAAGCTGCATACCTATTGAATTGGGTTCGAATCAAATCAATGCCTACCACTCCATATAAGATATGGTATGAGAAGAGCCTATCTCTTAAGTAAGTTAAGATTTGGGATTGTCCGGCCTATGTCAAAAGCAAAATCCGGACAAGATCGAGGCAAGGTCAGTTCTGTAGAACTGGAAAGGTTCCAGCAGTACAAAACTGCAGCTGATGATTTGACAGAACCAAAGGATTCAATAGATTCCGACAAACCTCAGCTTCTCTGCCGATCTAGCAGGGTTCCTCATCCGCCTGAGAGATACTTCGGTTTCTCGATGACAGTGGGAGCGAGGAATGCATCATGAGATGATGACCCAACTAGTTTCGAGCAGGCCATCGAGAGTAGGGACTCTGTAAGAATGGCTAGATGCTTAGCGATCTGAGATGGAATCCATGTACACCAACAAAGTATGGACTTTGGTTGCTATATCTGAAGGGTTAAATCCCCATCAGGAGCAAGTATATCTTGAGAAGATTACTTGGTGTAGATGGAAAGGTTGAGACTTTCAAAGCTAGACTTATTAAAGGTTTTCGTCATCGACCAGGCGTGGATAATGATGAAACCTTTTTCAGGGACTATGCTTAAGTCCATCCAGATCCTACTTGCCATTGCTACATACCATGACTACGATATCTGGTGGTTGGGTGCCATGACTACTTTTCTGAATAATGATTTAGAAGAGAACGTCTATAAGAACACAGCCAGAGGGCTTCGTAAACAGTGGGAGCAGCGAAAACGTGTGCAAGTTGCTTTGAAGGATAAAACAGGCATCGCGGAGTTGGAACATCTGTTTTGATGTAGTAGTCAAATAGTTTGACTTTATGAAAATGGTAGATTTACCTTGTATATACAAAAAAGGTAGTAGGGAGTATGGTGGTGATCCTCATAGAGTACGTAGATGACATACTCTTGATAGGGAAGGAGTTTCCTATACTACGCTCGGTCAATCTCCTCTTATCATAAGGATTCTCCAAATAGGATAAAGGTAATACCTCCTAAATCCTGGGATTTGGATCTATGAGATAGATCTAAAGGGATGTTAGGGTTCTCACTAGGTTTAGTGAGATGGTATCAATCGATCCTGGAAAGAATCATTGGAAAGGTTCCAGGGTGATAAGGACAACTGAATGTCAGTCGCAGGCATTGTCTTTACCCTCAGTAGAGGGACAGTATGTTGGAAGAGTTCCAAGCTAGATACCGTGGCAAACTAGACGATAAAGGCTGGTGACATCGCGATCAAAGATACTACCAAAGAGGCAGTTTGGGTGTATATTGGTTCATGAGATGAACTAGGTTCCTACCATTGTGTGACAATGGAAGTGTGGCTTTGGCCCAGGAACCCTGGTCCCATCAGTGACCCAGACATATTCTGAGGTAGCATCACCTGATCAGGGAGATAGTTGATCTCCAGGGTGATCGAGGTTAGGAGAGTAGACTCAGAGGACAACACGGCGGATCCACTCACAAAGGCTTTTTCCCAGAGAGAGACTTATAAGGGATGGTTGAGTATTAGATACTGCAACCACTGCTACAGATGGCCCTAGTGCAAGTGGGAGATTGTTAGTTATATGTATGCCCTAGAGGCCATTACTGTACATTGGATGTATATTGTAGTGGATGCTGGGACATATATAGGTAGGACTTTCTTGCTCGACATGATAGTACGCTATCTGGTTGCTCTTTATCTTAACATGTATACTCTCTGTCTCTCTGTTACATGTTGATAAAGCCCTTAGGATGTGTACTCGACTTGCAGGACTATGATGTAGATCATACTAGTGGGGCCTGGGTAGTCCATGAGTACATCCTTCAATGTTCCTAGTCGTGGGAATATCGAGACGGGGCATCGATATTCCAGAGTAGACTAGCGCATATCTTCTCGACCCATGTGATGGGCAATGGATGATCCCATATCCATTGGTGTTTGACATCAGAGATGATTGGTGTTTTACATCAGAGATGATATGCGGGTGCTCAGTGGAGACTGGGTACACTGAACGGACTCGCCGAGAACTCCCAGATGGTATTATACCTCACGTCAGATGGCAGTTCTCTGGTGACACTGGTACAGCTTAGTCTGTTGACCCGAGATCGTCATAGTGTCTTGTGTGTCTCCCACTGTGCTTTGATTTCCACCCTACCACGGCTCTACTGAGTCGTGCAAATAGGTGGTTTTTAGGTACAGTCCCGATTCACATGGAGGCAATGAGCGATAGGAGGGGATTCGTCTCTCCCGGTATTGGGGGTTGATGTTGCGCTATGCTCGACTGGCCATAACTGAAAATCCCTGGCCAGGGTTGCAGTGATTTACTGGTAAGAGTTATCGGTAGTCTCACGCCTGTTATGGAACTTACATCGGCATGACTTATCAAGCTACTGGGGTCTGACGTTTACCACCCCTAGGCGAGATATGCGACATATCAGACGAACAGATCGGACTGTACGGTAAGTGTTACCGGTTGGATTCACAGGAGTGTGAGCGGGCTTGCTCGTTGATCTTCTGATCGCTCAATACCCGGATGGCCGTTACGTTTAGCAGACCGCTTGCGGCTTGTGGGTGTTTGATATGATCATTACCTACTGTCGGCGTATTGACGAGTCTTTAGAGTCCTACACAGAGGTTTCCTGGCTCAAGCGAAATGAAATAGGAGCGCATATGAGATATGTGCGGGGCCGAGAATAATACCAGTATGTGATACTGAATTCTATTCTCGCGATTCGTATCATCGGACGGTTATATAAGATATAGCCGGGTTATCGGATCAAGTGTTGATTCGATAAGTTGTTACTATTGATATTAGTCGGTTATATGCAATATGACCAGATCATTAAATCAAGTGTAGATTTAATGATTTAATGTATAATTATATATTTGATATATTACTTTACATTAACAAGTATTTGTTCACTTAAGATTGATTTTCTCACTTGATGTGCACAAGTAGTATATGTGATATATTTTTGTGTACTTGATTGTATCATGTTTGATGATACATGCAAACTTGGGTGTGTGTATGCTATACACCATGTTTAGTTAATGGTTAGGGTTTCATTTGCCTTATTTATTTATTTTATTTATTTACTTTTGGTAAAAATAAAATGGTCTCTTTCTTTTGTCTTTGTTAGAAGTTACATGAAACTTCAAGCATCTTTTGACAAAGTCAAAACCATTTTGTTTTTATTCCTTAACCTAACCATTACTTAAACCCTAGTTTATTCTCTACATTAGTTACACTCACCCATGGTTGCAAAATGATAAGCATCACTTGATTTTCTATTTTAAAAATATTCATTCATTTCTTTTTCTTTCTTTCTTCTTCTTCTTCATGAAGAGAAGAAATCATTGCTAGAAAATTCCAAGTGATGAATCCAAGTGAGAAATCCAAATCCAAAGTGAACCCACTTCCTATTTCTTCATCCTCTACCACTAGCCATGTTGTATAGGGTGTTTTCTTCACAAGTTTCATGACTTAGTGAAGATGGAGCTTGTGTTTGAGTTGCCTCGACGTAGTTCATCTTCGGCATCGAAGTCAACGACCTAGCCCGATCATTTCTCCGACGAAACCATCGCTAGAGTCCGGGATCCCGATGATCGCAGTGGAGGGACTTCATCATGGAGCTAGAGAAGTGGAGGACCGGATCTACAAAGGTTGTAGTCTATTTCACTTTGTAGCAAAGTAGTTTGCTTGTTTAGTTTTCGCCTATCCTCTAGTTAACGATCTTGCATAGGATTCTTAGGCACATGAAAAATTTGATTTTGGTATGGTTGATCAGTTGTAGAACCTCATGTGTGTGCCTAGGAACCCTACACGTGGTAGGGTAGTAATCTAAGCACAGTGGGAACTCACACGAGACAAATGATAATCTCAGGTCGACAAACTAACCTGTACACATGTCACCAGGGAACTGCTATCTGACGATATGTATAATACCAACTAGCATGTTCCCGGCTAGTCCTGTCCGGTGTACTCATAACCCAATGAGCACATGTATACTTCTTAGGTGATCCAACTGACACCAGTGGCTTGTGAGACCGGCCACCGCCCTTCGTCGGGGTCTCGACTGTATACACTAGTCTACTCTGGAGTATCGATGCCCTGTCTCGAAACTCCCACGACTAGGGACACATTTAAGGATGTGCTTATAGACCCCAGCTCTCAAGTATATGATCGGCATCATACTGCTGGTAGTCAAGCAAGAATCCTATGGGCTCTATCATCATGCAATAGTGAACTAAAGCATGCATACGATGATAAAGACAAACCAGATAGCATACTATCATCTCGAGCAAGACTGTCATATCGGTATAGGTCCTGTCTCAATCATTGCAATCACGTACCTGCGATCCAATAATTGACTTTGAGGGCACTATCTCCAACAATCTCCCACTTGCACTTAAGGCTAATTATTGCGATGTCGCATACTCACAGCCCGTGTGATACCGAACATCCAACTCCTCTACTAATCAGTTTCACAAAGCTAGTTTGTAAAACTCTTGTGTTCGAGAAATAGCCTCAGTGAGTGGATCCGCCCTGATGTTTCTTTCTATGTCTCTCTAAATCTCAAGTTCGCGGAGAAAACCATCTCCCGAATCGAGTAATACCTGTCTTAGAATATGTCTGGATATCTGATAGGACCTAGTTCATAAATGAACTCCAAATCCAAACTTCTTAGACTGTATCGATAACTGAACCTATTCAGTATCCAGCACTATGCCTCCCACAGTATCCTCTTGGACCACCTGTCCATAATACTGTCCCTCATCATAGGGAAAACTATAACTCTGACAATCACTCTGTCATCCATGTCACCTCTGAAGCCTGGAATGATAACCGTCTCCCGAAGGAGGCTGCCGTCATCAAATCCATATAACATGCACCTTATGTTCTAAAACTGCTTCCTATTGTTTCTTTAGGATTGGATTAATATAAACTTATCGCATCAAGTGCAAAAACTATATCTGGTGTGGTACTTGACATCTCATGATTGACTCAATTGCCTAAGCAAGTGATCTGCCAATCATGCACATCCCTCTCTCCTTTAGTCTCTAAGACACCTTTAGAGAGGGTGACTCCATTACCTGCAGGTACACCACTATGCCAGGAGTCATCTATTCTAAAATACTATTAGAATACTGTCAAAGTACCAACATTGGGAAACTACCCAAATCTAGATCTAAAACCATAGATCTAGTAACCAGAATGTCTGATATTATATCCATGTCCTTTGTGAAGAAACAACTGTGTAACAACCACAGTACAACCGATCGTAGTATAGGAATTTTACTTCCTACTCTGTGTATGTCATCCAAATACCAGGACATCACACCCTACTACCTCCTTAACAGATCCATCCCCTATTCTGATGAAGTCAAAAGCCATGACTTTCACATCAAAATTAGATGATCTATCTCCGGTATAACTGCTCGAGTCTATAAATAGACATAAGCTACTTGCCCACTATGCTTCCGCTGCTCCCATTGACCACAACAACCCTCTGGCAGAATAATATACACGTGCATTTCTAAAGCTAGTTTAGAACGACGTTATACTTATCCTCTTACCGGGTCTCATAGTCTGGAACAACAGTAGTGTCAAGTCTGGGTAAACAAGAACCTCCCTGTCACCGTCCTTGAGGCTACCAGAGTACCTCTCGGGTGTCTGAGGTTACCCACCATATCTGCGGAGTGGCTATTAGAATGTCAAACCTGATTGAATATATAGGTCTTATTAAATTTTCCGTAATCGTTTGCGGTTCTGGAATCATTTCCAGTTCTACCATACTCCCACTACTGTTTTCTGAAAAATCCATTTTACTAAAACTGTGGCGAGTCAAGAACAATATCACTATTGATCTTCCAGATGGTAGAAATGTCAACCCTCGTCAAAGCCAGGGTCAACCCACAAACTACCATTACAGAAACATGCCTTGAGTTATCCGGTGTCTGGTTTTAAGCATAAGCTGGACAACTCCCCGTACCTTAACACCGTTAAGATATGAACCATTCTATATCCAATACAGAAACATTGGCACTTATTTAATTGGAACCAGATTCAAAAAATATGCAGCTATCTCCACCGCATATCAACTTAATGGAGAAAGGCTAATCAGTATTACTCAACTTAGGAATGCATCCAATTATGAGTAACCTGAAAGAGAAACAAGTTTCTCAAGACCGTTACTATTAACTGAATACCAATCACAAGAATCTGTATCTTCGATCTCTTTGAAGAATCCCGATACTTGCGACATCTGGTTCTCTACTTTATTCTTATACCCACAACTTCTCAAAACTTAGACATTGTATTTCCACGAAACACTTGTCCAAAAACTAGAGAAGTCACAAGTAAATAGAACATAGTACGAGGACCTACCCTTCTGTCCTGACGGACACTGGACAACATACAATACTCTGTATAAGTCCGCTGAGTCGGAATAACTCAAATCCTGTGCATCGTAGGTTGAAAACTGTACCCAGGTGATTTCCTCAAATATCACCAATTACAACGAATTCCGATATAATGAGGATGATCACCTTATTCCCAATAACTTACTCCCACTCATCATCTGTAAAACCATACAGATATGAGAATGAAACCTGGTAAATACATACCCTGGAGTAAGTATCTAATCGGGAAATCAGTTTTCCTTTAACAATGCACTAAAACATGAAAATGTTTCGTAAGGGTATCCTGGTATTCCTAGTAATGCCTCTTCCATAATCCAATCAATGACTGTAACCGTATATTTTATTGCCATTTCTCCAAATCCCTTTATTTGTCTTTAGTCGTTACCTTCTGTACACCATCGTTAGGCTAAATGGTTTTCTTCCTTCCCTACCGTTCGGCACCAGTCTATGGTTTGGAAGAAGACTATCCAGTAAGCATAATAGGTATACCCTCCTAAACCAAGGAGTACTCGTAACTTGAGAGAAGGTGATGATAAAAGACAACTGAATAATACTTTATTCTATTTCTCCCGAACTGGGGAAAAAGCAAAGGTGAAAATAGGAGTAGCGATGAAGTACGCGGTTTGGTCGTGAATGATAACAGTCGTAATTTACTTTGCCCTTTTTCTAATTCCTTTATTTTGTCTTTAGCTATTACCTTCTGTACACCCTATTTAGACTAATTGGTTTTCTTTATTCCCTACCTTTCGGCACCAGCCTATGGTTTGGAATAAGACTATCCAATAAGCGTAATAGGTGTACTCTCCTAAACTAAGGAGCCCTCGCAACCTGAGAGAAGGTGATAATAAAAGACAACTGAATAAACCAATTCTATTTCTCCTGAACCTGGATCCATCCTCGAAGAAGTCCTTCCGAGTTCGTATATAACCATACGATGGATCTATCCAATGGAAGTGGATATCCGTAATAATACGGGGTGTTCTGAGAAATACAAAGGGTAAAAGAAGGAGCGGCAATGACTTATGCAACTCAGACAATCCAAAAGCCAGTATTTTAAGAAGGTTCGGTCAACTTGGTCACTGAGTTATAGTCTAGGGTCGGTCAAAGGTTGCTGCCAAAGAGAGAGAGAAAAGAAACACTCTGCGTGCACTCTAACCTAGATCAGAATGGTTATCTCTTAATCTAATCAGGAAACCTCCCACTGTAATCTCAAATTCTCCTCCAAACCTTAAGAAAGAATTAGTCGGAATCACCCGAAGAGCAAACCAACTCATCAGTGAGAATCGGGATCCAACTATCATCGCATGATAACTTGATGGAAGCCACTCAAGTTATCACACTCCAAAAGGTATGCGCATACCTGGCAAGTTTCCTGTATGTTTGAAACTCCCGATGTGATTTTTGCCCCATGCTCTTATGACCTTGACGAAAGCCAACAAATCATAAGTCACATGTCAAGTTCTGCCCGTCAGAGTCCAGGTTAATTTGAACCCACCCGTACATACCCTTGACGAAAGCCAACAAGGTAATACGACTGTCCCAAACCAACACATCTATCTATGCTATAAATGAATACCCCAGCAGCTACCAAGCACTATGCCTTGACGAAAGCCAACAAACATAGCTTGAATACTACTGACTATCCATAAGATACAACGGAGGGCTACGGCTGGTTTTTGGCGAAAAACCTTTAACGTAATGAATTTGATCTCGTTGAAGGAACCTGATAGCTTTTTATAAAAATACAGTGACGAAAAACCTTTGCTAAAGAGGTCACTCTCGGTGAAGGGATCTCGGCTCTTTCCTCGTGGAATGAGATGCAGGATATTCCAACTGAATACCGCGATGCAAAGCAACTTGTAATCGACTATATTAAAGTTACTACCCTGACGTAAACTTCTGCCCAAGGGGTCACTCCCGGTGAAGGGATCTCGGCCCTTGCCTCGTCGAATGAGGTGCAGGATATTCCAACTGAATATCACTATGCAAAACAAAAGGAAACGTCTTTGTAATAACACTTTTAAAATTTGTTCCAACAACATCAAATATAGGTTTGTTTTATCCTTGCATTGATAAGAATCAATGCAGTCCTATCAATCAATCACACCAGAAAAGAACGAAAATAAAATGTACGTATATGCCATCCGCATTCGTCACTGGGTCCCGTCATCACTCGTTAGGTTACTTAACTAACGACAGAGCGGGGGCTGGACTAGCGCGGGTGTAAAACATATACAACGTCTAATAGTATATATACCAATATACAATAATCGCTCCAGGCGTGATAATATGCAACATTACAGAAAAGTAATAAGCATCACAGAACAATACAGATAATTTGAGATCCCCGGGTTTCACAGAGCCGCTACTGAAACCCGACGTTCCCCTGGTCGTGTGGATAGCCTGTGCAATGAAACCTAGACCCCTACGGGTGCGGCAAGTTACCCGCCAAAACCTGAAGCGAGGTAGTCCCCACAGCATAGTGAATGGAACACCCGGCACTTCACGGAATCCGGTAAATTGAGCACCCCTCCTTAGGTCAACCTGTACCCCCTACGAGTGCGGTGAATAGTCTGCCAATTTTATAGTGAGGTCCCTATGCCTCTCAAAGCCATGAGATACGGACCCGTTGCCCTCCAGATTCCGGCTATCCGTGCACTCCGTCACGGGATAAACCTAGTACAGAAATAAAAATATGTACAACGGGTACATCGACCTCAACCTGGTCGTGCCCCAAAAGAATATTATACAACAGGCAGTAACGGCAGTCCACATGTTGGACGCTCGCCCCGCAATATCAAATGTACAAATAAATCCAAACTGCACTATCATTGCACCCTGCTATCCACCACGACATATCCGCAACATCACAGCACAACACAGAACATCAACGCGAATGTCACGTTCGCAAACCCGTCTAAAAGAACTATAGCAATCAGACGCGGTTTATCGATCAAATGACATTCCCGGTCGGAGATATAATGTAAATACTGCATACTAACCAGTTTAAAATTTCGATCGACTAAATTTCCTGAAGTGGGCCCCACGTACATCTGCTGTACAGTAACAAAATCTGGGCCCAAAAGAACTATACTAAAAACCACATTTTCCAAAAAGAAGCTCTCTGTGAAAAATTGATGCACTGTTCCCACTAAAGCGCCGCGGTTCCGCGGTCAAACCTGATCCGCGGTGCATTTGTGGGATCACGTGCCCAATTTTCATCTGTATGCTTAAAAACCCTGCTTAATATTCTGTGATATGTAAAATTATTTTTAGACCCTATTTAAAATCGACAGAAACTTAAGCACTTGAAAATTGTGATTTCGGAAATTCCGTTCGATCGATCTTTTAAACGCGTTAGCACAAGTTAGTATAGCTTAATGGTGAGGCTCTGATACCACTGTAAGTCCACGGTAGCGCCCCGGTTGTCTAACAGATGCCAAATGCGGAACAAAAACTTTTTACAAACTGGCGCTATCGCGTACCGTAACCCGGATCTGCCATTAAAGCTAAACTAACAAATTACAAATGGGTAGAAACGTTATACCGAATGATCCGAGTCCTTCGGTCTTCAACCATCATCCCACGCTTTGTTGCGGCTGCTCCGATCTCCTGAATCTCCAGTCTCGTCGTCCAAGTGGCACCACGTCGACGGATCTTTAAACGGGCTCCCGCCTCTGAACCGAGGCAACTCGATCGTCAAGTTTGCTAAAAGAGACGATCAAGATGAAGTAGAGAATGAGTAGAACACTTTGTCTCGTTACGTCCAAGGATATGGATGAACGGTTAATGAAGTTGCCATTTGAATCGGGTGAAATGAGAATTGTCTATTCTAATTTCCATGAATCCAAAACTATCATAATCTTTTTACCAAATGAACAACAACCATGATTCTCATCATAGAATGGCCGGCCACTTTTGTAGAGGGAGGGAGGTGAGTGTAGGAGGGGGAAGGTTACCATAAGCATAAATGAGAAGATGAGTCACAAAACACCTAGTATGAACACATATAATGCATACATTGAACCATAACCCTTAGTCATCAAGCATTAATTGCTCCATTAATGCACTTAGCCACCTCACCATCCTAGTCACCTCTTCTAGAAAATTCTAGAACCTTCCACACTCATCCAAAGAAATGATAAATCCGCATTTAACCGAATGTTAAATACGGCCGATAGAAAACTGGAAACTGGCAACTTCCAAAAGTGATCCTGAAACGAATTTCAGGATAACCCCGTATCAGTATAAACATACCTGCATTTGTATTACGAACGAATACAAATGAATCTGAGACAAAGATATTATATCTACACAGTATAATACTCGGATCCGGCTTAAACCAAAGCCGACCAGTATTATCTTCCCGAAAAATGACACGTGCGAAAACGCACGTGCATTTTCCGAACCCTGCTATAAACCCATACGGCCTCTACAACGTTTCGCCCGAACTTGGGAAAGTGTCTGTGGGGGACTCTAATGACTCATCAACACACTGGCACTGGGTATAACCACTAGCACGTCAGAGGTACAAGCTGTACGTAACGGTTGCCTATATATTGATTGGAAGGGAAGCTGACGGGCGAACTCATCCAGAAACCCTACTGAGCCTTACAGTGACAATATACATACAGTCCGGTCCGTTCGTCTATGAGTATCGCATATCTGCCTAGGGGATGGTAACGTCAGACCCCCATTAGCGGTATAAGTCGTGTCAGAGAGTGACCACGAACACCCTGAGATACTACTGGAGTACCTACCAGTAAATCTCCTGCCTCGGCCGATGGCTTTGTGTAATGGCTCTCCTAGACACAGCGCGATCTCACCCCCAATACCGGGAGAGACGAATCCCTGACGATCCGCTCATTGCCTCTATGTGGCAAGGGACTGTACCCAACTAAAACCTGTTTGCACAACTCTTTTGAGCGTGGTAGGGTAGTAATCTAAGCACAGTGGGAACTCACACGAGACAAATGACGATCTCAGGTCCACAAACTAACCTGTACACATGTCACCAGGGAACTGCTATCTGACGATATGTATAATACCAACTAGCATGTTCCCGACGAGTCCTGTCCCGTGTACTCATAACCCAATGAGCACCTGTATACATCTTAGGTGATCCAACTGAAACCAGTGGCTTATGAGACCGGCCACCGCCCCTCGTCGGGGTCTCGACTGTATACACTAGTCTACTCTGGAGTATCGATGCCCTATCTCGAAACTGCCATGACTAGGACACATTTAAGGATGTGCTTATAGACCCCAGCTCCCACGTATATGATCGCCATCATACTGCTGGTAGTCAAGAAAGAATTCTATTGGCTCTATCATCATGCAATAGTGAACTAAAGCATGTATACGATGATAAAGAAAAACCAGATAGCATACTATCATCTCGAGCAAGACTGTCATATCGGTATAAGTCCTGTCTCAATCATTGCAATCATGTACCTGCGATCCAATAATTGACTTTGAGGGCACTATCTCCAACATACACTTGGTATATATGTGATATATATTAAGGTACATCTTTTGTGTCATGCTAGATACCACATGCTATATGGGTGTATGAGACTAATACTATGCTTATAATAATGTGAGGGCTTTGTTTATTTAAAGTTAATCAAAATTAATGGTAATTAGTCACATGGTTGAAGCTTATAGAAGCTTGTGGAACCGTTGACCAAGTCCACTAATTTTGTTTTACTTGTAGATAATTATTAACCTAACCATTATTGTTTAGCCATGGTTTATTCTCTACATGAGTTAGTGTATGAGTCTAACTCACCCATGGTTGCTATTCTCACATCAGGAGTTTATTCTCTCATCTTCATTCTTCATCTTCTTCTTCATTGAGAAAGCTTGCTAACTTTTCTCAAGGTGAGAAAATATTATGAGAAAAACAAATCTAAAGTGAGCCTATTTCCTACTTCATCATTCTCTACTATTAGCCATTTAGTTTAGGGTGTTTGCTTCACTAATATACCATTAGTGAAGAGGTAGCATGGGCTTGAGTCTCCTCGACGTAGATCATCTTCGGCCTCGAAAACTTCGAGTAAGTTTGTTCATTTCTTCATGTGAACCCTTACTAGAGTTCGGGAGTTCACTACTTGGAGCGAAAGGACTACTACACGGAGCTTTATAAGTGAAAGACCTATCTACAAAGGTTGTATTCCTCATTCACATAGATGTAAAGTTGTTTGCATTATTGTATCGTCGGATTTTCTAGTTAAGATTCTAGGGTTAGGGTTAGCTAGGACGGCAAATTTTATACAATGGCATGGACGATGCCTCCCGAAACCTTGTTGCCGACCTAGGAAACCCTACAGTGGTATTAGAGCCATGCTAGAAAATTAGACGATATTTGTTAGATTAGGAAACCAAAACGACTCCGAAACTTGAAACAGTGCAACCCTGTTTCTGTTGAATTTTTTAAAGTGTCAAATTTTTTTAAGCAACTGCAGAATGTTGTATGAGATGCAACATGAACACAGTAGAAAATTTAGCCCATTTGGTGAGATTTGGACCGGTCACAATGTCACAAAAACCGGTCAGCTTGGCCCAATTAGGGAATTTTGGGTTGAATTTTTTAGTGTGTTCTATTATCTGGGTTTTGGTGTTTCAGGTGTTTCTTGTTTTTTTAAGTTTGCATGTGATGTGATCTTACAGTATAGGCAATCCGGAGTGTTTCGTATTCGTAGTTTTAACATTGTTTCGGGTATTCACATGTTGTCTAAGCGAAGTTAAAAAGTTCGAACGAATGTCAGAAACCCATTTTTCCAAGTTTAAGGTATTCGGAAAAAAATGCAAGTAATTCTGTGGACCCTCTAGAAGAATGAAACCCTAACTCGACATAATGACCTGGAACCCTTACGAACCTTAGGGTTTGTGGCAGTTCCACGGTACCATTAATGAGGCTTGGTTCTACCCTTCTACGGTTGGTCCATAGGTACTATGGCATGTTCTGGGTAATTTTAAACCGTGCTCAAGTGTTGAGCTCTCGGGGAATTGTGGGACTTTGATGAATCGATCGAAAAGTTTAACGTCGTCTGGATATCATGTGATGGGATACAATACTTGGAATCCACAAGGAAACTAATTTGAATTTTATAAATCCAGCAATTTAGTCTCATTTGATCGGTTGCCACAGGATTTTGATGTGATCAAAAGTCCATCGCAATCACGTAGCGTACGCGGATACTCGCCGGGTAACCTTATTAGATAGCCACGCCCCATAGCCCCGACCAAGTGACTGTAGGAGAATCCCGTTGCCAAAAGGATCCGTCCGGGTGCTCGCGGCCGCGGTGTTCCACCTAAATGCATTTCGTCGACGGTATCGGGAGTGCGGCCGTCTACTAAAGTTTCTGACGAGCATTCGATTAGGATGTTGGGTATCTTGTTGAATTGTCCGACTTGATATTGAAAAGTGTTTTCGATATCGAGACTAAAATGCGGGGTTTATAATTGTTAGGCATGCGATGTCTAAGGAATTCATTTGATTAGGCATGAAATCTGGAATATGAGATATTTCGGGTTTATGATGTCCAAGGTGGTTGCGGCTTCCTATTGTTGTAGTTTTTCACTTTCTTTTTTACGACCGTAAGTGTAATATGTGGTGTATCGCCGGTTTCGTTGCTATATGTAAACGACAATTGGGATACGCATATTTACTTACGTTGATGACATGTGATGTTATGTGTTGCTGGGATATGTTATATTGGATCGTCGTGTTTGAATAGCCAGTGGTTTTTATGTGAGATGAGAGTTTTGCATTTTCATTCATGTAAAAACTTGTATGTAATATTCTTTTATTGGGGCACTTTCGGGTTGAGAAAGATGTCACCGTTGATGTATATTATTTACTTTTCTGCATTAGGATAGACCTAAGGTGGGGAGCACAAGTAACCGGATTTTAGGGTCCAGTGGGAAACCATCTCATGGAGTCGAGACCGGGTCTCCTAACTCTAGAATTGGGAGGGTTGCTTGCCGCTCTCGTAGGGGTCTAGGGATGTGGGATTGGCTATTCATCACGACCGTGGAATCAGTGTTTTATTCAGGCTTAATTTAAAACCCGGAAATCCTAGTATATCCAATATTTCATATGTGATTTCTGCTGCTGATATTCTGTAATGTGATCACTTGATATGTTCTGAGACAAATGCCTATATTATATATATGATATATAATAACTATTGATGACTTCGTTTCTTCTGTGATGCTTAGAAAGTATAAAATTGATGGGACTTCATTAATGAGATTAATGAAATAAAAGAAACCTAATGATATTGTAGAAACTTGTTTTAAAAACTGGTAGCTCTAGTTCTTGCTTTGCATAGCGATATTCCTTGTAGAATATCCAGCACCTTATTCGATAAGGAAAGAGCCGAGATCCCTTCACCGGGAGTGACCTCTTTAGCGAAACTAGCAGATGCTACAATCCACTCGGTTTGTCTTTTGATTGGTTCTATAGTTTTTGTTTTGCATAGTGGTATTTGTGAAATATCCTACACCTTATTCGATAAGGAAAGAGCCGAGATCCCTTCACCGGGAGTAACTTCTTTAGCAAAACTAGTAAAAGCCTCAAAAACACTCATTTTCAAAATCACTTGATTCTACAACGATATCAAGTTCATTACGCAAAGGGTTTTCTTAAAAACTTGTCGTAGCCCTCCGTCATTTCAGATAAGTAGTATTTAGTATTCGTGTTGCGTTTGTTGACCTCCGTCAAGGCGTAGTGTGCGGTAGCTGATTAGTGCTTATCTGCAGCATACGATGCGATTGGAGTAGGTTAGTTGTACGATCTTGTTGACCTCCATCAAGGGTCGTGCGGATGGGTTTAATTCAATCAGGAAATGACGGGTTGAACTTGACTAGCAGCCTATGGTTTGTTGACTCCTATCAAGGTCATAGGACGCTAGGGGTAAAATATTATCGGGAATTTCAAGTGTTAAAATTTGCAATGAGATTGCATGCCTTCTATGAGATAATTGGATCCCGATACCCACTGCGAGTAAGAGTTACTCCTGGAAGAGTTTTACACATTACAATTAGCCGATCATGTAGGTGCCTAGAAAGGTGTTAACGGGGTTACGCCCCTGGGAAAATGAGATTTATTTTAATTAGGTCCGTACGAAAGCACGGGGAACCTCCCTCAAAGTACTGACATTGGCCTGGCCGAAAGATTGACGAATTTGTAGGGTGTAATTAATCCCTGCTAGTCTTCCCTTTTAGGGTTTGAAGTAAGATTTGATAAAAACAGTGGGAGCCATCCCGATTAGATAAAATAATAACCAATCTGATCTTGCAAGAGCGCACACAGAGTGTTTTCTTCTCCCTCTCTCCTTGTAGCGACCATGTCACGCCTTAATTAAGATAATAATATGGATGTATTGACCGGACCCGCTTGTTATACTGAGCTGGGGAACGTTGGTCCCGCTCTACCTTATAATTGTTATAAGACCGAGCAGGAGATAGGGGATTACCAGGATTCCCGTGCCGCCCAAACGAAGAAAGTGCATGAAGATGCATCTTCTTTGGGTGTGTTCGTCACAGAGAACTATTTCTCAGTATTCTCTACGTCCTGAGTATGAGATACCGGATCAGGATCCCACATATGTAATCTTGTATATAGGCTGCAGATAGGTAGAGAACTGGGAATGGGTGATAAGTTTCAAGAGTTGGAAACGGTGCAATTGTTGCAGCCAAAGTACTTGGCGGTTATCACCCTGTATTACCAAATACATTTATTCTGAACGAATGTTATTAGATACCGAACCTGATATACAACATCATATCAGTCTCTTTATTTAGTAAAGAAGGATATAATTTTGTATTGATGGATAATATTTTAAACATTTCCTATATCAAGAGTTGATCGTATCAGGCCCGTTATCTAATGTCATATACGTTCTAAATCAAACTGCAGTTCTTAATGTACAAAACACACAAAAGAGGAAGAGTTCAGAAATGAACGAATCCTTCTTGAGGCATTGTAGACTGAGGTCATATCAATGTGACCCGACTAGCTAAGTTACATTAAGATCAATATTTAAATCAGTTTGAATTTACATCTTATGAAACCTGCCAGTCATGTCATAATGATAAAATGACCATAGCTCCGTTTACTGGAAACAGAGAAAGAGTTAGTGAACTCTTGGGATTGATACATGATGATGTATGTAGGTCCCCTGTCTACACATGTCAGGACTGGTTCTTTGTACTTCATTACATTCACTGATGATCTCTCAAGATTCGGACATATGTTCCTGTTGAAACACAAGTCTGAAGCCTTTGAGAAATTCAATGAATATAAGTCAGAAATAGAGAACCAAAACGGGTATAAGTATTATGTCCTTTGATATGATCAGGGAGGAGAATACTTGAGCATGAAATTCCTGAACTATTCAAAAGGAGAATGAGATTCTCTCTCAGTATTACTCCTCCATATAAACCACAGCATAACAGTGTATCGGGGCGGAGCAATCGCACCCTATTCGATATGATGCGCTCTATGATGAGTACTACTGAGTTGCTTATTTCCTTTTTTGGGAATTATGCACGTGAGAAGATGCATACCTATTGAATAGGGTTCCAACCAAATCAGATGCCTACCACTCCATATGAGATATGGTATGGGAAGGGCCCATGTCTTAAGTAAGTTAAGATTTGGGGTTGTCCGGCCTATGTCTAAAAGCAAAATCCGGACAAGCTCGAGGCAAGGTCAGTTCTGTGGAAGTTTGTTGGATATCCCAAGCATTCGCAAGGGAATATCTTCTACCGCACCGAGGAAAAAAAGGTGTTTTATTTCTCGGCATGCCACCTTTTTAGAAAAAGGAATTTATTTTGGAAAGAAATTTGTGGACATGAGGTAGAACTGGAAGGAGTTCCAGCTATACAAACTACAGCTGATGATTTGGTAGAACCGGAGGATTTAATAGCTCCTGACAAACCTCAGCCTCTCCGCCGATCTGGTAGGGTTTCTCATCCGCCTGAGAGATACTTCAGTTTTCTCAATGACAGTGGGAGCGAGGATTGCATCATGAGATGATGACCCAACTAAGTTTCGAGCAGGCCATCAAGAATGGGCACTCTGTAAGAATGGCTGGATGCTAAGCGATCTGAGATGGAATCTTTATACACCAACAAAGTATGGACTTTGGTTGCTATATCTGAAGGGTTAAACCCCCATAAGGAGCAAGTATATCCTGAGAAGATTACTTTGTGTAGATGGAAAAGTTAAGACTTTCAAAGGTAGACTTGTTGTAAAAGGTTTTCGTCATCGACCACGTGTGGATTATGATAAAACCTTTTCTCCAATGGCTATGCTTAAGTCCATCCGGATGCTACTTTCCATTGCTACATACCATGACTACGATATCTGGCGTTTGGGTGTCATGACAACTTTTCTAAATAGTGATTTAGAAGAGAGCGTCTGTAAGTACACAGCCAGAGGGCTTCGTAGACAGTGGGAGCAGCGGAAATGTGTGCAAGTTGCTTTTCGGGTTAAAGCAGGCATCGCGGAGTTGGAACATCTGTTTCTATGTGGTAGTCAAAGCGTTTGACTTCATCAAAATGGTAGATGAACCTTGTATATATAAAAAGGTAGTAGAGAGTAAGATCGTCTTCCTCGTATTGTACGTAGATGGCATACTCTTGATAGGAAGGTGTTTCCTATGCTACACTCGGTCAATCTCCTCTTAGTACAAGGATTCTCCGTAAAGGATCAAGGTGATACATCCTAAATCCTGGGTTTTGGATCTATGAGATAGATCTAAGTGGATTTTAGGATTCCCACTAGGTGTAGTGAGATGGTATCAATCGATCATGGGAAGAATCACTGGATAGCTTCCACGGTGGTAAGGTCGACTGAATGTCAGTCACATGCATTGTCTTTACGCTCAGTGGAGGGACGGTATGTTAGAAGAGTTCCAAGCTAGATACCGTGGCAAACTAGACGATGAAGGCTGGATACATCGCTACCAAAGAGGTAGTCTGGGTGTATATTAGTTCATGAGATGAACTTCATTCCTACCATTGTGTGACAATAGAGTTGTGGCTTATTCCTAGGAACCCCCGTCCCATCAGTGACCCAGACATATTATAAGGCGGTATCACCTGATCATGGAGATGGTTGATCTCTAGGGAGATCGAGGTTAGGAGAGTAGACTCAGAGGACAACACGTCGGATCCACTCATAAAGGACTTTTCCCAAGAGAGACTTTTATGGGATGGTTGAGTATGAGATACTACAACCACTGCTGATTGTTGGGTATTGGATACTGTTAGTTATATGTATGCCCTAGAGGCCATTACTGTACATACGATGTATATTGTAATGGATGCTTGGACATATATATGGAGGACTTTCTTGCTCGACATGACAGTATGCTATCTGGTTGCTCTTTATCGTAACATGTACACTGATTGTCTCTATATTACATGTTGATAAAGCCCTTAGGATGAGTTCTTGATTACCAGGATTGTGATGCAGATCATACTAGTAGGGACAGGGTAGTCGATAAGTACATCCTTCAAATGTTCCTAGTCATGGGTGTATCGAGACGGGGCATCGATATACCAGAGTAGACTAGCATATAGCTTCTCGACCCATGCAGATGGGCGATGGATGATCCCAAATCCATTGGTGTTTGACATCAGAGACAGTATATGGGTGCTCAGTGGAGACTGGGTACACTGGACGGACCTACCGAGAACTCCCAGATGGTATTATACCTCACGTCAGATGTCAGTTTTCTGGTGACACTGGTACTGGTTAGTCTGTAGACCCGAGATCGTCATAGAGTCTTGTGTGATTCCCACTTTGCTTTGATTTCCACCTTACCACGTTCAAGAGAACGTGCAAAACGGTGGCTTTTGGGTACAGTCCCGAATCATATGGAGGCAATGAGCGATAGGAGGGGTTTCGTTTCTCCCGGTATTGGGGGTTGATGTTGTGCTGTGCTCGATTGGCTATAACAGGAAGTCCCTGGCCAGGGCTTCTTCAGAGATATACTGGTAAGTGTTATCAATAGTTTCTCGACCCGTTATGAGTCTCATATCGACACGACTTATCGAGTTACTGGGGTCTGACGTTTACCACCCCTAGACGAGATATGCGACATATCAGACGAAGAGACCGGACTATACGGTAGTGTTACTGATTGGATTCGCAGGAGTGTTAGCAGGCTTGCTTGTTGATTTTCTGATCGCTCAATACCCGGGTGGCCGTTACGTTTAGCAGACCGCTTGTGGCTTGTGGGTGTTTGATATGATCATCACCTACTGCCGGTGTATTGACGAGTCTTTAGAGTCCTACACAGAGATTTTCTGGCTCAAGAGAAACGGAGTAGGAGCGCATATGTGATATGTGCGGGACAGAGATTAATACGATATGCGATACTGTATTCTATTCTCGCGACATGTGACATAGGTCGGTTATATGTGATATAGCCGGGTTATCGGATCAAGTGTTGATTCGATAAGTTGTTACATTTGATATTAGTTGGTTATATGTGATATAACCGGATTATTGAATCAAGTGTTGATTTAATAATTTAATGTATAATTATAAATTTGATATATTAAGTTACATTAACTAATACTTGCTCACTTAAGATTTCTTTTCTCACTTGATGTGCACATTGTATATATGTGATATGTATATTTGTGTACATGTTTGTGTCATGCTAGGTTACAAATGCAACATGTATGTAAGAGACTTATACCATGCTAGGGTTAAAATTAGGGTTTTATTTATTTTAAGCAATTCAAACATTTGGATTAAGTTAAGGATAAGCTTGGAGAAACTAGTAGAACAAAGACTTAGTCAATTTGTTTGTCTAGCTTAAGATATTTGTTAACCCAACTTTAACCATACACCATGGTTTATTCTCTACATCAGTTTGGCATGAGATGATAACTTACCATGGTTGCATTTCTAACCTCATGAATTATTCATTCATCACTTGACTTCATCTTCTTTTTCTTCCTAAAAGCTTTCTAGCTTCAATGGAGATATGAGAAAAGATGTGAGAAAATCAATTATAAAGTGAGCCCACTTCCTACTTCATCATCCTCTACTACTTTCCATTTCTATAATTAGTGAAGAGATAGCTTGGGTTAGTGTCTCCTCGACGTAGATCATCTTCGGCCTCGAAGTCTTCTAGCAAACTTGATCCGTACATCTTGTGGAACCTCTCTAGAGTCCGGGAATTCATGATCGCAGCGAAGGGACGACTACACGGAGCTAATGAAGTGAAGGACCGGTCTACAAAGGTTGTATTCCTTATTCACTTTATTGCAAAGTCGTTTGCGTTTCGTTCCGTCGGATTTCTAGTATACGATTCTAGGGTTAGGGTTAGCTAGAATGGCAAAATTTTAATTTGGCATGAAAGATGCCTCCCAAAACCTTGCTGCCATTCTAGGAAACCCTCCAGATACTACAACATATGGCCCTAGTGCAAGTATGAGATTGTTAATTATATTTATGCCCTAGAGGCCATTATTGTACATGTAATGTATATTATAGTGGATGCTTAGACATACATAGGGAGGACTTTCTTGCTCGACATGATAGTATGCTATCTGATTACTCTTTATCTTAACATGTACACTGATTGTCTCTCTGTTACATGTTGATAAAACCCTCAGGATGTTTACTTGACTATCTAGATTATGATGCGGATCATACTAGTGGAACAAAGGTAGTCCGTGAGTACATCCTTTATGTCCCTAGTCGTGGGTGTATCGAGACGGGGCATCGATATACCAGAGTAGACTAGCGTATACCTTCTCGACCTATGTAGATGGGCGATGGATGATCCCATTTCCATTAGTGTTTGACATCAGAGATGATATACGGGTGCTTAGTGAAGACTGGGTACACTGGACGGATTCGTCGAGAATTCCTAGATGGCATTATACCTCACGTTAGATGGCAGTTCTCTGGTGACACTGGTACATGTTAGTCTGTCGACCCGAGATCGTTATAGAGTCTTGTGTGATTCCCACTGTGGTTTGATTTCCACTTTATCACGTTCAAGAGAACGTACAAAACGGTGGTTTTTGGGTACAGTCCCGAGTCACATGGAAGCAATGAGCGATAGGAGGGGATTTCGTCTCTTCCAGTATTGGGGGTTGATGTTGCATTGTGCTCGATTGGTTATAACAGGAAGTCTCTGGCCAGGGCTATTTTTGAGATTTACTGGTAAGTGTTATCAGTAGTTTCTCGACTCGTTATGAGCCTCACATCGGCATGACTTATCAAGCTATTGGGGTCTGACGTTTACCACCCCCAGGCGAGATATGCGACATATCAGACGAAGAGACCAGACTGTACGGTAGTGTTACTGAATGGATTCGCAGGAGTATGAGCAGGCTTGCTTGTTGATCTTCTGATCGCTCAATACCCGGATGGCCGTTATGTTTAGCAGATCGCTTATAGCTTGTGGGTGTTTGATATAATCATCAGCTACTGCCGGCGTATTGACGAGTCTTTAGAGTCCTACATAGAGGTTTCCTGGTTCATGCGAAATGAAGTAGGAGCACATATGTGATATGTGCGGGACCAAGATTAATACGCGTATGTGATACCGTATTCTATTCTCGCGATATGTGATATCGGTCGGTTATATGTGATATAGCCGGGTTATCGGATCAAGTGTTGATTCAATAAGTTGTTACATTTGATATTAGTCGATTGTATATGATATAGCCGGATTATTAAATCAAGTGTTGATTTGATAATTTAATGTATAATTATATATTTGATATATTAACTTACATTAACTAATATTAGCTCACTTAAAACTTCTTTTTCTCACCAGTGTACACTTGGTATATATGTGATATATATTAATGTACATCTTTTGTGTCATGCTGGATGCCACATGCTACATGGGTGTTTGAGACTAACACTATGCTTATAATAATGTGAGGGTTTTGTTTATTTAAAGTTAATCAAAATTAATGGTAATTAGTCATATGGTTGAAGCTTGTGGAACCATTGACCAAGTCTACTAATTTTGTTTTACTTGTAGATATTTATTAACCTAGCCATTATTGTTTAGCCATGGTTTATTCTCTACATGAGTTAGTGTATGACACTAACTCACCCATGGTTGCTATTCTCATCTCAGGAGTTCATTCTCTCATCTTCATTCTTTATCTTCTTCTTCATTGAGAAAGCTTGCTAGCTTTTCTCAAGGTGAGAAAATATTATGAGAAAAACAAATCTAAAGTGAGCCCATTTTCTACTTCATCATCCTCTACTATTAGCCATTTAGTTTAGGGTATTTGCTTCACTAATCTACCATTAGTGAAGAGGTAGCATGAGCTTGAGTCTCCTCGACGTAGATCATTTTCGGTCTCGAAGATTTCGAGCAAGCTTGTTCATTTCTTCATGTGAACTTTTACTAGAGTTCGGGCGTTCACTACTTGGAAAGAAGGGACTATTTTTACTAGAGTTCGGGCGTTCACTACTTTTACTAGTACACGGAACTTTAGAAGTGAAGGACTGGTCTACAAAGGTTGTATTCCTCATTCACTTAGATGTAAAGTTGTTTGCATTGTTGTATCGTCGGATTTTCTAGTTAAGATTCTAGGGTTAGAGTTAGCTAGGACGGCAAATTTTATAAAATGGTATGGACGATACCTCCCAAAACCTTGCTGCCGACCTAGGAAACCCAATAAGGAATACCACAGCTCCTGCTACAATCTTACTATATATGCATGGTTCATCTGGATTTTTGATAAAGTTGAATTCTTTGACCGTCTTATCAAAACAGATGTTCTAACTCCGCGATGCCTGGTTTAGTCCATAAATGGACTTAAGAAACTTGCACACTTTTCCGCTGCTCCCACTCTGAATGAAACCCTCTGGTTGATCCATATAGACGCACCTTTCAAATTTTCATTTAGAAAAGCTGTCTTTACGTCCATCTGCCAGATCTCATAATCGTGGAAGGCAGCAATGGCAAGAAGGATCCGAATGAATTTGAGCATAGCTACTGGAGAAAATGTTTCGTCATAGTCCAAACCAGGTCTTTGACGAAAACCTTTTGTAACAAGTCTAGCCTTATAGGTTTCAACCTATCCATCTACACCAATCTTCTTTCTGAAGATCCATTTGCAGCCTATGGGTTTTATCCCTTCTGGAGCAATGTCCAAAGTCCATACTTTGTTTGTGTATATAGACTCCATCTCGGTCCGCATTGCATCCAGCCATTTTACCGAGTCTTTGCTCTTAATGGCTTGCTGGAAGCTAGTTGGCTCATCATTGTCGATGATGCAATCCTCTCGATCCCCGTCTATGAGAAAACCGTAGTATCTCTCGGGCGGATGAGACTTCCTGCTAGTTCTGCGGAGTGGCGCGGGGACGTCCGGTTCTTCTGAAACCCCCGGTTCTACCATGCTTTTAGTAATAGCTTGTGGTTCTGGAATTTCTTCCAGTTCTATTGCGCTCTATCTGATTTTCTAAAAATTCAGTTTCCAAGAAGCGGTCATGACAAGAAACAAAGACCTTTTGCTCCTCTGCGTAATTGAAAAGATACCACTTGGAGTTCTTTGGGTATCCCACAAACTTACACTGTACTGAGCATGCCTCGATCTTATCCGCATGCTGCTTTTTGACAAAAGCTGGATATCCCCATGTCTTAAAGTGTTTAAGACAGGGTTTTTTCCCACTCCACAACTGATATGGTGTGGTAGACACTGACTTAGTAGGAACCTGGTTCAAAAGATATGCAGCTGATTCTAGTGCATAACCCCAGAAGGATCACGGCAACTTAGCCTTACTCATCATTGAATGAACTATATCCAATAGGGTTCTGTTCCGCCTTTCCGATATACCATTGTGTTGTGGTGTGTATGGAGGAGTAAGCCAAGAGAGAATTCCATTCTATTTTAGGTAATCCAGGAACTCAGCACTTAAGTATTCACCACCTCGATCAGATCTCAGTATCTTGATACTTTTGCCTGTTTGTTTTTCCACTTCATTCTTATATTCCCGGAATTTCTCAAAGGTCTCGGATTTATGCTTCATCAAGAAGACATGTCCATACCTAGAGAAATCATCGGTAAAAGTAATGAAATAGGAATAACCACTTCGCGCATGTGTATACATTGAACCACACACATCGCTGTGTATGAGTCCCAAGAGCTCGCTCGCTCTTACTTCTTGTTCACTGAATGGAGTCTTTGTCATTTTTCCCAAGAGACAAGACTGACAAGTTGCATAAGATTGATATTCGAACGGATCCAAATATCCCTCTCTATGTAACTTCATCAACTGTGTTTCATTGATGTGACCCAGTCTACAATGCCATAAGAAAGCCTGATTTAATTCCGGAGACTTTCTTTTAAGTGTGTTCTGGACACTGAAAAGCTGAGCTTGATTTAATACGTATATACCGTTATCTAATGTACCTGATCTAATCAAAGCTTGATTTAGGTGGATGTGGACCCCATCGCTTACAAATGTAAAATCATATCCTTCCTTAGAAAGTAAGGATACGGATATGATGTTACAAGGTAGACTAGGTACATATAAACAGTTATATAGAATCAATATCTTCCTACTTGTTAATCCAAGGTGATATTCCTCTACGGATTCAGCGTCTACACTCATTCCGTTAGCAACCCTAAGAGGCATATCACCTACCCTGATAACTCTACGGTTTCTCAAAGCATGTAAAGAATTACAGATATGAGATCCTGATCCGGTATCTAGTACCCAGGAAGTAGAGTTAATTGACATGCAGTTTTCGATTACAAACACATCCGAAGTTGAAGCCACAACATGCTTCGGATCCTGAATTCTGGCTTTCAAAGCCCTGCAATCTCTCTGCCAATACCCTTTCCCATGACAATAGGAACATCCCTCGTTCCCTACCGTTAGCCCCGAAAATTTTGCCCTTCCCTTTCCTTTTACCTTGCTGACACCGCCTATCGTCTTTGTAGAGGTCTTCTTCTTCTTACCCTTGGCTTCCGCCTTAGATCCAGAAGAGGAAGATTCCCCATTAAGCAGAGCGGGTGTCTTCCTGGTTTCCTTCAGTGTGTAAGTAGAAGGTAGGGACTGTAGAATCAAGTCAGCATCTGACTGGTTCTCCAACGTGGTCTCCAGGTCTGTGAGCTCATCAATATAACTAGTCATTATAAGGACGTTGTCCCCTACAGATGACCCGATAGCCAAACTCGCTTGAAGCAATTTCTTCGAGGTCTCATATCTTGCGATATGAGATTTCTCTCCATATAAAACTTTGTTATGGAGGAAGATAGAACTTAAGTCCATCTTCTCGTGCTGCCTCTGGTTTCCACCATCTACTGAGGCCAACACGAGACACTTGGCATTTACACTATCCTTTTCGCTTGTATTACGGATATCAGTATCCGTGACGGTGGAAACTGGACCTGGGACGGCAGGGGCTTGAGTAGTAATGAGGTGGTCCAGCTTGTCACAGGCAATGGACATCTGGACAAACCCTTGTCAGTCAATGTAGTCTGGCCCAGTCAATTTATTAGCTAGTTGTAACCTATGTGTAGTCAACTGGTCGCTGCAATTAAGAGAAAGAGAAGAAACACTTTAGCATGATGCTCTTGCAAGTTTAGATTGGTTTTTAATTTATCTAAACATGATGGCTCCCATTGTTCCTTGAATCCTTCCTCAAACCATAAAAGAAGAATTAGTCAGGATTAATCTCACCGTACAATTCTTGCTTAACCGTTCAACCAGCCTAGTGTCGGTACTTTGAGGGAGGTTTTACGACGCTTTCGCGAAGTTCCTTAATTAAATAACCTTTTTTCCCTGGAGGCGTAGCCCCGCTAACACATTTCTAGATACCTACTTAGTTTGTAGCATTGATCGTTAAGTGAAAAAAATCTCCCGAGAAGTAGTATATACTCACAGCAGGATCGGGATCCAAATATCATTGTGTGATAATGCTGAAGGAATCCTACCAATATTATCACAGTCCAAATGGTATGCAGCACTAGCAAGTTTCAATTTTCTTAGAAACTCCCGATGTGGATTTTTCCCCATGCTCTTATGACCTTGACTAAAGCCAACAAATTATAAGTCACATGTCAAGTTCTACCCGTCATTGTCTAGGTTAATTGGAACCCACCCGTACATACCCTTGACTAAGGTCAACAAAGTAGTACGACTGTCCTAAACCATCGCATCTATCTATGCAACATATGAATACCCAGCAGCTACCAATCACCATGCCTTGACTAAGGCCAACAAACATAGCTTGAATACTATTGAATATTCATATGAAATGACGGAGGGCTACGAATGGTTTTAGCGAAACCGTGAACGTAGTGAACTTGATATAATCGATGGAACCCGATAGCTTTTAAAAGGAGTAGTTTAAGCTCCGCATTTTAAAAGTTTTGCTGTTTTGAAAAACCCGAGTGGTTTTAAAATTGTTCCAACGATTCAGCTTTGGTTTGTTTGCTTTGCATTAATTTAATGCGGTCCCATCAATTAACCTACCATTGCAGAAAACAACGAAAATACAACGTACGCTTATACCATCCAAATTCGCCACGGGGCCCCGTCATCACCCGTTAGGTTACTTAACTAACGACAGAGCGGGGGCTGGACTAGCGCGGATGCAAAACATAAGCATCGTCTATTATAATATATATATATATATATATATATATAATATCCATTCGTCAGATGCAATGATAAGCATTCCATATCACAGATGAACACATTGGATAGCCTGTAACGAAAGATGGATTCCGCGGTCATGATGAATAGCCAAACCTCACCCCAGACCCCTACGAGTGCGGAAAACTACCTGCCAAATTCCCGAAATTAAGCAACCTCCCTCAACAAAGTGAGTAGGCCACTCGGCACTTCAAGAATCCAGTAGTTTGTGCACCCAACCTTGGGTCTATCATAGGAGCAGAAAACAGTAAAAGAAATAATACAACGGTGGCTACAAGATCAACCCGGATGTGCCCCGCAAAATAATATTAGATCACTTTACAATTTTTACATCAAATGAAAGATAAAACACTCATCTCACATCCCCGGCTATTCATCCACGACGATCCAACAAGTTCATATACACAAACCAACATAACATCATCACAGATATATGAAACCCCGAATAATCGACGTATAGAAATTAGCCGAAGTTTCCAAACACATATACACATCACAAAGCTTGTAAAGTAACTACGACATTAAAATTTCGCACGCAATTAACAAACTACACCAATTTTCCAAAGCTTGAAAATCCAATGAGTTAAAGTTCCAAAACCGATCGTTTTAAGACAATCCGGGAGTCGAAACGAACTCGAAACCCGTCCGAATCTTCGCGGAGAGTTAGAGCATGAAATTAAATTCGAGTTTGGGAGCCTAAATGGGGTACCCTACCCCTAAGGCCACCACGAGGTGGCCAGGGGGTGAGACAGACCCGAAACTGCCTATGGTGGGGCAGTTTCGGGTCCTCACCGCCAAGACCATCTTGTGGTGGTCTTAGGGAGTGGGCCCAGCTGTTCGGTCCCCCCTGGAGGGTCCCCGGGATATGTACGCCCCACCCCGCTGCTTCTCCATTCAAATCGTGTGCCCACGGGGTGTGCAAACAATTCAAAACTTCAATTTTGGAAACCGTTTTTGTCGGCGGTTTTTTCGCGACAAAAACGACGGATTTATAATGTCGCTACAAGCTATCTAAGGTTTATGAGAGGCTCTGATACTACTGTAAGTCGATGTTGCACACCCCACGTGTTCGCGGGGAGGAGGAATTCGCAAAAAGTAATTTTTACGGGCTTCGCAACACCGACTAGAACCAAGGATCGACCATAAACCCTACTAGCAAACTGCATGAGGTTTAACCACTCAGAAAGTATGTTATACCTCATGATACAAGTCCTTCGGGTCTTCTCCGCTGTCCTCCTCATCATCGTAGGCTTTGAGGATCGATCTGGATCGTAGCTTCCTCGTTGGCTTTCTCGAGTCAAAGACGGTCCACCCGAGAGTCTATAGTCCGAGCTCCAACCTCAAATCCGAGGTAACTAGGGCAACTAGCTTGCTAAACTAGAGGCTTAGATGATGTAGAGAATGAAGATGGATTTATTTATCTCTTGGAACCCTAGTTTACTCAGCTCATGAGACTTTAAGGGTTGAAAGTTGAGAGGGAGAAGAAGAGAGTTAACTTGAGGAAAGAGAAATGGTTTTTGATAATGATAAAAAATGAGATGGCTCACTTGATATGATTACAAGCATGGCAAGAAAATATCTCACCCAAAATATCTAGTGCCACAAAATATCGGACAAGAAATATCTAAGTCAAGGAGTCAAACCAAGTCAAGTGGTCAAACCAAGTCAAGTAGTCAAAATAAGTAGCCATGCCACAATTATCATTTACAAAAAATAACAAATACTTTCCTCCACCTCATAATTGTTTTAATCAAGTCAATGGTCAAAACCCTAATGAGGTGTCTCCTTCTATAACAATCTTGAGTAATTACAAGAATGCCCCTCTCATCTGTATATATATACCCGCATCCGTATTTCGAGAAACACGAATACAAATAGACGAAGCTGATCCATCAATATAATACTAGGATTCGGTTTAAACCAAAGCCCACTAGTATTATCCGCCCAAACATCATACGCGCATAGTACACTTACGTGATCGAAGCCCTGCCGTAAAACCATACGGCCTCTACATCTTTCGCCCGATGCAGGGAAACTCTCTGAGTGGGACTTTAAAGACTCGACAGTACGCTGGCAGTGGGTTTAACCACAAGCCGCAAGTGGTACTAGCTGCACGTAACGGCTACCTAGGTATCTGTCGATAAAAAGGCCGATGAGGAAACCCATCCGAACTCCAACTGAGCCTAAATATGACAATCTCCGTATAGTCTGGTCTGTTCATCTAAGAGTATCGCATATCGATCCTAGGGGCGGTAATCGTCAGACCCATAATAGCGCAATAAGTCGTGCCGAGGTGTAGCCTAAAACACCTTGAGAAACTACTGGAATACCTACCAGTAAATCTCGCTTACCCTAGCTAGGGACTTTGTGTAATGGCTCTCTAAACACAGCGTGATATCAACCCCCAATACCGGGAGAAACGAATCTTATCTAACCGCCACTGCTTCCAAGTGCTTCGGGACTGCACCCAACTACTACCTGTTTGAACGACTCCTTTTAGCCATGGTAGGGTAGTAATCAAAGTACAGTGGGAACACACTCGAGACGAAGTAGCAGTGTCAAGTCGACGGACTAAGCTGTACTCATGTCACCTGGGAACTGCTACCTAACGATAGGTATAATACCCACCAGCAGTCCCTGATGAGTCCTGTCCAGTGTACTCATAACCTAATGAGCACCTGCATACTATCTTCAGTACGACGTACTAATGGCTGTGGGACAGACCATCTCCCCTGCTAGGATGAGAAGCGTATACACTAGTCTACTCTGGAGTATCGATGCCCTGTCTCGATAGTCCTACGACTAAAGACCTGTATAAGGATGTGTTTATAGATTATCCAGCCCCCACTAGTGTGACTGCTATTACAACGCTGGTAATCAAGAAAAGTTCCTAAGGGCTCTACCAATATGTATAAGCGGTATGCTAAAAGAAACACATGCACATATTGAGGTAGAAACAAACCAAGTAGCATACTACCATTTTGAGCAAGACTGTCAATACAACTATGAATATCCCAAGCTTTCATTAAGTAATATACAAACCGGTATGATACAATAATGGCCTTTAGGGCATATACACTAACAATGCCACTGTTTAGGCATTGCTTTCTATCATTGTACATTTTCTTTTCAAATCAGCTGTAATGTAAAGAATGAAAGTTAATAAAAAGTTGATGTTCATATTACATCTCTTCTTATACTTGTGCATTTATTTATATTGCTTATTTATGCTCAACGTGTTTATTTCTGAGTTAATACGTCATGTGTCCGCCACGTCCACTTTCTCGTACACTAGGAAGCGGGGCATGACAACTACCGAGTACTTCATCGATCAATCACCATCGACGGTGGTGGATATGAGAATTCCCATGGAGTTATGGACTGGATGGGATAGAGATTACTCAAGGCTTTATGTTATTGGGTGCACCGAGTGTTAGTTATATGTATGCCCTAGAGGCCATTACTGTATATGGGATGTATATTGTAGTGGATACTTGGACATATATAGGGAGGACTTTCTTGCTCGATATAATAGTATGCTATCTGGTTGCTCTTTGTCTTAATATGTTGACTTGTATACGTGATACTGTCTTACTGTCACATGTTGACAAAGCCCTTAGGATGTGTACTTGACTACCAGGACTATGATGGAGATCATACTAGTGGGGCCAAGGGTAGTCCACAAGCACACCCTATAATTGTTCCTAGTCGAGGGAGTATCGAGACAGGGCATCGATACTCCAGAGTAGACTAGCGTATACGCTTCTTGACCCGTATGATGGGCGATGGATGATCCCATATCCATTGGTGTTTGACATCAGAGAAGGTATACAGGTGCTCAGTGGAGACTGGATAAATTGGTCGGACTCGCCGAGAACTCCTAGATGGTATTATACCTATCGTCGGATAGCAGTTCTTTGGTGACACTAGTACAGGTTAGTCTGTAGACCTGAGATCGTCATAGAGTCTTGTGTGATTCCCACTGTGCTTTGATTTCCACCATACCACGGTCAAGAGATCGTGCAAAAAGATGGTTTTTGGGTACAGTCCCGAGTCACATGGAGGCAATGAGCGATAGGAGGGGTTTCGTCTCTCCCGGGTATTGGGAGTTGATGTTGCGCTATGCCCGATTGGCCATAACAGAAAATCTCTGGCCAGGGTTGCTGAGATTTACTGGTAAGTGTTATCAGTAGTTTCTCGAACCATTATGGACCTTACATCGGCATGACTTATCAGGCTGTTGGGTCTGACGTTATACCTCCCCCAGGCTTTGATATGCGATATATCAGACGAAGAGACCGGATTGTACTGTGGTGTTACTGATTGGATTCGCAGGAGTATGAGTAGGCTTGCTTGTTGATTTTCTGATCGCTCAATACCCGGGTAGCCGTTATGTTTAGCAGACCGCTTGCGGCTTGTGGGTGTTTGATATGATCATCACCTACTACCGGCGTATTGACGAGTCTTTAGAGTCCTACACAGAGGTTTCCTGGTTCATGCGAAACGGAGTAGGAGCACATATGTGATATGTGCGGGACTGAGATTAATGCGAGTATGTGATACCGCATTCTATTCTTGCGAAATGTGACATTCGTCGGTTATATGTGATATAGCCAAGTTATCGGATCAAGTGTTGATTCGATAAGTTGTTACTGTTGATATTAGTCGGTTATATGAATCATAGCCGGATTATTAAATCAAGTGTTGATTTAATAATTTAATGTATATTTATATATTTGATATATTACATTACATTAACTAATATTAGCTCACTTGAGTATTCATTTTTCTCACTTATGATACATTGATATATATGTGATATATGTTAAATGTATTGTTTTCTTTTTGCACACAAAATATATATGTGATATATATTGTTGTGTCATGCTAGATTACACATGCAACATGTAAGTATGAGACTCACACCATTCTAGGTTAAAGATAGGGTTTTATTTGTGTTAAGTAATTCAAACAACTTGGATAATGAGTCATGGTTAAGCTTGTAGAAGCTTGTAGTCTTCATTGACTTAGTTCACTTGTTTGTCTAGTTTAAGATATTTGTTAACCCAACCCTTAACTCATAGCTATGGTTTAGTCTCTACAATGGTTGGTGCATGACATACACCCACCATGGTTGCATTTCTAACCTCATGAGTTTCATTCATCTTCTTCTTCCTCACAAAAGAAAAGGCATGCAAGTTTTTTCTAAGTGATGAAACCTTATGAGAAAAATAAAACTAAAGTGAGTCCACTTCCTGCTTCATCATTCTCTACCATTAGCCATTTAGTTTAGGGTGTTTGCTTCACTAATTTCACACATTAGTGAAGAGGTAGCATGAGCTCGAGTCTCCTCGACGTAGATCATCTTCGGCTTCGAAGACATTGAGCAAGCTTGTTCGTTTCTTCAAGTGAACCCTTTCTAGAGTCCGTGAGTTCACCATCGCAGCGAAGGGACTACTACACAGAGCTATTGAAGTGAAGGACCGGTCTACAAAGGTTGTATTCCTTGTTCACTTTTTTGCAAAGTTGTTTGCATATCGATTCGTCGGATTTTCTAGTTTCAATTCTAGGGTTAGGGTTAGCTAGAACGGAAAAAATTTAAATATGGCATGGACTATGCCTTCCGAAACCTTATTGTCGTGCTAGATAACCCTGCACCGAGGAACCGAGTATCAAGAGACGTTCTCTTGTCGGCTTAAGAGGCGAAGCAAAAGAGTACAGATCGTGGTGTTCTGGGACCCAGAGTAGTGTAATCAGCCAAGTGATATTTGTTGAGTCTGCGATAATTCATAGAATAAAGGCTCGGTCAGATGGTGAATGAAGAATATGTATGCAGCTAAGCAAGGTGGAATTCAAAGTCCCAGTCCTGGTTATACAAGATGAGGTGGTTGGTACTTCGATTCTGGTGGAGAGTTCAGTATAGTCAGTGGTGCAGAGGTCGAGAACAGTTCGGTGCACAAGAGTGGCCAGGGACGAGTTGCTAAGGTAAGAGGATCGAGAGTTTGACAGAAAGTATGCATGTTTGATTCATGGTATAGTGAGTGTTATGGATGGGGAGTTGCGTCAGTTATAGCAGTGTATCAAGCATGTTCTAGCTTGGTATGAGATGGAGGAGATTCGGCCTGTGTCTTCTCTCTTAGAGGTGCTCTTCAGGCTTACAATGATATTATCACCAGGGTCAGATGCCGATCATTTGTCTTTAGTGTCATATGTGAGTGCAGAGGTTGGTGTAGGATGCATGCAGCCGAGTATTACATAGGAAGCTGGAGCAGTCAGCATGTACTTGACTATTTAGAGCAGAGAGCATTAGCAGACTGTGGAGTGCATCATGAGATACTTAAGAGATAGTGAAGGATTTGGCTCGTCATTCAGCTAAGCAGTGTTGATGGGAGCATCATGACAGGGTATGGAGGTATGGGCAGATGGAGGTCAACGACGGGTGTCATGTTAGGCATAGATGTAGTACTAGGTAGATCGATGCTTCAGCTAGAAATCGCGCAATCAACAGCAAAGGCAAGTTTGGTAACCGTCTTGGTGGCGGTTATGGGAACCGTATATTTGCGGAGGATATTCAGTTTGGGAGTTCCATAAGAGCCGAGAGTGTTATTCTTGAAGGTCGAGAAGAAAGTAACGTCTTTTACTAAAGTTGGCATTCTAGAGAATTTGGCGGACATGTTTTTGAGATGGTTCCGTTTCAAGTTCAAGTTATGCCTAGTTGATTGTTATGGGCAAACTGCGACGAGAATAGAGTTTCAAGGACTGAGAAAGTATCGAGGTTGTGATGAATTTGAATCAAGATGGAGATTGTTGAAATTGATTGCAAATTTAGAGACCGAGATCAAGAGCTCAAAAGCCCAAGAATGAGTACATGCAGTGCACGTAATGGGAATTAATCATTAATCATTAATTTAAATTTCAAACTTATCTCTAAAACCAATCGATATATATGCATATATTAATAGATTCCTAGTCGTACTATTATCTAGTTGATTAATCAATGCCTAGGGTATAGAATTAAATTAACAGAGCCTATAAAATAAGTCCGCGGTAGCTAAAAAAATGGGCTACGCATAATAATCCAGAAGGGATTAATCCACCAAAAAGAGAGAGGCTACGGCAGCAAATTAGGAAAGTCCAGAGGTTTTTGGCGGATGCGGATTAATAAGACCGAGAGGATTTTTTGCGGCGGCCAAGGAAAAATCAAAGAGAGAGAGAGGCAGAGAGATTTGTATTGGAGAGATTTTTCTTTGTATTTGGGTGAGATCGAGATGGCAGATATTATCTCGTGTAATTCTTACTCTAGTGGAAGTTCTCGTTGAGGCAGGATTAGGTACTAGTTGCGCTGAACCTGGATATATCGTTGTGTCCTTTGTATTGTTGGTGTGCTTTTCTATTTGTTTGTTATGTTGTGGTAGCCATCGGATTTATGTTTTTCATTGTCTTTGTTTGCACGTGATTCTATTTATTTCTACTACACCGTACCTCTTGTCCACGTGATAGGTGTTAGAAATTATGGAGTTTCTTTCAGGTCAGACGTCTGCCCAATACAAGAGCAGACGTATGGACATGCCCATGTCAGAAGTACAGAGCAAGGGCAGACGTCTGAAGGCCAGCACGACAGACGTCTGTAGAAGACAAACTCAAGACTAGAGACTGAAGGCCAGACGTCTGACCAAGTGTGGTTCAGATATCTGGTGAAGAGATGAAACCAAACCCGAGACTTAAGACCAGACGTCTGGGGATAAGCCAGACGTCTGCACAAGGGAAATCAAGATGTGCAGATCAGAAGCAGGCGTCTGCCCAAACGTGGGGCAGATGTCTGTCGACGGCGAAACTGCAGCGAATCTTTATTTGGTAAATTGAGATTTATCCCACTTTTAGGTAGGTTTAGGGCTTGCCTATAAAAGGGGACCTTTCATACATGTATTATTGGGCTGCCTAAATTAATATAGAGAGAGAGATCATTGTATTGAGAGGGTGATGGCTAGGGTTTGTGAGATCTAAAGAGATTTGAGAGAAATCTCTTAAGGTTGCTCGTGCTTGTAATTGATTCAAGTATTCTACTGGACGTTTGCAGATTCCACTCTGCCAGAAACTAGCCATACGGTGGCTGGACCTCATTACCAAATCCTTTCTTATTTGCGTTTGATTTCTTATTTATTTTCATATCGTTTAATCATTTTATCTTTCGTTGTTTAATTACGTGGTGATAGGTGTAATTTATTGCACATTTTTCTAAACCATTTATCATGTTATTGTCATATTTTATGCTATTTCGGGTATCTTTTGTGAATTATTACAGATAAAAGGGCTTGAATGTAAAAAGACGGAAGATTTTCTTAAAAGAAGGATTACATGCGTATAATGGAGATTTAAGGGAATTATTCAGAAAATCAAAAGACAATTTGCAAATATGGAACAAAGTTGGGAATATCATTACAAATCGGTAAAGGTTGTAATAAATATAGGTGAATCAATTATCATAACAACAAATCAGTTGGAAAAACCAAATCAAATCAAAAGCAACAAATCAACCTGCTTAATTATATGCCAAATTTGGGAACAATTCGGAGATCGACGCAATTACAGAGATATAGCGAGATATTCAAGATTTTATGTGCTAAAAAATCATCTAAATTGACGATAAAACCACAGAAAAAATCTGGAGCAATGAAACTAAAAAAACGGCGGCGGATCAGCGGTCGATTTTGGGCCGTTCGATGAGATTTTTTATGGGCACGATTGTCTTTCTACATAGATTAATATGAGATGTAGAGTTTCGTCTTTTGAAGACTCTAAAGGATCGCAACAGTATCCAACAGAGTAATTAGATTAGATAATCATAATTGTTAACAAGTAGATTATTTTGTATCTTCTATTACTTGTTCTCCAATCTTCCTTAGTTCTATATAAGCACTTGTATAGCCTTAGGGTTTCATATCTTTCTCATCTCTCTCATAGCATTCAAGTTAGGGTTTTCAAGGAGAAGAGATCGAGCCTATTGTAAGTACTCTTGATTATGAATAAGATTTATTTTTCTTTTATAAACATGAGTAACTAATTCTTTTTTAGGCTTTTGTTTGTATTTATTTTATTGTTGGGTAATTTTTTAGCTCTTCTTTTCTATGCTTTTATAATGAATGATGAATGTCTTGTGATTTAATTATCCTATTTATAGTTTTTCATCAAATAAACTAATCTCATAATGAAAGTTGAAGCCTAAAATAAGATTTGGGAAGGGTGATAGCACCAATAAGCTAATTAGGTTAAGCAATGTTTGACAAACTAGAATCTTAATTAGTGAAGATAAGAAAATAATTTAATCATACAATATTCAACCTAGGTAGTTAAAAGGGATTTAGATTAATCGATAAGACATTAATTGTAGACTCATGACCTATATATTTTTGTGGAAGATTAAAACTAGGTTACTTCTATTTACTAGAACAACGGTTTTAATTTGATCTAGATGATATTATAATTTTTATAGGTTATGTTTATAATTTAAATATAACCTATACTTAGTTATAATTAATGGAAATATATTAGAACTAGATTAGAAAAGAAGATGAATTTTTTAAACCAACCATAGAAACAAAGCAAATAAAACCCCTAGAATTTTCTCTCTCTTGAAAACCAACTTTTTTATTTTGCATTTAAATTTTCAGATTTAAAAAAAAACTCAATTTTAATTTAATTTGAAAGTAGTTAACACATCTCTCTGTGGGAACGATCTTTAAGTATAACTGCGATAAGCCGTATACTTGCGGTTAAATTTGGAGACTAATAAAATCCACATCAAATTTTGGTGCCGTTGCCGGGGAGGTGTAGTTTAATTACATTTAAATTTAAATTTTAGATTTTAGTTGTACATTAAATTAGATTTCCTTTAGTGTATTTGATTCTGCAAAATTTCTATTTAAAATTTCAGAAATCGAGACAAATTTACAGGAAGAGAAGATCAAGACGAATGTTCCCCTAATATTTAAACATAATAAAAGAGCTAAGCTCTGTTAAATTTAATGAGGCAGCGTCTCACGTGCTCTTCACGAGGGCGCCAGCGCCAGAGCCACTCTTATAGGATTAAATCCTATGGTGGCACCTCAGGCACTCCTCACACGGACGCCAATGTGCAAAACACAGAAAAATTTATTACATAAGAGTTAAACTCTTAGATAGCGCCGCACGTGCTCCTCACGCGGGCGCCGATGTGCAAAGCACAGAAGAATTTATTACATAAGAATTAAACTTTTAGATGGAGCCGCACGTGCTCCTCATGTGGGCGCCAATGTGCAAAGCACAGGAATACCCATCTTAAGAATTAAATTCTTAAGTGGCGCCCATGTGCACAATACGTGAGCGCCGGTGCCCACGTAGAATTAAATTCTACAATACTCTCTGTTAAACAGAGCCGTTAGATCAAAAATCCAACGGAGATGATAAATCATAAAAATATAGAATCAAATTCTATTAGGAGAAAATATCTCCCATATCTTTCTAAATAAGAAAGATGCTTTCGGTTGGATCAATAATCCAATAATAGAATAAAATTCTATTTTTGGGAATATATTCTCTCAATCTTTCCTAACAAAAAGATTGCTTTCTATAAAACAGAGAACCCTTGGATTAAAAATCCAATGGTGATTAAAAATCACCAATTGACAGAATAAATTCTGTATGGGAGAATATTTTCCCAATCTTGTCAAAAACAAGAACAACATATTCTGTAAAACAGAAGTCCTTAGATAAAAAATCCAACGGTGGGTAAAATTTCCCAAATCAATTTTGAGAACAATTAAATCAATTGGAATCTCTTAATGAGAGATTTTCTCAAAACCAATTAACAATCTGCCTCTACTATATAAAGGACCCGATACTTCAAGTCTTATGTAGAGGAAATCCCCTATAAGCTTCTGCAAAAATACAATGAGCTCTTGAGAGAATAGAGAATTCAATTCTCAAAGAAGATAACCTTCCTTTTCGAAACTCGAGGTAAAAAGAGAGACCAAAATATCTCTATCACATCTAAGGGTTTAAACCTTTTAGAAGAACTTAGTTCTTTCTCTGGATCTGAGATCTACAAGACAAGTCTCCCATAAGTTGAGAATTTAATTCTCATCGGGAAGATCTTGTTCTTGAGAATCAAATATTCAGGGAAGAACAAATTCAAAAAGAAAAAAAATGGAGTCCATAATACTCCAAGAACTCAGTTTCTTCAAATCAAGAACTTAGTTCTCTAAAAACTCAATCCGAAATCCTTAAAAATAGTGATTTTGGTGATCGTTAATGGTCAAAATTCCATCGACAGAGGTTTAAGCTCTCTAAAAATATCAACAGAGATTAAATCTCCATAAAAAAAACTAGCGCCTCACGTGCTTCCCACATGGGCGCCCCCTTTTAACAGCACCTAACGTCTCATGTGAAAAACATGCAGGCGTCCAAAACAGAAGGCCAGCGCCTCACGTGAAACACATGTGGGCGCTGAATTAAGTGCTCAGCACTCCATATACAGCCGAGGACAGCTAAGTTCTTAGCACTGATTGGGCAGTGCCCAGCGCCGCATGTGCACCTCATGTGGGCGCCATATAAAAAGCGTTTAGCACTTCATATACAGCCAAAATAGCTGAGTGCTCAGCACTAATTGGGTAGTGCTCAGCGCCGCACGTGCATCTCACGTGGGCGCCATATAAAAAGTGTTTAGCATTTCATATACAGCCAAAACGGCTGAGTGCTCAGCACTAATTGGGCAGCGCCCAGCGCCGCACGTGCACCTCACGTGGGCGCCATATAAAAAGTGCTTAGCACTTCACATTTAGTCAAAATGACTAAAGTGTTCAATATTTATTGGGCAGCGCCCATGACTGAATACTTCACATGACATACATGTGGGCATCAGAGTTGAAATAAGTACTTAGCACTTTTGAATAAAAGAAAAGATTAAGCAGACTAAGCCCAAATTGGGTAGGTCTCTGTAGTTTTCTTGCAGTTGAGCCCAAATGCTTTTTTACTGGATCTTAAGCAAAAATGATCCTAAAAACATTTTTTAGTTGATCTTAGTCTCAGATAAGACTAACATATCTTTAGCAAAATAAACTGAGCCCAAATGCTCATTTACTTATTTAAGCCGACCTTAATCTCAAACTATGTTAACGGTCCTTTAATAAAACAAAATATTTTTGAACAAAAGGATTATACAATATAAATTCAAAACCCCGTTAAGAAAATCCTTGACCCAAGCCCAAATCTAAAATATATGGATTTGGACTAATTCGCATCCTACGAGCGACGACATAAATCAGTCTCCTTATACAATCCACGGGCAACCTAAACAAACAAAAACACACACGACACGAAATGAACTGCTGGAGAAGGAGAAAGTGGTTATCGTAATGCGGTAACGTAATTAACTGTAGGGGATTGCGCCTGCAGGGAAGAGCATCCCCACAATCAAAAACCCCTCGCAAATGAGGGGGAATCTGATGAAGTTATGCTACAACGGTCACGTCTGTCCAAATCTCCGATATATGGTGCCATAAATCAACTTGGCATTTTCGGAGAGGTGAATGGATAAGTCCAACTAGTATCTGCTCCCAAATTTAGGAAAGACGATCCATTCTAGTTCGTTTTGTTTTCGGCGGTGAACAACGAACAGAGGCAAATCTAGGTAAGATCTCATTCTTCCCAAAATCTCGATTTGATTCTAACTAACAGATATTTGCAGGATTCTTTACGCAATATAAAAAAATTAGTTTAGATTTTAGATCTTTGATCGTTTTAGATTCCATTGCATATTTAAAAAGATTCTAAGGGGCAACAAGCCAAATCCAAATTAGGTGGGGATTTCATCACCCTTCCTAGACCTCACAAATCACAACCGAGCATCTGTGTTGACCTATAGTAATTTTAAAAAAATATCTAGACTTCAGCCCCTAAGGATATATCACGCTCAATAGGACAAAAGGAGGTTGCAGGTAATCTAACAGTTATTCGATTCAATTTTAAGGTGTCTAGTGACGTGTGACTAGTTGTGGTTATTTAATTAAGGCCCGCTATTTCGGTGATTCGTATGGCGGAACCCTTCCACTTAATTGGCATTGATCTGGCCTCAAGGTTGTTAAAGAATTGTTAGAGGATCTATCCCGCAATTTGTCTCTTGGCAGTTAGGAGCGGGTCTAGTAACTTGACCTAGGTAACCCTAGATCTAGGTTGTTTGCGCATCTTCGATTGTGATTTGTTACTCCAGTTTAGTTTCCGCATCTTAGTTCTTGCATATAAAAAAACTTTGTGTACGGTGTATGCACATGTGGGGTCGAGACAAAACAAACTGTTTAACTCGTCTTGATTTTATAGATACTATGACTGATATTGTCCCTGCTACACCTACATTGCAGGATAGATGCTATCTTGCACGTACCGTGCTCCCATCTTGCATAGTCTTTCCGATTGCTGCCGGTGTAACAACCCTAAACTTTCTGTATAACTTTCTGTACAATTTTTTTTCAAAATTACAGAAAGTGGTACTTTTGCCCGAGCACAAGATATAAGTTTGTTTTGCTAATTAATAGCAAGAAGGAGCTTGTAGCTCATTGGTAAGACCTTGTACTACTGAACCAAGCCACCAGTGTTCAAATCCCATACCCCACATTATTTTTAATATTGTTTTATTTTAAATTTTTAGAATACTAAGAGTTTACACGTGCATATCTCACAAAAACCCCACTACACCCAAAAATCTAACAGTACCAGAGAGTTAGTGAAGCATTAAGGAGCCCCGACCACCCCCGACTCGGCCGGGATTGGCTGACTCGGCCGGACCGTCGAGTCATCAACTTGAAAAAGTTGCCTTTTCTAATTCCCTGCACACCTGTATACTTTAAATTCTTGGACCAGTACCCGAGCCTCTTTAAAACCCTAATTACCCCATTTTATTATATTTTAATACAATTAAACACATTTTTTATTTAACCTTTCACCTACCCTAAAGCCTAGCCTAACCCTATAAATACAACCCCTAAACACACCCCCTCACTCCAAAATTCTGAGCAAAACTCAAGAAATTTTCTAGAACCCTAGTGTACTTTGGAAGAAGCGAAAGGCGAAACTCCGGCGATTTTTCCGGCGACAACCCTTGGAGATCCCGGCGACGAAACGACGCACCGGAAGCTACGTCCACTCCCTCTCCCTTTCCTAGTTAAGCTAAAGTGTATGTCCCATTTTCCCTCTTTCCTATTCTTTCTAAAAACACGTATTTCTAAAACCCGACGGAATCGGAGTAAATCCAATTTCCGATTCGGTTCTTCCTAAAACCTCACTTTTTCTTAAATACAATCATGCTAAACTATTACATGTTGACTATTAAACATTAACAAGTATGTTGAACAAGTTTCATGACAACCTATCTCATTTTGTAACTTTTACCGTACTTTTTTCACTAAAATACCAAGTAGTTTCATTTCGACATTAAAACATCACAAACTTGTTATACCTTTAAGTAGATCACGAGGTAATGACCTACCTCCTCACAGCACCCATATGCAACATAGCACAATACCTTTTGGGAACCTAGAATACGGGAAAACAAAACATTTAAAATAAATACCATGAATTAATAAAACCATTTTCTAAAGGATTAAGTATTTTACACAAATCTTTGCAAAGCGCCGCTACAACCCAATTTGGGGAACCTGACTGGGATGGTGCGGATTATCTCACATCCCTGGGCTTAGTAGTGTGAGATGTAGACCTCCGCAAGGAGCATTCGGTCTCGAAAGATTTAAAATACGAACATCTTAAGAAAATGAGATTTCTAGAAATATAAAATATATATATTAAAATTATTTTTATATATTTATATGTATAAGTAACATTAAAATGTCTATTTTGTAATAATATAAATATTCCAACTCTTTTAAAAAATCACAAGAATCACTTTACATTGAAATACCATGAATTCCATACAAGTACAATATTACAAATAAATACCATATATTATGAAAGTAGATTATTTCACTAGAAATATCACAATTATAAAATCTACAATTATTATAACTCTAAAGACGATAATTAAATACTTGGGGTGTATTTTGAAAAGTATATATAAAAGTATTTTTACATAAAAACCCCTTAAGTTCTATAAATTACCCTAAGGGCCCTAGTAAATATAGGTTTAAGCGGGACCAATCTCTTGAGTCTCAGGGAGCCGGAGAAGTGGGTGCTTGCCTATTTAAGGTAGACAACTTAACAATGATGTTATCAACACGGTAATCGTCTTTGAAAAAGACACAAATCCTGCCGCCCATGTGCAGCAGTTACTGATAACATCAAAACAATCAGGACTTCAATTTAATTTTCTAATTGTCTGACTCAGACCGAGTCTTCTCATTAATAATCTGACTTGAATATAATTCAAGTACAATCTACAATCTACAATATTACAATTTAACATGAATTCATATATTCAATCTATTCAATCTATATGACCGAACCGAACCATGGATATACTTCTATTTACATGATTCTCCAGTTACATCCATGATTCTCCAGTTACATCCATTTACTGATATTATGGTTTCAGCAAGTCATCTAATTATATAATTTATATTACAAGCCAACATAATACAAACAATACAAACAAGATATCGCGGGGTTTAAGGGGTAGATTGGTACGGAAGGTGTTAGAAGTGGCACGAGACAATAAGATTGAATACACCTAACCTGAATCCAGTTGTTGTTGTACCGTGGCATAAACGGTTCCTTGTACTACACTTGCCTCTACTCTCTGTCATATAGAGATTCCTCTCGTATACACTGGCATCCTTCTGTACCAAGCTACAAATAACAGCGTTAACCATATAATACAACTTTAAAAGCTACCTTCTCTTTCTGTCTATTCTATTTCTCCCTTATCTTTGGGACTTACCGAGTGATTTGTTCGCTGACGATATTCTCTTTTTTTCTTCTTTGAATATCATCAGGTGATTCGGAGAGATCGAGCCCACTAGTGAAGACTTGGACCACTTCATTGAAGACCCAGAGCTTTAGTTCATTGTACACTTTTATTTCAGTACTTTTCCTTTTCTGTTATGCTATTGTTTAGGCATTGCTTTCATTCAGTTGTATTTACTTTTCCATGCATTGTCCAGAAAGAATGTGAATAAATAAATTTGCTGTTTTATTATACCTTGTCTCTTGTGCATTTACATTTATATTGCTTAGATATGTTTAGCGTATTTACTTCAGAGTAAATACGTAGCGGCCTCGTCGTGTCCTCTGCCCGTATACTGGGAAGCGGGGCATGAGCCGGTGACTATGAAATTAAACCTGCTTTTATAAATTCACTTCCTAAATTTCATGGTTTAGAATCGGAAGATGCCTATGTCTTTATAAGGGAATTCGAGGACTCATACCAATTGTTCAAATTGAAGTAGTTAAATCAAGATGCTGTAAAACTTAGATTAATACCATTTGCCATCACTGATAAAGCTAAGCATTAGCTGTATAGTGTGCCGGTTAACATTATTCACATATAGGAGGAGTTTACTAAAGCTTTCCTTCAAAAATTATACCCGCATTTTCAAACCGCTAAATTTAGAATTGAAATTAGGATATTTTCATAAAAACCGGGGGAATCTTTTTGGAAATATTTTGAACGTTTTAAAGACCTTCTCATTAAATGACCACATCATAATATAGCTAAGTGGGAATTATGTTAGATAATGTATGATGGTATGGAGTCTAAACTTATGATAGAGTCGATATGTCAAGGCGACTTTATGATGAAAATGGAAGATGACGCATGGAACTTTCTAGAAGAATTATCTGATAAAACCATACAATGGGAGAGTACTAGTGAGAGAGGTTCGACCAGATCTTGAAAAGGGTTACACGCAGTTGAAACTACTATAGGGATGCAACCTGAGCTAGCAGCAATAAGAAAATCAATAGAAAAGCTATCAACTACAACCGTCCTCATCCAAAATGTTAGCAAACCCTCTCCTTGCCTAAACTGTTAAGACTTGTTCCACATTTTTGAAGAATGTCCCCTTCTAAGCGGTCCTCACCCGTCAATGCTGCATATCAAAATAATAATAAAAATGATAATAATCCTTATTCTCAAACTTATAACCAAGGATGGAGGAACCACCCTTATTTAAAATGGAATTAAGGCAACACTAGACAACAATTCCAAAACATAAGACAATGTCCTCCACCCAACCCAACCCAACCTAACATACGACAAGGGTATGGGGACAAGAATAGTAGACTTAATAGGGTTGAAAAGCAACTATAAAATATTGAAAAACAAATTGGCCAACTAGTTGCAGCATTGGGAGGACGAGAAATGGGCACCTTACCTAGACAACCTGTAACAAATTCAAAAGATTCATGTACAAATCCCGCACAAGCAAATACTATAATTACTTTGCGATCGGGAAAATATGTTGATAATCAGGTTAAAATGCCCGAAAATTTGGAAGAGATATCGACTAATAAGGAGTAGCAGTCTCTTACCCCACTTACACAGCTGGTATCTATTGATACACTCACATTCCATCCATCTTCTATGGATATCCTTCTTGAGCCTAGAGCACCATATCCAAAACGTTTAAAGGCCAAGAAGCAAGATGCTAAAGTGGCGAAGATGATGGTGAAGTTTAAACAACTCAAGGTCAACGTCCCTCTTTTGAACATGATTAACCAAGTTCCTTCTTATGCTAAATTTCTTAAAAACTTATTCACTAAAAAGAGGTAAACACAAGTGCCCAAGAAGGTTTTTCTAGCCGGCAATGTTAGTGACGTCATCCGTAATGCAATACCCGTAAAGTATAAGGACCCCGGTTGTCCTACCATTTCTTACATTATAGGTGTCGAGGTTATACACCGAGCTTTACTTGATCTAAGTGCTAGTGTGAACCTTCTACCTTTTTCGGTCTATGAATAGCTAGGATATCTAGGATTTGGTGATCTTCAACCCACGAAAATTACTTTACAATTAGCCGACCGATCCATTAAGAAACCGAAGGGTGAAATTAAGGATGTGTTACTTAAGATTGGGGAATTTATATTCCCTGTAGATTTCATTGTTCTAGAAACACAACCCATATCTAACCCTAAGAACCAAATTCCAGTGATCTTGGGTCGACTATTCATTACCATCTCAAACGGGTTAATCAACTGTCATAATGGTTCTATGCAGCTTACTTTTGGGAATCTAAAAATGGAATTGAATATTTTTAACCTAGGAAGCCAACATAGCGACATATATGATGAAAATCATGAAATCAATTTGATTCAAGGAGTTTCTCACGATAAGGTGTTTAATTTTAAGGATGGTGGGTTGAAAGAGCTAAAAGAAATATCTGGAGAGGATGCATTTAATGGTGATGGCGATGAAAGCGATTCTTCTGTTGTTGATACACATGATCAACTAAATGATATTTCTCATAGTCTTCATCATCAAGTTAATACGGTAATGTCTCGAAGTAGTTTCCTTAAAAATAAAATTTTGTTAATAGAAGAGGAGAAAAAGAAATTGGTTTCGTTGAATGAATCTTTGAAAAGCGAAAAGAGAATTTGATTTTGTCTCGAAATTCTTTGAGAGAAGAAAATGATGGTTTGATTGAAATTTTTACTAGCAAAATTGATATTTTAAAATCTTCTACTAGTTCACAAGAAATTTTGAGAAATGTTATTTTGATTGATAAATTAGAAAAGGAGAAAAATGATTTTCTGGCACAAATTGATAAATTCGAGAAGGAGAAAATTGAGTTTCTTTCAAAAATTGATATTTAATCAAAAACTGTTGATGATTTAAACATTAAAAATTTGATTTTTTCATGTGATATTTTAAGAAATGATCATGAAAATTTGGTTTCATCTTTTAAAAGAGAAATTGATTCTTTAAAATTGTATTGTATTTCTCAAGAAAAGTTGATCGAGAAAATTGCTTCCTTCAAGAAACAAAATAATAATTTAACAGTTTCTTTTACTATGTTTTCGAAAAGACAGGAAACGATTGATCCTTTGCCAAGCAAAGAGAAGAAATTTTTAAATAAAGAAGATGTTAATCTTAAAATTTCGAAGATTCAAAAATCTTTTTCATCTAAAATTTTCAACCACTATTCTAAACATAAATTTAATTCCATGGGTATATTTAATCACATTTGTCACTATTGTGGTGCATGTGGTCACTTTACATATTCTTGTGAGTTGAAAAGAAATATATCTTTATATACCAATTTGAAATGGGTCCCTAAAATTTACCCCCATAAACCCTAGATAGTTTGTGTACCAAAATGCACACCCACATATTCTTTTGTAGGTTTTGAGAATTTGAAACCAAAGAAGAATTCAACAAAGATAAGCACAACTATGTGGGTGTAACAAGATATGTACTCTAACACAATGAGGGAATTGTTTGATTTAACTGTGGGGGTGGTTTGGTTTTGTACAAAATTTTTCTTTTATTTTTAGGTTCTTTAAAAAAAAATTAGAAAATTTTGAAAATGAAAATTAGAGAGTGAAAAATGTATATAAAAGAGAGAAAGATTTTAAGAAAAATAAGAAAAAGAGATGGTTAAATGGATTTAGTAATAACTTGTTATGATTCCGTTCCTAAAATGTTAGTATCATGAAAGAGTTACTAGATTTGAGAAGATATAAGTGGAGCATATTTTTGAGTTCAAACATTTGAACGTTGATACCCTACTATATGCACATACACACATCTTGACGCTTGAGATAGTAAAAAAAACCTGTCATGCTCTTGTCTATAATGCCCTAATATGGAAAAAAAATTTATCATAAAAAATGAACATTGTCTTGCAATTAACAAGGTAGCATAAAAAAATTCAGTAAGCGTGCTTCATCATCTAGTGATTTAAATCAACTGGTTTGGAATCATTTGCTGTGCCTTAGGTGCTGCATGATTAGGATACTGTTATTTACACCCAATAAGTGATCATATTCGGTAATCGGTTAGTTAGTGCCTCACGAAACATTAATGGTCGCATGAAAAATGTGGGAACAAATCCATTAATTTGATCATCGATTAAAAAAGTAATAGGGAGCTAAGGGCAAGAGTATGAGAGCTTGAATTGAATTCTCCGAGTGTAGGGATGATTTTTCCATACATGTAGGGGTATGTGATCATATTTGGAAGCAAGATAGGTAAGAAAGATTGGAAGAATGATGAGAAAGTAATTTTCGGTATATATTAAAGTCTATTAAGGTATGGTTCATGACGACTGAAAATCTAATGAGGTTTAAACTCTTATTTTTTGTATTTTTCTTATCTATTCCCATCTTTGTATATGGTTTTCATTTTCTTATTATTGTTTCATTTATTTTCTTTTATAGGAATAGAAGTAGGAGTAGGATTTAATTAGATAATAGTTTAGTTTAGTTTAGAGTTCGAAATCCTAAATTTGCTCGAGAACTAGCAAAAGATAAGTGTGGGGGTATTTGATATGTGTAATTTATTGCACATTTTTCAAACCCATTTATCATGTTATTGTCATATATTATGCTGTTTCGGGTATCTTTTGTGAATTATTACAGATAACAGGGTTTGAATGCAAAAGGACGGAAAATTGTCCTAAAAGAAGGATTGCGTGCGTATAATGAAAACTTAAAGGAATTATGCAGAAAATCAAAAGACAATTTGCAAATTTGGAACAAATTTGGGAATATTTTTACAAATCAGCAAAGGTTGCAATAAATAGAGATGAATCAATTATCATAACAATAAATCAGTTGCAGAAAGCACATCAAATCAAAAGCAACAAATCAACATGCCTAATTATATGCCAAATTTAGGAACAATTCGTTGATCGACATAATTACAGAGATATTCAAGATTTTATGTGCTAAAAAATCATCCAAATTGACGATAAAACCAGAGAAAAAATCTGGAGCCACGAAGCCAAAAAAAAGGCAGCAGATCAACGGTCGATTTTGGGCTGTTCGATGAGATTTTTTATGGGCACGATCGTCTTTCTATATAGATTAATATGAGATGTAGGGTTTCGTCCTTTGAATATTCTAAAGGATCGCAACGGTATCCAACAGAGCAGTTAGATTAGATAATATTAATTGTTAGCATGTAAATTCTTTTGTATCTTCTATTATTTGTTCTCTAATCTTCCTTAGCCCTATATAAGCACTTGTATACCTTTAGAGTTTCATATCTCTCTCATCTTTCTCATAGCATTCAAGTTAGGGTTTTCAAGAAGAAGAGATCGAGTCTATTGTAAGTACTCTTGATTATGAACAAGATTTATTTTTCTTTTATAAATATGAGTAACTATCACGACCCGAAAAGTACGGAACATGACCGGTACTTAAATTACGAATCGTCTCGAGGCATACGTAATCTAAATAAGTCAAAATCCAGAAATCAAAACCAAGTAAGACAGTAGAGTGATGGAAAAACCAATTTAAATCAAGTAGTTTAGCAACATAAGCCGAATATGTATTTTTAAAAAATCACAAGTCTTTTCTGAAAATTTCGGCAGAGTTTCCTTTGTAAATACTGGCGCCGAACGGGGTACAACATGATAAATATATGCATCAATGATAAAAGGCATCCCCAAGCGGTAGCTAGCTCTTCGTCAATCGACGAACAAACCACATAATGCAATATAATATACAACGCCGAAAGGCGAGGATCAAAACTCAAAATGAACTCAAAACAGCATGAAATCCATAATAATACAACGTGCGACTCTAAGGTCGAAAGAATATACATCACTGGTCTCTAAGTCAATAAAATATACATGTCTGGTTGATGGAGTTTACTAGATACAACTGAATAACACATATACAATGGTGGTCCTGATGCAAAAGAACCCACCTACCAAAGCAATCACCCGGAAAGGGAGCAGTGTGCCAGCAAATCCGTAACGAAACCTGTATGGCAAAACCTGCAAGAACTGTGGCACAATGGGGGTGAGTTGCCAACTCGTGAGTAGAAAACATCTACGAGTAGAAAATAGCATGCATGACACAATCCTAGGTCATAACAAAAAATATCCTCAAATAAATATCCTGGTCCATCTATGTATGAGTGTAATACTACATGCTCGTTTCAGTACCTCAGATAGCAACATATCAGATATATGATGTATGAATGCATGGCGAATGGAAACAGAATAAATCATGAATGAGACAACTGTTTTCTTTATTTTAATGAGATTTCTGTATGTATATAAATCGCGTATCGTCAATGAAATCGACAGATAAAACAGTGTCCAGCATCGACACAAAACATAAATCTCAGTATCTCAATACCTCAGGCTCCGGCTATCCGGACTGGCCTGTATCATCAAATCTCAATATCTCAGTGTCTCAAGTCTCAATATCTCAATACCTCGGGCTCCGTCAGTCCGGATCGGCCCATATCATCAATCATACAACCATGAAAGGTATCCTCCGGATATCCTCCACGCCAGGTAAAATCACCGGTAGGCAGTCTGCCCCTGCCAGGCACATTGTCTACACTTCGAGCTTCTTGCCCCGGGGTACCTTACCGGGTCCACCATGTACCCAAGACGGTTCATCCAACTCCTCGAATCGGGTCTCGAAAACATCTCAGAACCGAGAAAACATCATGGTGGACAATACTCAACATATCAAGGAAAACCGCATTTTTCTCTTTAAAATGATTCATCAGTTTTACAAAACTTTCACATGCGGTTTCCAAATCCAGAAAATATCAAGAATAATCCGAAATCATCAAGTTATCGTGTCAATAACAATGAAAACCGGCATAAATCTCCATAATACTGCATAACCAATGAATACATGAATGCATCTGATATCATGCAATGAATGCAATAGTTAAACTAGCACATGAAAGCTATAACATATTGCAACTATCAACTTAGCAAGCTATGTCAAAGAATAGTATTTTCTAAAGTGTACATGACATGGCAATTACCGATGATGATGTGTGTGAGCCGGCAAGCAAGTGTATGTGGAGCATACGCATCATCGGTAATGGTCCTGGTGTCCTGACAGCAGGGTTTCATGATGATTACAGGTAACATATGTACAAGCATGCAATGCGATGAAACATCATGAAATGTACAGAAAGTGATGTAGTAATAGCAACACTGAAAATATACCTACCCAATATACGAGTCATACAGTTTGGTATAAAAACATACTCACGACTCCCCACTTTTGAAATGAGTATGACTCGAGCCCAGTAAAAAGGGTAAGGGAATCCGTCTAAGTCTGAGTCGATCTATACATATATACCTAGTAGTCGGTGATCTCGCCTCAACAGTATCACGTACAATGCAATAAATAATATGACATCCTCGAGTCAAGAGTGCGGATCTATCCTCATGACTATCTCTCGTGTGGTACATCTATCGTACGGCATCCCAAATCTGGGTACGGGTCAAATAAAACATTTATCTCATTATTCATCTGATATTCTTATCATCACAAATCGTGAACAGGGGTTACTGATCTAAGTCTAGCACACTACTAATATCATCGACACTAATCATGATCTGGCTACTAATCTACAGCCTCATACAATCCGGTGTCATCCATACTTATCATCATATAGGAGTATACATCGCCCAAGCGATCCATTATAATATCTTTACACATCATACCTCATATCTCGATATATAACTCGTCAACTATCATAATATATCATCAACATAGTATCGTCGTCCAACGACCCGCTATAACATCATGACATATCTCGGTCGCGCACTACATATCTCACCAGATTATGCCCGATCAGATCGACTCATTCCCAAATATCATATAACATTCTCATCATCCAAGCATAGGAATACAAATATAAATATGTCCCCAATACAGACAAGGAAGTCAAAGTATGCAAGTATATGTATGTGCATGTATGCAAATCTTTACCCTAGGGTTTCGGGACTAAGAAATCGACTAGAGTCCTTTCATCCATACTCGCTAACACTAACCCCTAACTTCCTAAAGCTTTCTTGCTAAGGCTCATATCACATCCTAACATATAAAGGTATATATATCGTATCCCATCACCTAATTCCTTACAACTTTGCGGGGGTGCTATATGCCATCCACCCGACTTCTTCCCGTAGATATAAATCTACTCACCTTGCTTCTTGTGTGACGATGCCGATGTTGCCATCTTCATCTTCAACGTCTCGCCATCACGTGGGTACCTAAACATATACACAATCCCAAATGTGCATTAAAACCACATCGGAAAACCAAAACGACACGCTAAAGGCCTATAGGTTAGAACCTATGGACCACGCTTTCAAAACCACCAACAATCCTCGATATCGTCGTACAAATGTCAAGTAATCGAGGTAAAACACAGATACAACAATCCAGAATTCAAAATACGAGAAACGAAACCCCGAATCAAAACAGCAACTCATGAAAATGGTCCCAGATTTTACCCTAGGTCAAATTATCAAATTTTGCATATGTGGAGGGTTCAGATTACAGGTACTGGAGCCACAAACGAAGCACGAACAAAAAAGGTGGGACCCAGGCCATAATTTGCGGCCATCTGGGTTAAATCTGCGACCAGGTTGGGGAGGTAGGGGCTAGGGTTTTGGCGGTACACTCCAGGTTGCCTGCACATCACTCTGTGTTTGCTAAATAATTTTCAGAGGCTTCGGGTGTCAGAAGATTTCATAATACACTCACAGAATCCAAAATTCTTCTGATATTGGGTTTCTAAGTCCGCTAAAATAGGTTCTAGTATCTGGTTTAGGTCTCCAATCAATCACCACAGTGGTTGTGTATCCTCTACTAGCCTTAATTTCACTTTTGGGTTCAACTAAAACCCTAATCCTCAACGCAAGTTTTCAAACTTCCCAAAACCACACAATATCGGTTCTAATTTAACATGGATGTAAAAACAATAGAAATACTAGGCTAATGGTTAAGAGAATAACTCATTTGGCAACTCAAGAAAATTCTTGAGTTGCCCCCAAGTGTCCAAAATGCAAGCTTTCTTGGTCTAATGTGTAGCTAGTGAGCTCATGCATCTTTTTATTGAAATGGGGATGGGGTTTTGATGTGGGGTTAAGGGTGTTTTGCATGGTTGAAGTGGAGGTGGAGGAGGTGCTGCCATGGAGTTAAGGGAGAGAGAAAGAGATGAAGAAAATGAGGGGGAGACAAAAAGGTAAGGCTCTCTCTTGACCCCTCACACTCTCTCACTTGCCCATGCTTATTTCTTTATTCATTTCCATTTTCCTTTTTCTTTTCTTTGTTTTCTTCTCTCCTCAATAGTAAACCCAAAACAAATAACCATACACCCAAAAATCAAGTAGGAAAAATGTAACAAGTGTTAAAAAAAATGACATGTGCACAAAACACGCTTAAAGTCCGATTAGCGATTTTTAATCGCGATTAGCACAAAATTAGTGTCAAATAAATCATAAACTCTCATAATTTGCTTAAATCATATAAAGTACCCTCTTTTTAGTAATTTCTATAATTTTCCAATTTTCCCCAATTTATTGGTATTTAATTATACCGCCATATTAAAATATTCAATATTTTATTATTAATTTATAAAAACTCCCAAAAATAATATTTTATTTTTTTGAAATGTAACTAATTTTTTTCTAGGTTTTTTTTTGTATTTATTTTATGGTTGGTTAATCTTTTAGCTCTTATTTTCTATAATTTTGTGATGAATGTCTTGTGATTTAATTATCCTCTTTATAGTTTTTCATCTAATAAACTAATCTTATAATGAAAGTTGACGCTTAGAATAAAATTAGGGAAGGGCGATAACACCAATAAACTAATTAGATTAAGGAAAGTTTGATAAACTAGAAACTTAATTAGGGAAGGTAAGAAAATAATTTAATCAAAAGATATTCAACATAGATAGTTAAAAGGGATCTAAATTAATTGATAATACATTAATTGTAGACTCATGACATACATACTTTTGTGGAAGATTAAAACTAGGTTATTTCTAATTAACTAGAACTAGGGTGTTAATATGATCTAGATGATGTTTTAATTTTGATAGGCTATATTTATAATTTAAATATAACCCATGCTTAATTATAATTAATGGAAATATATTAGAACTAGATTAGAAAAGAAGATGTATCTTTTAAACCAACCATAGAAATAAAGCAAATAAAAACCATAGACTTCTCTCTCTCTTGAAAATCAACTTTTATTTTATTTTGCATTTAAATTTTTAGATTTTAAAAACAACTTTGTTCACCGCCGAAAACAGGGACGAACTGGGATAGATCGTCTTGCCTGAATTTGGGGGCATATACTATTTGGACTTATCTACCTACCTCTCCGAAGATACCAAGTTGATTTATGGTACCGTATATCGAAGGTTTGGATTGACGTGACCGTTGTAGCATGACTTTATCAGATTCCCCCTCATTTGTGAGGGTTTTTTGATTGTGGGGACGTTTTTCCATGCAGGCGCAAGCCCCTGCAGTTAATTTCGTTACCGTATTGCGATAATCACTTTCTTCTGCTCCAGCAGTTCATTTCTTGTCGTGTGTTGTTTGTTTTATTTTGGGTTTGGGTCAAGGATTTGTTTGACGGGGTCCACGTTGGTAGCTTGGTTTTCCAACTGGAGTGAACTTAGGACGCAGATCCCATATAAATGAGATCCATCGGTTCATATAAAATTTGGGTTTGATCTAATGATCGTTCATCATATTTAAGACTAAGATTGACTTATGAACAGTGAGCATATGTGCTCAATTGATCATTAGATCATATTTGAATAGCCCATGGATAGTATACGGTAGTCATTATGGAGACAGTCCGCAGGGCAAAACATATTAGTTTAAGGACGTCGCGGTCCAACATTCCCTGTTTAGGACGAATGTTAGTTTAAGGACATTTCGGTCCAATATTGTCATGTTTGAGGCGAATATTAGTTTACGGACATTTCGGTCCAACATTCCCATTTTGGGGACGAATGTTAGTTTAAGAACATTTCGGTCCATTATTCCCATTTTGGGGATGAATGTTAGTTTAAGGATATTTCGGTCCAACATTCTTATTTTGGGGACGAATGTTAGTTTAAGGATATTTTGGTCCAACATTCCCATTTTGGGGACGAATGTTAGTTTAAGAACATTTTGGTCTATTATTCATCTTACGTGTACATGTATTTGTTACGTGACGGAGTGAACAATGCTGATATAGAATGCACCCAATTTGTGGTGCGGTCTGATTTGAAGTGTGCACGTCAATTTGGAAGTGTATTATGTGGGATGGAAGGAGTTGTTGGTTGTCAGGATCCGCCATCTTTCTAAAGACGTTGAGGAATTACAATGATATATATCAAAGGTGTGGAGAGATGTACCCTTAAACCAAATCCCGTATTTGAGGGAAAAAATTATGGTGGATCATCTGAGAATCATTAGCCTTATTTGAGACTAAGATTATCTTAGGGGATATGGTGTTGGGTTACACTAACGCCCTGGCCATCTACCGTGGCCATTTGCGGACAAAAATTTTACTGCAAGTTTAAACTGGCGCTAAATGTAAACCGATAACCGGATCTACCAAAAATCCTAAACTAGCTATAACTAGGAGGAGCTATCTAATATGAAAAAGAGTCTCACCAAAAGATCTGTGTCCTTCGGTCTTGTCTCATCTTCTTTAGCTCCAAGTGGCCTCCATGATCGAGCTTGATCTCTTTTGCTTGCTCCTCCGGTCCTCCGAGATCTAGTTTGTTCATCGGTCCTCCTCCATCGAAGATGATCCACCTGAGGGATGTGATCCATGGCTCTACCTTCAAACTAAGTGTCAAAAGGAGTAACTAGAAGCCTTTGATTGCTATTCTAAGAGATCTAGGATGTAGTGTATGGTTCAAAGTGTATTTCTATCTCACTATCTCACCTTCTCTCTTGTTTCTCAACACATGAGAGTGTAGAGAGGAGGTAGATCATGAAGGTGGAGGAACTCAAGAGGAGGGAGGAAGGTGAAGTAAATGGTGAGAGCTAAAAAAATAATGAGGCTAGCTTATGAGAGAAAAAACTCACAATGGTTTTGTAAAACCATTTTTACAATAAACAATATCCAACCATACTTCAATAGTGAGTACAAATGAATTGAAAATTCATTTGTCAACACTATTGAGGCATGTCTCTCACCATACTCTTCTCACCTCACTTTACACCTCATTATCCATTTAAAGATAAATGGAAATAACCAATAATGAGGTGTCCACCTTCTAGAGTGTTTTCTGTATAAAATACGGATTACAGTCTACGGTATATACATACCCGTATTCATATCGAAATACGAATACCCGAAGAGATAGAATTCACAAAGAACATAATACTAGAATATACATATCAAAATATATATATGTAAATTATTAAATCAAGTTGATTTAATAATCCGGCTCAATCCCGAGCCGGCTAGTATTATCAAATGTCCGATCGAAAGTCCGAGAACATAGTACAATCAATCGATCAGAACCCTGCACGTATCTAATACGGCTACTACATCATTTCGCCTGAATCAGGAAAACCCTCTGTGTGGGACTCTAAAGACTCGACAGTACGCCGACAGTGAGTTACTGGATAAATCCATAACCACAAGCACATCAGCGGCACTAGCTGTACGTAACGGCTACCCGGGTACCTGTCGAATAGGAAGGCCGACGAGCAAACTCATCCGGATACCTACTGAGCCTATCCGTGACAATCTCCGTACAGTCCGGTCTCTTCATCTGAGAGTATTGCATACCGGGTCTAGGGGTGGTAAACGTCAGACCCTTATAACCCGATAATTCGTGCTGATGCGGCTCAGGACCAATCCGGGAAACTATTGATCAACCTATTAGTAAATCCCAATTGCCTTGGCCAAGGTCTTATAGTCCTGACTAATCGAACACTGTGCGATATCGACTCTCTATACCGGGAGAGATGAATCCCCAACAATTGCTCACTGCCTCCATGTTGCTCGAGACTGTACCCAACCAAAACCTGTTTGCACGACTCAGTAGAGCCGTGCTGTTAGTTATATATATGCCCTAGAGGCCATTGTTGTACATATGATGTATATTATAGTAGATGCTTGGATATATATAGAGAGGACTTTCTTACTCGATATGATAGTATGCTATCTGGTTACACTTTGTCTTAACATGTTGACTTGTATTGGTTTACTATCTTGCTCTCACATGTTGATAAAGCCCTTAGGATATGTACTTGACTACTAGGGTTATGATGAGATCATACTAGTGGGGCCAGGGTAGTCAACGAGTACATCCTACAACTGTTCCTAGTCGAGAGTGTATCGAGACAGGGTATCGATACACCAGAGTAGACGAGCGTATACGTATCTTGACCCATATGATGGGCGATGGATGATCCCATATCTATCGGTGTTTTGACATCAAAGATGGTGTACGGGTGCTCAGTGGAGACTGGGTACACTGAACGGACTCACCGAGAACTCCTAGATGGTATTATACCTATCGTCAGATAACAGTTCTCCGGTGACACTGATACAGGTTAGTCTGTAGACCCGAGATTGTCATAGAGTCTTGTGTGATTCCCATTGTGCTTTGATTTCCACCTTACCACGTCCAAGAGGGCGTGCAAAACGGTGGCTTTTGGGTACAGTCCCGAATCACATGGAGGCAATGAGCGATAGGAGGGGTTTCGTCTCTCCCGGTATAGGGAGTTGATGTTGTGCTGTGTTCGATTGGCTATAACTGGAAGTCCCTGGCCAGGGCTGATATGGAGTGCTACTGGTAAGAGTTATCAGTAGTTTCTCGACCCGTTATGAGCCTCACATCGACACGACTTATCGGTTACTGGGGCCTGGCGTTTACCACCCCTAGACTTGATATGCGATATACCAGACGAAGAGACCGGACTGTACGGTAGTGTTACTGATTGGCTCGACGGGAGTTTTGACAGCTTCGCTGGTTTTCTTCTGATCGCTCAATACCTAGGTGGCCGTTACGTTTAGCTGACCGCTTGCGGCTTGTGGGTGTTTGATACGATCATCACCTACTGCCGGCGTATTGACGAGTCTTAGAGTCGCACACAGGAGTTTCCTAGCTTAGGCGAAACGATGTGGTGTGCATATGAGATATGCGCAGGGACCCGATTGAATGCGAGTATGTGATACCGTATGTTAATCGGGCGTTTTTCTATTGGTCGGGTCATATGTGATATGACCGGATTGTTAAATCAAATTTTGATTTAACATTAGACTTTTAGTTTTATTCTTTATTTAAAACCCTTTTCCTTAAAGAAGATGTATGCATATATGTATGCACATGTTGATGTGCATAGACACATACATGCATAGTGTCATGGTTGATGATACAACATTGGTGGCAATATAAGACATACATGGTTCAATACACACACACACACATATTTTTATTTGGAAATAAAAAGGCAAATGAAAATTAAATCATTAATAGTTTTTTCCACACACTTCTTTGCTTTGACCTTGGTTAAACCCTTGGTTTAGTTTCCATTTGGACTTTAACCCAAATAGAAAATATCTAGATATTATTTGAACCGTGGTTTGTAATGACAAATAGAAAATATATATACTATATTTTCTATTTTTCAAAAAGTTTGATCATTATCTTTTGACAAAAGCTTTAGCCACCATTATCATCTTCTTCCTCATTCTCCAAGCTCTCTTGAGTTTTTCATAGAGTGAGGGTATACAAAAGAAAGGGTTTTGATTAGAGAATACAAACTACATTATCATTCTACACATCTCTAGCCTATTTGTGTAGAGTGTTTGCTCTACTTTTTCATGGATCAAGTAAAGTAAGGAGCTTTGGGCAAAAGGACTTCGGGTGGATCATCGTGGACTTGGAAGGTTTCTAGCGATCCATTCCAAACTCTCAAAGGTCCAAGGAGTCACCAACGAGAGACCATAAAGGTTGTAATCTCTACTCTTAGTGATTGATTATTCTTTGTATGTGATACAAATCTTATTACCCTAAATATTCTAGTTTAAAGATTCATGGTTATTTGCTTTGCACCTCTCTAATTTTTAAAGTGGCATGAGTGATGCTACCAAACCCTAGATTAGGTGCAAGGGAAACCCAACACGTGGTAGGATAGTGATCAAAGTACAGTGGGAACTCACACGAGACAAATGACGATCTCAGGTCCGAAGACTAACCTGTACTTATGTCACCTGAGAACTTCCATCTGACGATAGGTATAATACCATCTAGAAGTTCTCGGTGAGTCCGTCCAGTGTACTCACCCCCAGTGAGCACCTGTATATGATCTTAGGTGCAAAAGACCAATGGCTGCGGGACTAACCATCGCCCCTCGTCGGGGTTTAGAAACGTATACACTAGTCTACTCCGGAATATCGATGCCCAGTCTCGATACTCCCACGACTAGGGACCTTTTAAGGATGTGCTTATCGACTACCATGCTCCCACAAGTATGATCACCATCACAACACAGGTAGTTCAAGCAATGATCCTACGGGCTTTATCAACATGTATAGATGATACGTAATAACAAGTAGAACATATGAACATGTTAAGATAAAGACAAATCAGAGAGCATACTATCATATCGAGCAAGATTGTCCTATACATACATATGTCCAACTATCTAATTGTATACATATAAAATAATGGCCTCTAGGGCATACATATCCAACATATGGGATAAATATCATTTTGGATATCATCAATGAGAGATCATTAGTCATGTTGAGACTAGGATCAGTTTGGAAATCACGAGCATATGAGCTCGCTTGAAGAATAAAAGAGGTTTAACCTCAGGAAACTTAGCCAATTTGGACTGAGATTGGGTTTCTATACTACCCAGCAGTGCTAAGCACTCAATTATACAGCACTCACGTGTGTTTCACCTGAGGCGTTGCGCTAGCACTGAGCACTAGCTTTTTTGTGGCGCCCACGTGTGTTTCACGTGAGGCGCTGCGCTAGCACTGAGCACTAGCTTTTTGTGGCACCCATGTGTGTTTCACGTGAGGCACTGCACTAGTGCTAAGCACTAGCTTTTTCAGGCACTCACGTGCGTTGTAACTTGGCATTGAGCGCTCATGTGCTTTTCACGTGAGGCGTTGAGTTCTTTTAGAGATTTAATTTCTGTTGATGTTTTTAGAGAACTTAAATCTCCATTAATGATATTTTGACCATTAACGATCACCAAGATCATTATTTTGAGGATCTGGGATCATGTTCTTTAAGAACTAAATTCTTGTTTTGGAGGAACTAAGTTCTCGGTGTATTATGAACTCCATATTTTCCATGTTCATGTTTTCAGACAGGTTAAACCCCTTTTAATAGTGTTTTGACCATTAAGGATCACCAAGATCACTATTTTAAGGATCTTGGATCGGATTATTTAAAGAACTAAGTTCTTGATTTGAAAGAACTAAGTTCCTGGAGTATTATGGACTCCATCTTCTTTCTGTTCAACCTTATTCTTTCCTGAATCTTTGATTCTCAAGAATAAGATCTTCCCTATGAGAATTAAATTCTCAACTTGTGGAAGACTTGTCTTGTGGCTCTCAGATTCAGAGAAAGAACTAAGTTCTTTTGAGAAGGGTTAAACCCTTAGATATGGTATGTTAGGTAAAAAAGATATTTTGTCTTTTCTTTTTCTTTACCTAAGCTTTTTTGGAGGGAGATCTTCTTCTTTGAGAGAATTAAATTCTCTGTTGTTTTGAGAACCTTCTGTATTTTTACAGATGGGAGGTCTTCTCTCCTTTTCTCCTTCTCCCCTCCTTGATTAATCTCTTTGCTCCTGTTTATAGGAGAAGAGAAAAATCAACTTGTTTAGAAAATCTTTCATTGAGAGATCATAATTGACTTCATGATCAATCAAAATGATCTTTTCGATCAATCGTTGAATTTTCTTCACCGTTGGATTTTTAATCCAAAGGCTCCCTGTTTAACAGAGAAGATTTCATATTTGTTTAACAAGATTAGAAAATATTTTTCTAAGATAGAATTTTATTCTATCATATGAATATCTTGTTAGTTTAATAAGATTAGAATTATATTCTATCATATGAATATCTTGTAGTTTAACAAGATTAGGAATATATTTTCCTAACATAGAATTTAATTCTGTTATATGAATATTTTGTTAGTTTAACAAGATTTTGAAAATATTTTCCTAAGATAGAATTTTATTCTATCAGATGATCGATGGGTGATTTTATAATCACCGTTGGATTTTTGATCCAAGGGTCCTCTGTTTAACAGAGAAGATCTTTCTAGTTTGAGGAAGATCAGGGAAATACCTACAGAGAATTTAATTCTATCAGATAGTTTAATTAGTGATATTTTATCACCATTGGATTTTAAATCCAAGATTCTTTGTTAGAGAAAGATCATTCCATATTAGAAAGATCAGCGAAAATATTTCTTAAATAGAACATAGAATTTAATTCTATCAGATGGGAGCATTTTAAATTGGGGCGCTCACATTCTTTGCATGTGAGCGCTGCCAAAGAATGCGGCAAAAGAACTCACGTGTTTAACACGTGACCCATAGTGTGGGTTTTAGCCTGTTTATTTTCAGCACTCATATGCTTTGCATATGAGCGCTCAATTGTTTAACACGTGAGGCCTGTTTGACATTTGGTTATTTATATTCAACGCTCGTATGCTTTGCATCTGAGCGCTCGCGTGTTTAACATGTGAGGCCTGTTTGGCCTTTTTGTTATTTTCTTTCAGCGCTTATATGCTTTGCATATAAGCGCTCACGTGTTTAACACATGATCATATAAGCACTCACGTGTTTAACACGTGATGCCAAACCGTGGGAATTTTTTCCCTTTTTCTTCTCTCCCTTTTTTTATAAAGGAACAAGTAGCTCTTTGCGTATGAGCGCTCGCATGTTTAACACGTGAGGCCTGTTTAGCCTTTTTGTTATTTGCTTTCAGCACTTATATGTTTTGCATATAAGTGCTCACGTGTTTAACACGTAATCATATAAGTGCCCACGTGTTTAACACGTGATGCCAAACTGTGGGAATTCTTTTCCTCTTTCTTCTCTCTCTTTTTTTTATAAGGGAACAAGTAGCACTTAGCCAAAAAAATTGGCGGGAACAAACTCAATTTTAACTTAACTTAAAAGTAGTTAACACACCTCTTTATAGGAACGATCCTTAAGTACAACCACGATGAACTGTATACTTGCGATTAAATTTGGAGACTAATAAAATCCACATTATGTGGTTGTGTTGATTGCGTGATTGTATTGTCGCGGGCATTGTTCCGTGTAACGGCTCCTCCCATCCCCAACAACTGGTATCAGAGCATGGTTAAGCAACCTAGGGTTCTTCAATTCCACGATGTAGGTTAACGGTGAGTGACGACTCTTATGTCTTCTTCCCCACTTTCTTAGATCGTTGTTTTGAAGACGTTGGTTCAGATCAAGGAAGAAGTTGTGTTTTGTTGTGACATTAGACGAAAAGACGGCGAAAGATAAAATAGAGATCAAAAAATTCAATGGTCACAATTATGGTTGGTGGCGCATGTAGATGGAGGACTACCTATCGTAAAACTGTAAATCTATAACGTCTGATGCATAATAAAATACATGTATTATTTTTATTCATATGGATATAGATATATTAACATAGCATGGTTCAAGATAAACTTGCTTGATCGGATCTCCCGACAGGGTACATATGTCACGTTCGACGTTAGATAAACGTCGCGATGCAACTCACGCGCGTGCAGGACTGGACCTGGCTGATCAAAGACGTGACTACGTTGGATGACGATGATGACTGGGTCGTCCGGATCATCGGTGACCCGCGTGACTCCGGTGAGACGGCCAGAATAAGCAAGAAGGAAAAGAAAAGAAAAGAAGGAAAGAAATAAGAGAAGAGAAGAAGGAGAATAGGGTGTTAGGCTCTGGGTTCTGGGGTCAGAGAACAAAGGAGAAGTTGACGGCAACTAAGGGTTGGCGTCAACGGCAAAGGCTACGTCGGCAGTGGGTTTTCTCAAGTTGCTATTGTTGTCGGGAAGAGAGATGTGTGCAGGGTTGGTACTGGTGGTGGTTTGGGTGTCGGGGATCGGAGAGGGAGGTTAGGAGAAGGAGAGGGTGACGATGACGAGGTCGTGGGTCTCCGGCGGTGAGGTTTCGGGGGTCGCGTCGAGGCTGTGCAGGGATGGCCGTGGGTTGTCGAGGGTTGCAGGGTTGTGTGTTCTTGGGAATGGAGAGGGAGTGGAGGTGGAGAAGAGGAGGATGAGGTTGTGAGGAGGTGAGGTGATCGGCGACGAGGTCGGCGGCCATCACGGGTTGGGGTTTCTTGGGTTACAGGTGGTTCGTGGGTTATGGGTTCTCGGAGAAAGGAGAGGGGAGGTGGTGAAGGTGGAGGTGGTTGTGATGACGAGGGTGATGTATGAGGTGACGGTGACGAGGTGATCAGCGGTGAGGTGAGGGTGACGTCGGTGCAAGGGTTCTTGGGTGCAGGGTTGTGCAGGAATCGTGGTCAGGTATAGGAGGAGAGGAGGCGGTGAAGGTGATGATGAGGGCGGTGAGATGATGATGGTGGTGGTGATAAGGTTCTTGGGAGGTCGGGGCCGGCGATGAGGTGAGGGCGCAGGTATGGGTTTTGTCACGAGAAACGAAGGAGGAAGAAAGAAAATAGAGAAAGAGAGGGGAGATGGAGTTGAGGTGTTATATAATAATTAGGTTATATATATATATATATATGGGAGAGAGAGGCAGTAGGATAGAGAGAGAGTGTGAGAGGAGAGAGAAAGAGGGTGAGAAGAGAGGGAGAAACGGTGAGGAAAAATTATAATTAGTTAATAAATATATATTTTATATATATTATGAACTGGTAATAATATATATTCTAGGATTATATAGCTAATACAAAAATACTCTAAATATACCCGGGTCTTTTCTAAAATCTAGTTTTAAAATATGGATAATATACGTATCAATTAAAACTATAATGTAATGTCCGGTTAAATAAAATGCATATCCCTAAGAACAGATACACGTAAATACACGTAGCGATCCAAACGGGTCTGTTTTATTAAACTGGACATGAACACGATATATGGATGCAAACATATGATATAGGGTATGATAACAGGCCATGCTAGATATTAAAAATTATTATCTGGCTATTATTTGTATTATTTAAGATATGCGGATATTAAATATATGATACATGTATCTAGAACCTAAATGTGCATGGATCCTCTGTACTAGTTAATATATGATGTAATCCTGAACCATAATGGGTTTCAAGTATGCGGGTCGGGTTAGATATTAACCACAGTTACCAAATGCGTTATCCGCACCCAAAACAATAATAAAACAAGAAACTATCGCAAGATTTGTAAAATACCCAAATAAAATATTGTATAAATGCAATAGGGTGTTACATTATACCTAGCTACAAAAGAATTTCGTCCTCGAAATTCCCGGAACAAGAAAAGACAAGAAAACATGAATCTAAGAAAAGAGGTGTGGAAACTTCTGTCGGATCTCGTTTTCATGTTCCCAAGTAGATTTTCAGTGCGAACGATTCCCCCAGAAAACAAGTACTAGAGGGATAATCTTGTTCTTGAGGACCTTGTCTCGTCGATCCGCTATCACCATTGATCTTTCTTCATATGTTAAGTCCTCCTTACTGTTAGCTCCGAGTGATCTTGGACGTGCGTCTCATCTCAAACATACTTGCGGAGTTGAGATACATGAAACACGTCATGAACACTTGCCATGGATGGTGGTAAAGCCAACCGATAAGCTACTTCTCCAACGAGTTCGATAATATCGAAAGGCTTCACGAATCGAGGACTAAGCTTTCCTCGACTATCAAATCGAATCACTCCTCTAGTCGGTAATATCTTCAGGAATACAAGATCACCAACTGCGAACTCCAGAGGTCTTCGTCCTGTATCGGCTCAACTTTTCTGTCGATCTTGTGCCGCCTTCATATAATTTCGGATCACGTCGACTTTCTCTACGGTTTGGCACAATAAGATCCGGTCCCAATAGTCTTCTTTCTCCAACATCGTCCCAACAGACGGGTCGAGAAACACTTGCGACCATATAATATTTCGAATGGAGCCATCTGTATAGTCGCCTGAAAACTATTATTATAAGAAAACTCCACTAAGTGTAAATGATCCTCCCATGAACCCTTGAAAATTAACATGCACGCTCTCAACATATTTTCAAGAGTTTGGATCGTTCTTTCAGACTAGCTATCTGTCTGAGGATGATAGGTTGTGCAAAACTTCAAGCGAGTCGCCAAACTTTCCTGTAGACTTCTCCAAAAGTGGGATAAAAAAAAATTAGGTATCACGATCGGAAAACGATGCTCCCAGGTACTCTATGCAATCTCACAATCTCCTGCATGTACCTCTCTGCTAAAGCTTCCGTCGACTGACTAACTCGAAACAATATAAAGTGAGCTGCCTTGGTCAATCGATCAACACTCACCGAAACTGCATTATTGCCCTTTAGACTTCGCGGTAAAGCTGTCATGAAATCTATGGTTATATGTTCCCACTTCCATTGAGGAAATTTGAAGTGGTTGCAATAAACCAGCTACCCTTTGATGTTCAGTCTTGACTTGTTGACACATCAAACACTTCAATACATAACGAACAATCTCCCTTTTCATGCCTTCCCACTAGAAATGTTGTCGTAGATCTTGGTACATTTTTGTGCCTCCCAGATGTACGGAATATGCGGAAGTATGAACCTCCTTCATTACTTCTTCACAAATATCTCATTTAGGTACACATAAACGACTTCCATATCATAACGAAGCATCTTCATAAATTAACAAGTCCGTTCGAAGTCCCGCTTCAACCTGTTCTCGAAAATTCTGCAACCTTGGATCATGCGACTGCGCTGCTTTAACGTTATCGATCAAGGATGACTGTACTTTCAATTTCATCAACTGTCCCGAGAATGCGGTAGTACAATCTCCAATTCGAATCTTTGAAAATCATCTATAATCTCCTTCTGTGCAGTCAACATCCGTATCGCTGGTAAACGACTTAGAGCATCCGACACTACATTAATTTACCCTGGATGGTATTTTTAGATCAAGATCATAGTCGGCCATCATCCCTAACCATCTACGATGTCTCATGTTGAGCTTTTTCTGCTTGAACAATACTTTAGGATTTTTTGATCGGTAAATATTTCTATCCTTTCGCCCAATAAGCAGCGTCTCCAAATCTTCAAAGCAAAAATCACTGCTGCTAGCTCCAAATCATGAGTTGGGTAGTTCTTATCATGATTCTTTAATTGTCTCGACGTATAGGCTATAATCTTCCCATTCTGCATTAGAACACATCCCAACCCTTTCCCAGATGCGTCGCTGTGAATAACCAACCTCCGAAACTGTCTGGCACTGTCAAGATAGGAGCGGTGGTCAATTTTTGCTTCAACGTTTCAAAAGATGACACACATTTCTCTGTCTATACGAACGATACCTCCTTTCACGTTAGCTTGGTCAACGGTTTAGCTATTCGACTGAAGTTCTCCACAAACCTTCTATAATTTCCGGCAAGCCCTAGAAAACTTTTGATCTCCGCTACGTTCTTTAGAATCGCCAATCATGAACTGTTGCAATCTTTTCAGGGTCAACGGCAATTCCATCTCTGGATATAACATGATCCAAGAAGTTCACTTCTTCGAGCCAAAACTCACACTTGCTCATCTTAGTATATAACCTCTCTTGCCTCAACGTTTGCAGTGCAATCTTCAAGTATTTTGCATGCTTTTCTTGCTCCTTGAATGGACAAGAATATCATCAATAAACACCACTACAAACTGGTCCAAATACGATGAAAAGATTTAGTTCATCAAGTCCATAAATATTGCCAGTGCGTTTGTAAGTCCAAATGGCATCACTGAGTACTCGTAATGTCCATATCGAGTTCAGAACGCTGTCTTGCAAATATCTTCTGATTTCACCCGAACTTGATGATATCCGGATCGCAAATCCAACTTCGAGAATACCCTCGCACTACTGAGTTGATCGAATAAATCGCCGATGCGAGAGATTGGGTACTTGTTCTTAATAGTCACCCGATTTAATTCTCAATAATCGATGCACATCCGCCGTGTTCCATCCTTCTTCTTGACTAAAAGAACTGGAGCTCCCCAAGGTGAATTGCTGCTACGAATCCAACCCTTCTCTAGTAATTCGGTAATTTGTTTCTTTACCTTTTCTAGTTCACCGGCGCCATTGGATAATAAGCCTTTGAAATCGGCGCTGCTCAAGGAATAAGATCAATCGTGAACTCTACATCTCGTTTTGGCGGTAAAACTCGAGATGTCCTTGAACACATCCATGAAATCCCGAACTGCTATCAGCGCTTCATCTGCAACTTGTTTACGAACTTCACCTTTTAGTAAATGGTTCCTTCATCATAGAATTTGCAAGTTTATTCTAAGACTTACGGGTTATCAGCCCACCACTCTTCCGCTGCGCTATTCTGATAATTTGAGGTGGGTATGTCAAAATTTCTTCAATCAAATATCTTACATCTGATCGTCCTTGAAGCGGTGTGTACCAGCTCCCACTGGGTTTAATCTCGAACTACTACAATCATCAAAAACTTCTCCTGTGTTTCTCCTTGTTCTTCGAAACACAAATGATTGGTTCTTATGGGACGAGAGGAAAGATATATTGTTACGCCCCGCTTCCTGGTATACGGGCTGAGGACGCGACGAGGTCCGCTACGTATTTACTGTGAAGTAAATACACTAAGCGTATCTAAGCAATATAAAAGTAAAGCACAAGAGACAAGATATAATAAAACAACAACTTTATTTATTCACATTTTTTCTGTACAATGCATGGAAAGTAAATACAACTGAAATAAAGCAATGCCTAAACAATGGTATAAGACAGAAAAGAAAAGTACTGAATGGAAAGTGTACAATGACTAGAGCTCGGGGTCTTCACTGAACTGGTCCAAATCTTCAGCAGTAGGCTCGATCTCTGAGCGTGTCCAGATCACCTGACGACATTCAAAGAAGAAAGAAAGAGAATATCGTCAGCGAACAAATCGCTCGGTAAGTCCCAAAGATAAGGGAGAAGTAGAATAGACAGAAGGAGAGAGTGTGTAGATTTTAAAGTTGTATTATATTGTTATAATATTGTATTTAGTGTTAACGCTGTTGTTTGTAGCTTGGTACAGAAGGATGCCAGTGTATACGAGAGGAGTCTCTATATGCCAGAGACTAGAGGCAAGTATAGTACAAGGAACTGTTTATGCCACGGTACAACAGCAACTGGATTCATGTTAGGTGTATTAAGTCTTACTGTCTCGTGCCAGTTCTAACACCTTCCGTACCAATCTACCCCTTAAACCCCGAGATGTCTTGTTTGTATTGTTTATTTTGTAAATTGTATTGATTGTATAATTGGATGACTGACCGAAACCATGATATCAGTAAACGGATGCAACCGTAGAATCATGTAAATGGAATAACTGGAAAACCGTGTGAATGGAATGTATATCCATGGTTCGGTTCAGTCAAGTTGTATAATAGATTCATGGACTCATGTTGAATTAGAATATTGTAGATTGTAGATTGTAGATTGTAGATTGTACTTGAATCATATTCAAGTCAGATTATAATGAGACTCACTCTGAGTCAGACAATTAGAAAAGTAAATTGAAGTCCTGATTATTTTGGATGTTATCGGTAACCGCTGCACATGGACGGCAGGATTTGTGTCTTTTTCAAAGATGATTACCGTATTTATGACGCCGTTGTTAAGTTATCTACCTTAGATAGGCAAGCACCCACTTCTCCGGTTCCCTGAGGCTCAAGAGATTAGTCCCGCTTAAACCTACGTTTACTAGGGTCCTTAAGGTTATTTATAGAACTTGAGGGGGTTTTATGTAAAAATACTTTTATATACTTTTCAAAACACACCCCAAGTATTTATTATTCGTCTTTAGAGTTGTAATGAATGTACATTTTATATTATGATATTTCTAGTGAAAATATCCTAATTTCATAAATAAAGGTATTTATTTGTAATATTGATTTGTATGGAATTCATGGTATTTTAGTATAAAATGATTCTTGTTATATTTTAAAAAATGGTGGAATATTTATAATACTTCAAAATAAACATTTTTATGTTACATATACATATATTTATATGAAAATAATTTTAATATATATGTATAATATTCTAGAAATCTCGTTTTCTTAAGATGTCGTATTTTAAATCTTTCGAGACCGAATGCTCCTTGTGGAGGTCTGCATCTCGTACTACTAAGCCCGAGGATGTACGATAATCTGCACCATCCCGAACGGGTTCCCTAAATGGGTTGTAGCGGCGCTTTGCAAAGATTTGTATAAATACTAATCATTAAGGAAAAAACGGTTTTATTAATTATGATATTTATTTGTAAATATATCATTTTTTTCCGTATTCTATGTTATAGGGTCTCCTAAGTTAACTAGACTGTCCCTAACTGGTCCAAAGCGACAAGTTGTGAGATATCCCTCAAATCGTCTCTTCACTGCCAATTGTGGCCAGGTAAGTATAAGTGAAGAAAGGAGGATCCGCTCACGAATCACCGTGAGACGGGCCTTTTAAAGTTACCTTTCTCATTTGTCTAGCCCAGACACCACAAAGTCAGGTTTAGATAAACGACTGAATGCTCACAACCTTTCTCTGTCCTAATGAGCGTGACGGTCCTTAATTGGTTGAGTCTATATATTTTTTTTATTAGCTCAAAAGTTATTTATTTATAAATATGTCGATTTCCCGTATTCTATGTTCCCGAGGGTATCGTGCTATGTTGCATATGAGTGTGTGAGGAGGTAGGTCGTTACCCTCATGATCTACTTAAAGGTATAGCAAGTTTAATGAAGTTAAATGTATAATTGAAACAATGTGGTATTTAAATGAAAAATACGATAAAATGAAATAG